>CM076071.1:25915000-26362500 GCA_038088235.1 Zacco platypus
GTTTCTTGTACTTGTACCAGAGTTTCAGGTGTGAGCATCACAGCAGCTCCCCAGAGCATAGACTGTGCAAGCCCTCAAAGACCAGAGACAAGAAGAACATGGTCTCACATCAGTACAACACTGCTTCAAAAAGACAGCCATTCATAAAAAAAAAAAAAAAGGATCAAGAATACCTTTCCCTAACCTGTGCTCTTTGATCAGTGGAAAACAAAATACATTTAAAAATTATACCACAAACATTTACAATTTCATAGGCCACCCTCTGATACATTTGATCAAATAAATATTACATTGATATACATATATATATATTTATTTATTTACCAACACCAAAGTTTTGAACAGTAGTGTATATTGATATTTAGCACCTGGTAAACTGAATTGAATTGTGGTTGCTTAGTGAATAAGATGCAGATTTTAGCTCTGAAATACTGTTTAGAGAATTCATTGTATAGGAAAGAACACCTTTTACATGACCATGTCATGTCACTGGAAAATCCTTTGCTATAATTGATACCATTTAGCGTTTTTGAGTTCCTCATTACGAGAAATTCAATGACGCTAAATTGCCAGAATATGCATTGAAAGTGTGTCTCTCAATATGCCCAGCTGTCTCTGTTGTTACGGCGAACAACGAAACGAGCAATAAAGTGGTTCGCCTGAAGGCAAAGTGGCCAGGTTTGGGCTGGGCGGCACTCCAAATGGACTGTGTTTGTAAATGCTGGTCTTTTTTGTCTCAGCGTGCTGTAGCTCAGTGGAAGTTCACATGGGGATCACTTCATTGAGGAGCAGTGTGAAGTCCTCACTCCTGTGTGCTGTGGGGTGTGCGGCAGTGACTGATCTGGCACTCTCCCACACCATCTGGACATGGTAGAATGTTCAAACCTGCTCAAGCTCATGTCTGCCTCTAAACACTTGAATACCTACTTTGGAGGACAGGTACACCTGTGCAGGGTTGCTGATGTGGATTGGCAATCATCATGGCCATCAGGCTTGAGTCAAAAGAGCATATAATGAAGTATAGATAACTAGAACATTGTATATATAGACCACAAATGGGCCTTAATTGAGTTAACCTCAATAAATATGTCTGATTCATGGAAAATGACTGGCTGACTTTATCCATTAATATTGTTTAGTTTCACGGAGCCAGACTTTTGATTGTATCGGCATAATGTCTGGTCAAGAATTATGCACTTAGACAAGAGGGTGCCGAGTGACTGAACAACCACAGGGATGATCAGACTAGACTATAGTGGCCTCGCTGTGTATTAATTATCACTATAGTGGTCATGCTGTATGTGTTTGATTCACTACAAAGAACTAGTTCATAAGAGTCATTTATTTGCGAGTCATTAATTTGTGAAACAAACTACACTTTCATGCAGTTTGATAGACTATGAACAATGTCAGCACTGGTGTGGTTTGAGGAATGAACTACTACTGTTTGACTTGCTGTGCTTTTGAGAGTATGCATAGGAACTGGCATTGTTATTTTAGACCAGCATTTGTTGCTTGTATTGAAGTTAGACTAAACGAAATTGCCTGAGTCAGAAAAGCGCATACAAACAAGATCAACCAATACAAGATTTAACCCAGCGTGTCATTTTGGGTCCATTTCAGTCATATCCACAATAGGCTGTGGTGTCTTTCCCAGTCCCAGTTGTCTTGTCTCAGGTGCCTGTGAAGTTGAATTAAATGGCACAGGTAAAGTGTTTGCTGGATGAGATCAGACTGTCTCCTTGAATCTTCTGCACCTGGTTTCCCTCTGTCCTCACTGAAGAGCTATGGCCCCGCTGCAATGAGCCTTAATCTCAGAGATCACTCTTTATCCTGCAGGTTCCAGGGGCAATGTGGAGGAACATATCAAGTCATCTCTATGGATTAGGCCGTGCGCTCTCTTGTGGGGACAAGTGATGGGAGAGAAGTCAATCTCCAGGGGATTCTGGCTTTACTGTTTCACCTTCTCTTTTTCTCTCTATCCCTCTTTGTCTCACTGTCAGCTAGAGTGTTCTGTTACTGTTTCTTCAGTGTGTTTATTACTTTAAATGGTGGCAGAAAGAGCTTTACACGCTGCAACTGAAAAAAAAAAAACACATTCAAATTGAAAAAACACCAGCAAATTTAAACATCTTCAACAGAAAACATCTTCATCAGTTTGACAACACAGGTGGTGCAAATATTCACAACACAACCAAATACAGCAACCCATTTAAAAGTTCACAACACAACTAAATACAGAAATGCGCTGCAAAAGTTCACAAAGCAACCAAATACAGAAATGCACTGCAAATACTAACAATGCAACCAAATACAGAAGTGTGCTGGAAATACTCACAACACAACCAAATACAGAAACATTCTGAAAACACTCACAGTGCAACCAAATACAGAAACACTCTGAAAATACTCACAGCGCAACCAAATACAGAAACGTTCTGAAAATACTCACAGCGCAACCAAATACAGAAACGTTCTGAAAACACTCACAGCGCAACCAAATACAGAAACACTCTGAAAATACTCACATCGCAACTAAATGCAGAAACGTTCTGAAAATACTCACAGCGCAACCAAATACAGAAACGCTCTGAAAACACTCACAGCGCAACTAAATGCAGAAACGTTCTGAAAATACTCAGTGCAACCAAATACAGAAACGTTCTGAAAATACTCACAGCGCAACCAAATACAGAAACGTTCTGAAAACACTCACAGCGCAACCAAATACAGAAACGCTCTGAAAACACTCACAGCGCAACCAAATACAGAAACGCTCTGAAAACACTCACAGCGCAACCAAATACAGAAACACTCTGAAAATACTCACAGCGCAACCAAATACAGAAACGTTCTGAAAATACTCACATCGCAACTAAATGCAGAAACGTTCTGAAAATACTCACAGCGCAACCAAATACAGAAACGCTCTGAAAACACTCACAGCGCAACTAAATGCAGAAACGTTCTGAAAATACTCAGTGCAACCAAATACAGAAACGTTCTGAAAATACTCACAGCGCAACCAAATACAGAAACGTTCTGAAAACACTCACAGCGTAACCAAATACAGAAACGTTCTGAAAACACTCACAGCGTAACCAAATACAGAAACGTTCTGAAAACACTCACAGCGTAACCAAATACAGAAACGCTCTGAAAACACTCACAGCGCAACCAAATACAGAAACACTCTGAAAATACTCACAGCGCAACCAAATACAGAAACGTTCTGAAAATACTCACAGCGCAACCAAATACAGAAACGTTCTGAAAATACTCACAGCGCAACCAAATACAGAAACGTTCTGAAAATACTCACAGCGCAACCAAATACAGAAACGTTCTGAAAACACTCACAGCGCAACCAAATACAGAAACACTCTGAAAACACTCACAGCGCAACCAAATACAGAAACACTCTGAAAATACTCACATCGCAACTAAATGCAGAAACGTTCTGAAAATACTCACAGCGCAACCAAATACAGAAACGTTCTGAAAACACTCACAGCGTAACCAAATACAGAAACGTTCTGAAAACACTCACAGCGTAACCAAATACAGAAACGTTCTGAAAACACTCACAGCGTAACCAAATACAGAAACATTCTGAAAACACTCACAGCGCAACCAAATACATAAATGTTCTGAAAACACTCACAGCGCAACCAAATACAGAAACATTCTGAAAACACTCACAGCGCAAGCAAATACAGAAACGCTCTGAAAATACTCACAGCGCAACCAAATACAGAAATATTCTGAAAATACTCACAGCGCAACCAAATACAGAAACGTTCTGAAAACACTCACAGCGTAACCAAATACAGAAATGTTCTGAAAACACTCACAGCGCAACCAAATACAGAAACGTTCTGAAAACACTCACAGCGCAACCAAATACAGAAATGCTCTGAAAACACTCACAGCGTAACCAAATACAGAAACGCTCTGAAAACACTCACAACACAACCAAATACAGAAACGCACTGCAAATACTTACAACACAACCAAATACAGAAATCCGCTGAAAATACTCATAATGCAAACAAATACAGAAACGCACGGCAAATACTAGCACAACCAAATACAGAACAGCGTTGAAAATACTAATAACACAACCAAATGCTGCAAATACTCACAATGCAACCAAATACAGAAATGTTTTGAAAATACTCACAGTTAAACCATATACAGAAACGCACTGCAAATGCTAACAACTCAAGCAAATACAGAAAGAAGGCTGATTTTAGAACAGCAAAGTTTGTTGATATTGAGATAGAGATGGATGGATGGACTGATAGATAGCTGGACAGATGGACAGAGAGAGAGATAGATGATAGATGATGAATATATGAATGGATGTACGGATGGATGAGCTATGGACATTGTGGGCTTGAGTAAGGAACTGTGCTGTCACTTTCTTTAAAATAATCTGCAAAATGACTAATACTTACAGTCAAATGCAGTTTTTTTTAACACCTAGCAATCAGTTCTTCATTTTTGGCAATAAATAGCATTTGTATTCAAATGTCACATAGTTCTATTGCACACATAGATGTAAAACAGTATTAGCTGATACATATTCATTTACTGAGGGATCTGTATAGCCTTTCTGCGCTTATGTTTGTTTATGGCAAAAAAAAGTGAGCATGTTAAAGAAAATAGTGTCTGTATATACGTCTTTGACAGTGTCCTATGCTATATTCACTCTAGTGGAGCGCTACTGCAGGCATCGATGGAGGCGAGGTAAAGAAGAGCCGGCACGCTGATTTCTCCTCCACCAGTGACAGCACAGAGTAATGACTGGTAATGCTTCAGTGTGATTACTGAACGTCATTTTTCTTCTTTCTCTCGTGTTCACTCTCCAAGAGAATGTTTTATCTGTGAAAGCGTGTGTACTCATGTGTGCGTGATTTTGGGGGGGTGTGCGAGAGAGAGAGACAGATACCAAAGTTGCAATGCATAACGCAGAGTAACGATCAATGACAAAAAGTGAATGAAGAAAACAAATAAAATCGTAGAGACTGCAAAACAAAGATTTTTTAAAAAAAAGTAACAGCAAACATTTGATGTGACCTTCTCGACAAGAAATGAAATGTCTGCTGTCTTGCTTTACTGTGATCAAATAAAATAACACAACAGGTGTAGTTGAGGCCAGAGCGGCAGTCCGAAATCATCAATAGATGCAATCAAAAATATTTCCATCAGAGATGCCAACATTTTTATCACATTTTTATTATGGTAAAATGGCTCCTCCAAAAGCATGCTGTGTGCTGTTTGCAGGAGGTAGTCATGTGATATACAGCAGTGAACATTAGTTTTTCTTTCTGTGTGCCATCTATCAAGGATGGGGGAGAGAATTGCTTCTTTACTCTGCCTGAAGTGATTACATTACATTCATTTCATCAATATTTTGTTTGCATGAATTTGTAATTGCCAGGGCCGCACGGAATCTGTACCTGCCTCACATTAATACACATCATAGCATCATGTGTGTTCCTATCAGTTCTTTTTTAACAATTTGTTTGTTTCTCAGCACATATAGTAATATTAGCTCTTTTTAACACATTTAAATCCATTACCCCCCCCCCCCCCCGTAAAAATCAGCATAGAAAATGCAAAAAAGGTCTAGGTATTGTTTAGCTTCAATAAATCTTAGTGTAAATATAATGAATTAATTCAAATTCTAATCAAATTAAGGCAACCAAAAGAGACTGTTGTGTGCTTGTAGATTGCTGGATCATTCCTCCGCACAAAGAGCAGTGAGCAATGCACTTCCCTCACCTTTGATTCCAGCTCTCATATTAATCTGGCACCTTGCATCGTTTTGCTTCTTTCACAGAAAGTTCAACTTTGCTTGACATCTCTGATTTGTAATAACTTCTGCGCTGTCAGGATTGGGCCGGTAAACTCCCTTCTGTCACTTTTCCAACTTCCAGGAAAGACCTCCAGCCCTAAGATCCATCTTGCAGGCTGCTCTGGGCTGGCTGCCTGACCATCATGCCTGCCTGCCCAGGCCAGATGCAGCGAGGCCAGATGGAGGAGCTAATCACTGGAGCAGCAGGCAGTGCGGCCGCTCCTGATCTGAACGTGTTTAGGTAGCCCGGGGGATGGGGTTCAGTATGTTCATTTGCTCACGTGCTCCCACATCATCTTGTGGTTGTCTCAGTCTGTCTGTCTCTTTCTGAATAGTTGTTTATGATTAGAATTTTTTTTTTTTTTTGTGGCTTGGGGCATCTTATATTCAATAATGAATGATTATTGTACCATTTTTTTGTAAATGTAGTATATATGAAAGTACTATGGTGGTATAATAATAATAATTATTATAATAATAATAGCAGTAGTAGTAGTATTAGTAGTAATAGTAATAAGCATGTATTTGTTTCCTTTTATTATTACTTATTTTCTTAAATAAAGCAAAGTTTCTTTTTTAAACAAAGGCCAAAACTTAATTTAATAAATGTAACTTAAATTTGTCATAACCTTTTTATTATTAAACCTAAATTTTAATTTCCGTCTTTGTGGTGCAAAAATTACTTTTTTAGTAATAGAAAATGGCTTTAAAGGGGACCTATTATGCCCCTTTTTACAACATGTGATATAAGACTCAGGTATCCCCAGAATACTCAAAATACCCCACAGATCATTTATTATACCATGTTATAAATGCCCATTTTTGAGTGAAAGGAAAAACATGCTATTTCTACATGTCTGCATATTTCTACATGTTCTACATGTTCATGCATTTATCTTTAAATGCAAATGAGATGCTGCTCCCCACCCCACTTTCCAGAATAGGGAAGAGCCTGTACAACTTATGCCTTGGATACTCTGCCAAAAACTAACAAAACATCTGTTTGGTTTTGATTATCATCTCTATCGTGGTCATCCTCATGTGACATTACAGTTCTTCGTTATCATGAAAGTTTATTATTTGCATGCGTTTTTAAGCCAAAACAGTTTAAACTTCTGATATGTGGTTTTCTGAGCGCACACATGTAAAGCACGCGCACAGAAAGCATTGTCAGATGGTGCGTCCTGTGAGTATTAAACTAATTCTCTTTACAATCTTATTGCACTTAAACTGTCAAATACACATAAGATTATGTAAAAAACACACACAGTTCACATGAACACTGTCTGTTATATCTGTGAACGTAAATGGTAAGTAAAGAAATCGCATTTGTATATTAGATCTGTGTTTTAAAGTGACAGCAGAGTAATACACAGTACCTACTGTTGTATATGCTGTTAATATGAACCAAATTAGAAACGAAGAACAGAAAACAGAAAATCACTCGCTGCCCTTGACTGAATAACTATAGTAGCTTTAATTAGAATACATTTATTACTTGAATGCTGCTGTTAAATGCTCTGGAGAAGTGATAAACATGGCAACAGCTCACTCAGAGGAGGAGCTAAGATAATAGGGCAGATTGCATCACCAGTCATGGGTGGGGCCTGGTCAGGAAATCTGGAACCGCTTGTATGGAGAAAGAAAAGCAGTGGGTGGATTTTTTACCATTATAGGCTGGTTGTTTACACACACACACTGTGGACACATCTTTGTTCAAGCACCTTATTAAAGTGAATTTGGCAGAATAGGTCCCTTTTAAATAAAATTAACCAGTAGTAATGCTTTACAGGAGCAATTGTAAGTGGACAGTTCACCCAAAAACAACATTGTCATTATTTTCTCGAGCTCATATCTTTCCAAACCTGTGATTTCTTCCTTTTTCTGACTTTTTTCCCCTGGAACACAAAAGAAAATTGATGAATAAATATGAATTAGACATTGATTTCATCTTCAAAAAGGACAAAAGGTACCGTAAAATTATATTTCAGAGTCATCAAAAGTCATACAATAGCTCTGTATGTGCAGAGACCAACATTTTTGTTAATCACAAAATGTTATTCAGTAAAAAAAATATAAGATTGCATCTGGTGTCTCAACACATGTTTATCTCAGAACAGATGCTTTCCATTATGTTTCAGGAGAAGAACACTGTATTCTCACAGACCTTTTAATGATGTCTAGACATCATAAGTAGTTGTGCAGAGAACAGGAGCCCTGTAGCTGCTGTTGGAGTGAGATGGCATGGCTCACTGCTGTTCCTCATGGCCCCCTGCTGAGTGAAGGCTGCATTGCTGAACTGAGCCGCGCTCTTTCAATGTGGTCTACTTTACACCCTCTTTATAAAGACTGACATGCCGGTTCTTTAGGGGGAAGGCAATTATACAGTCTGCATGGCACTATGATGAACTGTGGGGCTCCAGGAACAGGCTCTGGGGTCTTACTTGTCAGTCATGTCATTATGAATTACCCCTTTCTGACCCACCCTTACCCTCAACCCTGTCTGAAGACATGAGGTCACCAGAAGCAGACGGGGTAAAAAAGAAGTGCCACCAAATTCAGCATTTGCATTCTGGCTGCTGTTGCCTCTTTTTCCTGGCCGATTCCTTTCTAGACACCTTTCATCAGAAACATTCGGCAGTGCCTCCACATCACTGTGATTGGCTGATTTACCCTGCCGATGCATAATGCAGACCTATCATGTTCACCTGACCTCAGTGGGTTACTTGGAACATGAAATCTGTAACCAAGTAACCCCCTGAGGTCAGGTGAACATGATAGGTGGGCATTACACACCGACGCTTGTGCAGTTAAAAGCAAGTTTTACCTATCAAGCTATGTCCAAGTGTACAGTACATGAAACAATATGCAAGTGTAACGGAAGCAAGCTAGTAAGAGCTGTGCATGTAAACCTCACTCCCCTGGCCTCAAAAGGCACACTTTAAGGCGCACTCCATGCCGGAGGCGCTGGTTCGAGTTCCACTTTGAGTGGGTTGAGTATGACCAGTTACAATTGGTGCCGTGACCCAAGTGCGAGTGAGATTTAGTGGGGTAAGTGTAACAAAAGCAAGCTAGTAAGAGCTGTGCATGTAAACCTCACTCCCCTGGCCTCAAAAGGCACACTTTAAGGCGCACTCCATGCCGGAGGCGCTGGTTCGGGTTCCGCTTTGAGCAGGTTGAATATGACCGGTTACAGTTGGTGCCGTGACCCAAGTGCGAGTGAGGTTTAGTGGGGTAAGTGTAACAAAAGCAAGCTAGTAAGACCTCTGCATGTAAACTTCACTCCCCTGGCCTCAAGAGGCACAATTTAAGGCATGCTCCATACTGGAGATGCCAGTTCAAGTCCCGCTCTGAATTGTTTGAGTACAACTGATTACATTTGGTGCCTGGACCCGGATGGGAGTGAGGTTTAGGGGGGTTAGTGTAATGGAAGCTAGTAAGCTAGTAAGAGCTGTGCATGTAAACCTCACTACCGTGGCCTTAAGAGGCACTGTAGCAACTGACACTAGACACTGTGGTCTTTAGCGTCCTTTTTTAACGCACCCGGCTCCCATACCGAAGATGCCAATTTGAATCCCCCTCGGAGCGGGTCGAGTAGGACCAGTTACACAACCAATGATGATGATATGATTTCTTGGCCTATTGCTCCTGAAAATAATTGGTATTGTCTAATGGTCAGCTGAACAATTATTGTATTATAGTTAGAAAAAAAATCAAAGAGCTAGTGAACTTTGCCTCTTAATAATAGACTTTCACAGGAATGGTAGACTTGTGGCAAAAATGTTCTCTTAACTTCCTGGGGCATAATTTTAGACATTGTTGGCCCATGTTTAGTGCACAGCATCAATGTCCAAAGTGGATAGATAGTAGACAGGGGGTTTAACATCATAAGCGTGTGTGTTCTGAGTTGCCCACTCTCTCCACAGGGAGCATGGGAGTTATTTTAATAGTTCTGCTAGACCTGATGACAGGTTAATTTGCCTTTCAGAATGCAGACTTTGCTCCCGCTGGCTTCCTCTGTGGTTTCCTCAGTGTGGTGACAGCTTACTCATTGATCCAGAATGATCATGACTACAGCACATATCATATTTCATTGTAAGAAATGACAGCAAAAAGTGACTTCTAAGTGCAGGTCCCGCTGGGACAACTGATATTTCGATAGGACTGTAGAAACCACAAATGTATACATGAAGTATTATACCATAGGATTCCGTTCTCTTGTATAAGTGGGCTTAACCTTGAATAAACCAAATCCCTGTGAATACATCAGTCTCGTTCTCAAATTCTAACTACAATTTTCATTGTGCCCTCCTCCATGCTGTGCAGTGTTGAATTAGGTTCCTTGGCGCTGGAGAGCAGGATGGGTTTTGACAGGGCGACCCCTTCTGCACTCCTTTGGAGCGGTACACTTGACAGAAACTCATTAATTATCTTGGGCGGGGTAGCATCTCGCGCTGCCTTCACGAAAGGATGCCAGTCACCTGCCCACTTGAGCTGAAAAATCGTTAGAGACTCTTAACATTCTTGCCTACGTGTTCATCTCGTCAGTGGGAGAATACTGCCTGCTGTCCGACTCTGTCAGAGCCTATTGTACTGGAGCCGAGGCACAGAGGCCTGGTTTAAAGCTGAAACGGAGAAGACAGGTCAGGGAATGAACGAGGTTGGTGTCTATGAGGGAGCGCATCTCCGTGGAGCTTTTTGCTGGGACCATCACTAGAAATGAAATTTCTGTCATCATTTACTCACGCTCATGTTTTGTTTTTTCCAAACCCTTTTGAATTTATGCTGTGGAACTAGGGGTCGCCAATATACTGGGGGAAGTTTGTCAACTGACATAAATGTTGGATTTTTGATTGTGTCGTGACCTTGCAGTGCGTCATGAAAGATTATCCTTGAGATGCGTTTTTGACCCTTTTCAGTTTAAACTTTCAAGCAATTTTAAACCCAAGACAGGTGTGCATTTGACTGTTTAATTTCAGCAAATCCTCATGCAATGCTATTCTATGACTTCAGATGTCTTGGAATACATCGAATGGGCCATAAACTACTTTAATGGTGCTTTTGTGTCTTTTGTGAATTTTGTAATTGCACAGAAAATATAATTCTGCAGAAAATTCTCTTTTGCGTTCCAAGAAGAAAATTATACAGGTTTATTATTATGCTGCAAGGGTAAATGATTTTTTGGATGAACTATCTAAGTTCAACTCCTCTAAGATTTACTAAGGTATTAATACTGGTACAATATTCCAGATATGATCCAGTGGTGTACTGCAGGTTCGACTAAAAGAAATGTCCACCAAGTAGAGCAGAAAGGTCAAAAAAAAGGGACATTTAGAGCTTTGTGCACGCCTGTGTTTTCAGGACAGTGAGGTGGGTTTAGACTGAAAAGGGTAGAATGGTATTTTCAACTATGCCTTGACCTGGTTTTCCCAGTGTAATGGCATTGTATAACAGCCAGTTCCAGCTTAGTGAGTCTTAAGATTGAGCCCTTTTGCAGTTCAAACTGCTGTGACATTCTGCTGGGCCGCTTTGCTTTGTCCTTGGGAGCAAATCACATCAGATCTCTCATCAGAAGTCTTTGCATGCTAGGCTGACATTGGCAGCGAAACACATATCTGGTTTGTCTATCAAGGTAAAATCGAATTAATTATTGCCTAGCAAATCATTCACAGAGTTCACTTTTATGGTGCCATGAGGGAAGGGTTTGAAAAATGATGCTTTTTTGCTATGTTTTTTTTTTTTTAATATTCAAGTTTGAGAAATAGCCTTTTACAATAAAGTTTTTTTTATCTCACTGATACCTTATCAAATGGCCGGATTTCATCAGCGAAATGCTTTGCTTTGCAACGGAGAACTCCCTGAGGTATTTCTGACGAGTTGCCAGTAAAACCATATGAATGCTTTGACCTTAAAACAATTCAGTATATTTACTTAGCATGATGGATTTGGAGGACGAATCTTTCAGTGGCAGTGCGTCTGAACGGGCTACAAAACCCTTGAGTCTTAGCAATACAAATTTAATTTCAAAGCGACGGTTTCCTGTTGAATATCAGTTTTCCGACACCCCAGTGAGCGTGGCAAACAGAGAGAGATGTTGTTTTTTGACACTCTCATTGTTCATCCCTACGTACGCCCCGCTAGCTTCTATGTGATGAAGCAATTGAAATTGATCTTGTGTCTAATCGAAACAAAATTGGTTGGAGTGGACCATTTCTCACATGACCCATCAATCTCTTTTCTCTGCTGACTCCCCAGGAGAACATTTTAGAGTTCCCAATAGTGGTTCATTAAGAGACTCGCTGTGATAAAGGTGATTTACATATATTTCATGCGGAGGCCCGGGAATCCCTGTAGCTGAAGTGTAGCTTAAAATAAAACCTGGTATTACTCTCTCAAAATCGTTTATCTTTGATTATATGAAAATTAACAAGAACGTTTGTTTTGTTGTACACCGGGAAGACATCTCTCTCCGTATCCACAAATTGGAAGAAAAACGAATTCACCAAATTTTTAAACCATCTAATCTAACACCCACAATGTAGTTTAACCAGAAGATTTGTTCATTTTTCGATTGAACAAATGGCGGCAGTTTTGCATCAAAGGAAGAAGAAAGTTTTAACCAGGCTGCAGAACCAAACTTCAGTTGTCAAACTTAGTCAGAACCAAATATGGTAAATTGTGCAAATTTCATTATCCCTTTATCTCAAACCGGCACTAATGGAGTGCAAAATAGGGTTTGGGAACTTCAGTCCAGAACTAGAAAAATCATTTACACACAAAATTTTCTTTTCATTCATTGAATTCATTGAAATGTCTTATAATTTTCTTATAAATTTCTTGCTTAAAAGTTATTACTGGAACTGTTAAAGTGATAGATCACCAAAAATTGAAAAATCGGTCATCATTTACCCACCCTAATTATTTTCTTTCCATAAAGCTCCTCCTTCCAAAAAATATAATGTGCTCTGATTGGTCGGCTGGACTAGTGTGTTATGACTGGTCAACCGATTTGAACTTGTTTTTGTAAATGTCACACCCCTTGTCCTTGCCCCTTGTATTTGGTTATGCCTTGAGCAGGAATTATTTAAATGAGGAATATTGTGACGTCTTCGTTCCCGGAAGAAAGTCTACAATGTAGGCATTTCAGGCAGTTCAGCAATGGTGTGTACTGATATGGAGAACAACTCTCTTTGGATTGATTTTGTGCTTTGTAACTTTGCAGACCTTTTTCATGCTCAAACAGCAACATTACACACTAAAGAATTAAAAAATGTAAAAAGAATAATAGGTCCTCTTTAAGAGAAATCAAAATCAGAAGCAAAATTCCATCCCTCATGCAAATAACTGCTGCTGTAATCCATTCTTCACAAACTCCCTCAAATGCCTTTTGTCATATGTTTTATCTTTTGTTTTCAGGGTGGGTTTTTTATGTCTAGGATTTTCATAAGATCTTTTTTTCTCCATAAAACAGTGTTGGGAAAATGGATTGGTCTTAGATTACTTATGTTTCTTGTGGCTTAAGCACACATGGTCTGATTGTTATTGTCTGTCATCATCCAGCGGCGGTCACTGATCAGTTGGCATTGTGAATGTGCGGCCATTTTCTGTTGTCTCTCGTTGATGTGATAATGCTGCAACCTCTGTACAGCTCTGATTGTTTTTGTTCCACAGCTTATGCTGGTAATCTGAAAGCTCATCTTCCTCTGCTCGAAAATGAGAGACGGACTGATCACTTCAAATCTGTGATTGCTTTCAAAGCAGATTTCTTTGCACCGGACGCCTACTGTAGAAAGACAGTTATGGGAAAGTTTTATGTTATAGCCTGGAAACTAGACAATAATAAACAACCCAGAATATTTGCTGCAATTAAACTAAGAGGGCATTAAAAAGTCAATTTCCGAGTGTGTGGAAAACGACGCCGACCACCACTGATCTCTTTCAATTAAATAGTGAATTAGTCATCACCTGGTTCAGGATCACCTCATCAATCAGGAGTCCATAAACTGCATTTTCCAGGCATCCTAGGGCTTGTCACCTGCTGCTACTGCCTTCCCTCTGCCAGTTCTCCTCGTCTCCTGCCTCTAATGTCTTTCCTCACTAATGACATTAGAATGTTCTGGGGGGAAGAAGCGGCTGCTATCAGTGCAATTAAAGCACAGACACTATTTTCATTTGGGACTTTAGCCAAATCACTGGTAGCACTTCTTCTAGAAAGACTTTTTCTCTGGAAGAACTTTTAGGGTCATACCTTCCGCACAACGCCACATCAATGCTCATTTACATGCACCCTCATAATGCAATTATAGTGGGATTTTGGTAATATTGCGATTAAACTTTCAAGTTCTCTGTCGACACAACTCTGCTTCACCTCTTAGCTGGTTGGCTTGGTTCACGGCTTATAATGCTTTGATGACGACTTAAAAAAATTAAAAATGAATAGAAAAAATACTGCTTGAAAGTGGTCGGGCACTCATGCACTCTATTATGTTTGCAAGTATGAATAAAACAATGCGAACTCACTTTGGTCAACAGCCCAAAAGACCAAAAAATTGCCCTGATGTTCATTTTTGAGTCGTGTGTTCTGGGGTTAATGTAGTTCAAATGCTTGATTTAGTCAGTATTCTGAACAATAACAAAGTGCGTGAAGCCATTTGCTGCGTGCATTTACTCAGTATCTCAATGGTGAATGGTATGGGCAGAATCCATTGCAGTGATGTGATGTGCATGTCCTTCTGTGGTGTTTTATTCATGGCAGTATCTATGGGTGCATTCTCACTTCAGAGGCCAGCTGCAAAGCTCTGCCTGTTTATCAGGAGCTGATAGGGGAGGTGTAACTCATCATGGGATAAGGGCACTCATTGCAGCCAGTGAACATGAAAATTGGATTCAGATAGATAAGTCAATCTGTGGGCCGGATCATTTTATGAGGCAGACTTAGAGCGAAGAAACACTGATACATTCTTCCATACATATATTAATAGTAAAAGGAAAGCTTTTACAGCAAACTGTGTCGGCATTATTAAATCTGTTTGCTTTTTCTCATTTCACACGTAGGCCTGTGTCATGGCTCTGCTAAAATTTGATTTGCCGTGTGGGGCAAATAGAGCAAAGAGTATTTATTTGAACTGAATTATGTCGTTTTTACTGAATTATTTTGCTAAGAAGTGTATAAGAATTCAACCGGTGTTTAAATTGCATTTGCGGAAATCAAGATTACAAGCTTACAACCTCAAACGCATGTTTACATTTTAGTCTACAATCCTGCGGGACAATTCATTGTTATGTGAACTGCACAGAACAAAATGAACGTTATTCTATGGAGCCATACGTTATTTTTTCGTATTCCTTTTTTCTTTCTTACTTTCATTAAAAAAAAAAAAAAAAAAAAAAAAAAAAAAAACTCTATAAGGTAATTGCAATGGCAAACTCAATGGAGTGTGTTTATCTTGCCTCTCCACCCTGGGATTTGTGGGAAAATTCACCTAGTGCTTAATCTCGTGTGCAATGGTGCATAAACGAATGGGGGAAAAGTATTAGAAGGCAATATTTGAATACTTTCCTAATCAAAAGGGAGCCAGATATGGATGCAAAGGAGGAGAAAGCCCCCTCTTTCTCTTCTACTGTAAATAAAGCAAGCACAGGAACGATGAAGGGAAGTGAACACTACAAAAATGACACTTATATACCTGCTTGTTGTTCGTCGAAAGCTAACCAACTACAAAAACTTGAAGATTACTTTACACAAAATACAATATTTCAAGAGGTCTATAGATATAAATGTATTAGAGGATAAAATAGCCAGTTTCTTTCTCATAATTGCCATCTATTTTTTTTTTTTTTTTGTAGCTCTATAGGAACTGTATACAGCACTTGGGAAAAAAAAACTAACTATTAACAATCCCATTTATCTTGAAGGCAATTGCTCAGCTGTCGTAGGAAGTATGCATTTTAAAACTTGCTATAACATTATTTATTTATGTCTTTTTACTTTCTTTAATGGTCATGCCATGGAGTAAATTACAACTCACACTCACCGGCCACATCTGTTCAAATGCTCTTTAATGCAAATATCTATTCAGTGTGAGACGGGCTGATCTGAGTATTTCAGAAACTGCTGATCTACTGGGATTTTCACACACAACCATCTCTTGGGTTTACAGAGAGTGATCTGAAAAAGAGAAAACATCATGAGCGACAGTTCTGTTTGTGAAAATGCCTTGTTGATTCCAGAGGTCAGAGAATGGCCGGACTGGTTCGAACTGATAAAAAAGCAACAGTAAGTCAAATAACCACTCTCTATAACCGACATCTGCAGAAGAGCATCTCTGACTGCACAACATGTCAAATCTCGAAGCAGAAGAACACACCAGTGACAATATCTGAACAGGAAACTGAGGCTACAATTCACATGGGCTCAACGAAATTGGACAATAAATGATTGGAAAAAAGTGATGCTATCATGTCAATATGGACCAAAATCTCTTGAGGAATGTTTCCAGCACCTCGTTGAATCCATGTCATGAAGAATTAAGGGAGTTCTTAAGGAAAAGGGTCCAACCTGATTCTAGCAAAGTGTACCTAATAAAGTGGCCGGTGAGTGTATAATTGTTTTGTGGCCATCGGTAATCGGTAACCGTTTACAGTAATGTATTAGCCAGTAGGGGCTAACTTTAGTAACCTTTAGTAATACCTGACATAATGCATCTAGTAAAATAAGTACAGTTCACATTTGCTTCACTGACAGTTTATGTTCACATTATAAAACAAATCTTTGGCTACATTTACTGTAGCCTTGTATGCATTGATTCAGGTTGAAATTCTCCAGCTGTTTGCCTCTCCATGCAATACAAAGCATCGATTAAAAGATTATTTCATTTTACAGAAACCAGATGTGACATTTAGCTCATGCACAGCAATTGCATATCCAATAGATTCAACATGTCCAGGATGAATAAGCTAATAGCTTCACTGAGAATAATTCACTATTGATCCCGAGGCTTGCATAATTCACTCTCTCGTTCGATAAACGTAGTTGTGGTCATTCAAGGATATATTTTGAACAAAGCTGAAAAGAATTAAATCACTGTTTGAGCAATCAGCACTAAAATAGGCCGTTCTCTGTGTTGTAGAGGACACCGTATCCTCCATGTGTTTTGTTTATGTGTTTGTTTTTGAGGATAATCCTATGTTAATCAAGGCTGCGCACTGATAAAATGATTTTTTACCTCAAACTCAAAATTGATTATTAATTCGACCATAATTTCGTGTAGCTTTACAGGAGTCATAACCATCAGTGTTGTGTTGAAGCATGGTTTATCAGGCCGTGTTTTGCAGGGTTTGGGGGTAGCATTGGTGGCCCTGAGATTGCTGTAGCATGTGCAGACTGGATTAGGGACTGGGAGAGATGGGTAGTCTCACAGGGAATAGCTCCTGCTTTTGTTTATTGCAGGCATGAGTCTGCACATTCCTTATCAGCTATATGCACCAAAGCCTAAACAAACACACTGCGAACACACACTCTCACTCTCTCTTTCTCGCTCTCTCGCCCTCTCTCTCTTATTTGCTCTCTCTTCTTCCCTACCTTTTTTTTTTTGGGAGGGGGGCGGGGTGTATTGGAATGGAACTTTCAAATACATGCACTATTCAATACAATGCAAATCAATATTTTTGACAGCGCTTAGTTTATTATTTCAGATGCCTTTTTTAATAGACTATAATTGAAAGATGTATATATTACATATAATATTCAACTCACCATTGTGGCTAGTAGGAGTGACTGTGTTACACGCCACTGCTGAAATCTACCCGCATTTGGTGGGTATAAAGGGGTTAATACAGGTTACCAAGCGTGGGAATGTTTATGTTTTATTTATTTATTTCATCATTCTGGAAAGTGTTTTGTATTTATAATTAGTTCTGTTTTATTTTGATAAAGGGAACTTGTCCTTATTAACTTTCATAGTGGTTTAAAATGCAAGAAAAATAATTAAATAAATAACTTGGTCATGGTCCAGGTTAATCAAAGGTCCGACTCGTCAGCATGGAACAAAGTAGCAACCAGTGACCAGGCTCACGCAACACGTAATTACCATTAAGAGTGGTGGAAATTTGCTGACCTGGGTCTTGTGCAATCAGCAACAATATAAATGGCAATAACTTGGAATTGCCAATGCCCGGCTTTGGGATAAATGAGTCATTCATGAGTTAAACACCTATTAATTATTCTGTCTTTTTGTCTGGTATAAGATAAATGATCAGCAAAAGTAATCGGTTCTCTTTTTCCTGCTGGCCTGCTGTATGAGCACTATTATGCTTATTTAATTTTATCCCATTTTTGTTTTATCCCCTTTTATTATTTATTATTAAAATTTACTATTTCTGCCTCAGTCTGTCATTTACTCTCACAAAACTATTTAAGAGGACCTTTTTTTTTCTAATTTTCAACTTTCTTTTGTGTGAAATGTTGCCGTTTTGATCATGAAATAGTTTACAAAACACAAAGTCACTCCAAAGGCAGTATTCTCTATCAGTAAACACTGTTTGTAATGATCGCCCGCTACGGCCACCAGAGGGCACTCCACCCTGGACTGTTGCCTCACCATCAGAACTCTATTTCCCACAATACATCACAAACTGTCACCGTCACTCACACCCACGCACTACATTTCCCAGAAGCCCTGTACCCTGTCACTGATCACCCCAGCCAGCTGTAGCCTATCATCCGGACTATTTAAGTTCCACACACACAGTCGCGAAGTCTTGATTTGCTAACAGTGGTCAATTCCGAGTGTCTATATCCCGTGTTTGTTTTCCTGGTCCTGATTCTGCCTGTTTTTGCCCGTTCTCTGATTGTTCTCTGCCTGCCGCTTTGGATTTACTGCTTCGGATTATTGGACTGTTGTTTGCCTGCTGCCTGCCTCGATCTACCCACCTGTCTAACGATTACGACTCTGCTTTTCCTCTGACATTCCTGTTTGCTGTTGTTTTGACCATTGCCTGTTAAGACCATTCTGCTTGATAATAAAGCTTGCATTTGGATACCATTCCGTTGACCCGCCAATCATTAGACTGTTTCTGAACTCTCTGAAACACCTCCAATGTAGTCTTGAGTTTTCTTCAGGGAATAAATACATCACAATATTTCTCATTTAAATAATTTCTGCCTGGCATACGCAAAAAAAGGGGGTGAGGCCTGGTTGAGTTGCATTAATAGTGTGTTGAATCGCTGGTTATGGTAAGGGGCGTGACATTTCCGAGTGACAATCACAACACTGGTCCAGCCAACCAACCAGCATTTTGTGCTTTTCGGAAGGAGGAACTAAATCGTGTTGCTGACAGACTGGGAAGAGAGGTGCTGCAACAATGTTAAAGATGTGAAAAAATAATTTGTATTTGTATTATAATTCTAGTAGACCCCAAAAACAAAATCAAGACTTAAAAAAGGGCATAATATATATATATATATATATATTATGCCCTTTTTATAAAATTACGTAGCTTAGTTAGATTATGTGTTTCATCACGGTCCACTGTATTATAATTGCTATGTCTTTTGAAATTGTTCATTCTGATTGTTTTGTCTGGACACCCAAGTGGACAGAAGGAAAATCTAGAGATGGGCTTATCGCTCAGTACAAGACATAAAGGTGCGCATTTAGCATATTGACCGATTTCTTTCAAATTATGACCTTCCGAATGCATAGATAGGAAATGTCAGCAATGGTTGAGTAAAACTGGTCACATTTGCAATTCCCAGTCCCTCTTTGCACAAACAAAAACCAGGGACTGGAAATGGCAGCCTCTTTAGCAGCTTTAGTGTGTAAGAGTGTGTGTATCTGTAAGTGTAAGTATGTCTGTATGTACATATGTCCATAATAACAGGCATTGAGCTCGCTACAGAAATACAAGCTGCGGATGGAAATAGCTACCAGACCTGTAATTGATGATGTTTCCTTCCTTTCCCTGAGATCAGTGTGCAGCTTTGAGACCCGTTCTTACCACGTCATCACACTCAAACATTCATAGTGGGGTCCAAAAAACAGTTAAGAATAGTACATTAGTTTTGAAAGAAAACCACTGCAGCACTGCTTTAACTTCCTTGACATGTTATATTTGTTACTGGGGTGTATGTCATAATGTAGAACCTGTCAGGTGCTTTTTAAACTTGCACATGGGTAGCAGCTGCCAGCGGGCAGTCTCTGTTCAGTGCTGGAACGCTTGGCTGCTCCCATGATGCTTTTCCTGGCTTTTCCTCCCTGTAAAATGCTTCGTCTTCTGTAAAACACCACGTTTAGCATAATGAAATGTAGGAACCAATCACTGAGCGCTCAAATGGAATGCAGACTGACATCTAGTATATTTCCTGACTGGGGAACAGTCTAATGTGGTTTACATTCACATCTACTCTCATAAGCTCAGAAATGGAGGAACGCAAAGCATGCAGATGCTACCCGGCCAAGTCACTTTCCATTGGTAATTTACACACAGAGACACGCATATGCGCGCACACACACACACACACACACATATGCACACACTAATCAGGTACAGTCTGTGAAGCAAATTGTATTAATCTGCAGGGTAGAGTTAATGAAAATACAAGACATTTGTGTCCATGTGGGAAGGTTCAATTCATCATTCTTTGTAATTATTTGCGGCACTAAACAAAACTGCATTCAGCAAATTACTGCCCAGTTCTTATTTGACTTGATCATAAAAAAAAGAAAAGTATAGTTTTGCAATGCCACTTTTATGGAAAAGAGCTAAAACTAACATCAGACTAGATGTGAACATTTAATTTATTTTGTTTATATTTCAGTTCTAAATCTGAATAAAAAAGGGAATTTCTTTTTAATATTAAGAAATATTTTGCTATGTGTATTTAATATGTATTCATTTTTTATTGTAAATTGTGACTTCTGTCAAAGCTATAATACAGTATATTATTATATAATGTTTCATACAATTTTTGTAAGTAAAGATTTGTATTTTTAGAATATTTAATAACCTTTTAGCTTATTTTTAACATTACTTTAACTCAAGAAAACAAAGAGCATTCAGCCATTATATGTAGATCTTTTTTTTTTGTTTGTTTTGAGGTAAAATCTTTCCCAGATTTACCTCTTTTTCTTAAATGTGTGTTTAGAAGTAGTTTTTTTGTTTTGTTTTTAATTTTTTCATGTTTATAATAGTACATTCTTCGATAAAAGGGTTCAGTGGGGTTCAATATAGAAAAATTTTAAAGAAACCTTTATGCCAAAAAGGTTTTATATAAGGAGAAATGTCTTAAATTATTGCATAATACTTTCATATTGAACAGGTTATTTCTAATAAACAATGCAACATTCTGTAAAAAAAATAAATAAATAAATGGTCAAATTAGATTTTCCTGGTGACATGATTAACTATTAAAAAGCAGTGTAAAGTGGAACATAAAATGTTTTCTGTCTGAACCGGCCCCAAGGTACTTGTTCACGCAGAACACGTTTTTGCATTTAAAGGGATAGTTCACCCAAAAATGAAAGTTCTGTCATTAATTACTTACCTTTTTTCGTTCCAAACCTATTCATCTTCGGAACACAAAAGATCTTTTTGATGAAATCTGAGATCTTTCCCTCCATAGACAGCTATTCAACTACCACTTTGACGCTTCAAAAAGTTCATAAAAAGATCCTAAAACTAATCCATATGAATTGAGCGGCTTAGTCCAAATTTTCTGAAGAGACTCAATCACTTTATATGATGAACAGATATAATTAAGTATTTTATTCACATATAAACATTCATCACATCTCACATCAGTTGCGGTAAACGGAAGCTCAAGCATGTTCGCATAACACCTAACCCTAACCTAGCAGTCTACTAATATGAGAGTAAGTTGACATGTAGTTGTAAAGGTAGAAGTGTTTTAAAGCAGGCCATCAAAATAAAGTTTAAAGACTTCCATTTAATGCTGGCTGTAAGATTTTATTTTGACCCTTTTCTTCTAAGGGTGTAGATCTCCGGTTCAGTTACGACTCTATTCAAATGTTTGTACACCAGCTTTTTACTTGCATTCAAGATGGATGTTCATGTTTAAGGATTGACTCAAAATGGGAGGACCTTCCCAAATGGTTTACAAACTCGGTTGGTGAAAAGGACACCTGTAGTAGATGGTGCCAGCTCTGAGCCACAAAGGCCGGTTTTGTCCCTCTGTCTTTCTTTTGGCTTCTCTTCACCGGCTGCCAGCTCTCGTCTCTTCATGGCACATGCATGGCACACTCGCCCCAGCGGAGCTGTCACTCAAACCCCCAGGGCTTGGGGCGATTTGAAGGCGGGCAGTGGCGGGGGGCAGAGCGAGAGGAAGTATTTGGAGTGTAATTATTTTTGGAGGATATCGACGCCCCCTGTAATTTCCCCTCAAACACTTGTGTTATTTCTAACTACAAAAATGGACTTTATTAACCCCTGCCTCTTTCTCCCAGGGCTCTCACGCAGCGCAGCCTCTTCGTGGAAGCGCCTCAAAAGAAGCATCTGCTGGCCTTTTCATGGCACCTAGTCTCCCTTTTAACAGCAAAACGATAGAGCACAGTTTTTCATCCTGTCATGTAATGAGTGAGAAATGCTCGCAAACTGATCACTGGGGGAAGGACTCTGTGACATTTTCATCGTGATGATATTTTTTCTACGCTTGATGTGTTTTGTGGCTGAATGTCACTATGGTGCATCACAGTTTCCACTTCTATAAAGAAGAAAAGGGAAAAGGTGATACTTTCACTGTGCCGGCTTTAAAATCTTCTCAATTGGCAGGTTATTTCTATACCGCACATGCCACGTAAACATGAAATAGTTGGTTTAGTGTTTGCTGTGTCCTTCCCTCCCCTCTCTAAGTGTGCATTGATCAATTTCCGGCTTCAGTGAGGATGAGGAAAGATAGGGGACACAAATTGGAAGTTGTTTTAAGATGCAGACAGCTCCTGACTTTTTCTTCCACGGCCTGTCACATCTCCAAGTCCCACTTTGCATGGCAGAATAGGTTTTTGTAATAGAATTCTCCCTGCAAAGGAGGTTAATTACGTTTCTTCTTTATCTCCTGCTCTTTTTTTACCACTCCCTCCCTTTCTCTATCTCTCTTTCTCCCTCCATCCATCTCTAACTTATGTGAAAGAAGAAAACTGCATAGTTAAAAGCTCATGGAGAAATGCGTTGTAGTGGGTGTTACAGTAATACAGTTGATGTTATCATTCTTAACACTTTACTGAGGTTAAATTTGTTTTAAATTTAAAAACATAATTTGGGTATAATCAATACTTTAATTCAGCAAAGATGCATTAAATAAGAATTCACAATTCTTATTTAAGAATCCATGATTTCCATAAAAATATTATTCAATACAACTGTTTTAAACATTTATAATAATAGGACATGTATGTAATAATTAACATTAGCTATGATTAGTAAATGTTGTAAAGGCATTGTTTATTGTTGAATCATAATATCTAATACAAAAAATAATACTATTGACTATATCACTATAATACTATTATTGAAAAGCGTTACCATAAAATTATATTGCATAAAAATGCAAAGTTGATTCCAAAATTGTACAATTTAACTGCAGCTGCATTGGGTCTATAATGTGTTAGATTGGGAATACAGCATCTAAGGTACTAGTAAACAAGCGAGTTGGTGTATTCCAGTTTGTTAACCAAACAAAGTAGTTTACCCACAGGATTATCATGTATGTGTATGGTTCGGCTCTAGGATTTGCACATGCATAACAGCATTATTTCTTTTTTTGACTGTAAACCAGGTCCAGTGTGAGGGGAAAACAACCTGGGATGTTGTCCCAGGCCTTAGTTTAGAGTAAATTAAATTAGATTTTTTTTATGACATGGCAATTTTATTTCAGGTTTTAAAATGTCATGTGGTGTAACTTTTTGAAAAAAAAAAAAAATATAGAAAATATATTCAAAAAACATTTTTGGTGTGTACACATGAATTCAATGTGTGAGGAAAATTATTACTTTTTACTTGATGGTTATACCACTTGACATTTTTAGAATATTTAAATCAAGCTTTTCTTGAAAATGATAAATATTTTTCAAAACCTCTTTAATGCGATAGTTCACCCAAAAATTAAATTCTGTCATTAATTACTTGCCCTCATGTCGTTCCAAACCCGTAAGACTTCCGTTCATCTTCAGAACACAATTTCGCGCATCATTCAGGTTTGGTTGAGCTTCTGTTTATGTTCGCTAATCAGTGTTTATATGGTTTTCAATTATCAATGTTCATGTAGTGTATGGAAGGGCCAGAAAGCTCTCAGATTTCATCAAAAAGTTCTTCATTTGTGTTCTGAAGATGAATGAAAGTCTTACGGGTTTGAAACGATGTGAGGGTTTATTAATGACAGAATTTTCATTTTTGGGTGAACTATCCCTTTGAAAGATTCTTTTCTTTACCATTGACACGCTTATTTGTCACTCACTCATAATAACTACCAAATTATATCAACATTTTAAATTCAAGCTGTAAAATAAAATA
Source organism: Zacco platypus (assembly GCA_038088235.1). Lineage (NCBI taxonomy): Eukaryota > Metazoa > Chordata > Actinopteri > Cypriniformes > Xenocyprididae > Zacco > Zacco platypus. The sequence continues at coordinate 25,939,389 of CM076071.1, forward strand.
AAACAACCACAATCTACTAAACCTACTGTTGGCGAGCATCAAAAATTACATCCTGCCAACATCTTTAGGATCTTTCGCTTCAGAAGAACATTTCTATAGTTCCAATATCTATTGGCGGAAGTATCACAGAAACTGGAAACACTTTTTTAGTTATAGGAATGCCTTTTGGGGACTTTGGAGTAGGGTCTAACCCAGCACAATAAGACCTACCAGTGACGGAAGTGTTGATTGGCCAAACAGCCGCCATACGAAACACCGGCACCCGCTATTTTTAAAAAGCTGTGCAAACAGACAGTTTACATATGCTTACTCCACAAACATGGAAAACAGAGATAGATGGACCAACGCTAAAGTCCAGGCACTTCTCAACCGATCACGGCATCCTCCATTCTCCGTGTTGAATGGCCGGCCTTCAGAGTTCCGACTGGCAGTGCGCATGTAACTAGGAAAATGGCCCTAGGGGAAGCTTTAGTTCTGGGAGGACTGCCCTGATGGCTAGTTTCTACAACTGAGTTCCTATAACTACCTGGTGTGAAAGCCCCTTTTCTAAGGCCATCATAGTCTCCGATACTTTTATAAAATGGCCTCTCTTGAGTTTTATAACATTACCACATATATCTACAGTCCTAAGGTCTGCTTGCCTTTGATCCACCGCCTCCATCGTTCTACCAGTGTAAATCACATAACAGCAGAGCAGAACTGGGCCTCTGTCAGGTCGTGCTTAGGGCAGCTTTCTGTTAAGTTGAGGGTGAGTGGGAGGACGGCCCACTTAAACATACAGAGAGTGTCAACTCTCAGAAAGCCCAGCAGCCCACAAGTGGCCATGGAGAAGGGGATTTCCTGTGTTTGAGGCAATATGACTGTCACCCCGCATTGAAATCTCCATAAAGCCAGTAAAATGCAGTGGGAAAACTTTTAACTTTCATTTTTCACCAGTTTGTTCGCCATTTAATTTGCCTATTGAGCGCCGAAGCAGTGAGTTAAGGAGCATTCAAACTAAAGACGATAACTATTATAGCGATATAGATTTAAAATCACTCTAAATATGAAAGAATAGCAGAGTCCACACCACTATAACGGCAGAGAGAAATAATATCGTTGGAATCACTTTCAGACCGATTTTTTCCAGGTGATGAAAGATAAAAACATCGACAGCCAATCAGAATCCATCATGCTTTTTTCCAGAGCTTGAGCATTTAAAGCGGCAGACGACAAAACTGCAGCATGTGCTTAGAATAAACAGAACGATATCGTCCGCTGGTGTGGATGCTAATATAGTTATCATTACAGTTATATTTAGAGTTAAAATTCTCTGTGTGAACGGGTCTTAAAGGTCCACTGAAATACTTTGGAATGTGTTGATGTTATTTCAACTAAAACATATCAAACAGATCCTCCCCTTTTTTAAAATAGCCAATGGCGTTTCATTTACATCACAGCTCAGCCAGAGCCATTAAGATCTGTAAAATCTCTGTTTCCTTATAATATCTAACAGTCCTCCATATCGCTTTAAAATATAGCATTCTGTGCAGAATTCATATGGTTTGATACGTTAAACTATAAACGAAGAATGAAAAAGAACTTCGCCGTGAGTATATCGGGGCCTTAACATACAGATGTATAATATTCATAGTTTAACACTGCACGTAATATGAAATGGAGTTATGTGTATTGTTTGATATATGTTTATATGCTTGCATTGTCTGAGTTTTCCAGACACAGTTGCAGTGTTTACACATCTAAAGGACACACTTTGCAATGGAACCAGTCAATCACGCTCATTTCAGCCCGTGTACAGATCCTCCTTCAGACAAAGGTCACTATAAATGAATACACTCTTCCATCACTCCTGCACAAACAAACACACTCGTTCTCAAAGCCATAGTTATATTGTGGGATTATCAGCGGCAGAAAATGTCTTCCTCAAAGATGTTTTTCCCTAAAGCTTTTTGGAGCGCCTACCAGAGTTGTGCGATCTTATCAGGCTCCCAATCCCGAGGTACAAATCTTTGTGGCATTAAACCTCACCGACTATCAGTGATACTAAAGCCACTTATTACCATATATTTGTGCCACTGCTGTAGGTAAGAATAGATATTGAAGCAAAATGTGCCTTAGTACCTGCAAGCAGTGTTTAATAGTTCAGACAGCAGCAGTTAAATTTTTCATTACTAAATTTTTGGAAATCACAGATGGGAAAATTAGCAAATTTGTGCTTTACGGTGTTTTTACATTTAGTATGGTTGATGACTCTTATAGAATTGCTAGTTCTAATGTTATTATTTTTTTTTAATGAATTATTTCGGTTTATTTGTAGTGTAATATTAATGTTAGGGAAATATTCCAAAATAAATATAAAAATGAACAAAGTAGAAGATCTAATCCAGTACTCTAGGAAAAGCAGACCATTGCACAAGGGGATTACATCCTAAGTATTATGATATTGAACGGATGAGCCCAGAGATTATCCCAAGTTTAATCAACCCATTCCATGAGCTTACATAGATATTCCTAAAGCACAATTGATCAAGTCATTGAGAGGGAAAAAGATAACATATTTGACGTAAATGGAATGAGCTTTAGCATTTATTATTATTTATAAAATAAATAAAACACTGGTTTATTTTTCCTTATACTTAATTATATTTCTGAATGCTTCAATGAGGTTTTTCAGAGCAGGTAATGGTGATATGTAATATTTTAAATTTATGAAGCATCTGCATAATATAGATAAGACATTTAATTAACCGGGCTGTAAAAGCGTACTCCTAATAAATATGAATCATTTCACATTTTGCTTTGATTTCTAAATGTTTAATGTTTAACAAAGACTCTTCAGAGAGCTTCCTTCTCATTTTCAAGAGTAGACAAACACTTGATGTAAGACAGTGGGAGAGCAAACATGTCTCGTAAACACATGTGGCCGCGGCTACTTGTCTGATTTATGACTATGGCATATTGAAATGCTTGCGGGAAACGCTGTGTAATTGATAGACAAGAACAGTGTCCTAATTCCTTTCGGCCCTCTGTCATACGTGGTTTGAAAAATATCCTTTATTGCTGCTGTAAGTATGTGACAAGGAATGAGTTTGACTCTTTTAGCAGCGGTGTCATCCATAAAGTATTTTCATGAGGAGGTGAAGGAGACACTGAAGGTCCAAACGCCTCAGAGCTGCTCGGCACAATATACTGCAGTGAAAACACTAAAATAGCTTAAAAGAGAAGTCCTTATGGCCTGCTCACATCGGACATGAGTTTTTGCAGCCGGAAAGACTTTATATATTCTAGTTCTCAGAAGGGCTGTAAACACATAAAAAGTGTTTTTTTTTCTAGCAATGATTTTGTGTGTTGGTTTCAAACAGTTCAAAACCTTTTCAAATCAGAATTATTTTTTAGGAATTCTGTTATCAAAACTAAAATATCATTAGAGCTGTTGGGTAAACAAATAAAATGACACTAATCTAAATTCAGACAATGGTCCGATAATGGATGTAGATTTTTACTTTTTACATTTTGTCACCTTGAAATTATAAGGTTCTTTCTATCGATCTATCAATCTATCAATCAATCTATCTATCTATCTATCTATCTATCTATCTAGATAAATAACTATAAAATTATTTCTAAATGAAAACCTTTAAACTTAAGACTGTTAAAACTACTTCTACCAGAAAGACTCGGGAGGTAAATTAACTTGCAATGAAATTTATTAACAATCAGCAAGCAAACATTGTAAGATAAAGTTCTTTGGCGTAGGCCCCGTCCGTAGCTTAGATCCTAAGGGTTGCGGACTCTGCATTTCCTGCCTGAAGATGAAGGCAGGGGCGTAGCCGACCCCCGGGAGGTATGGACAGGGACCATCCTGGTGGTGGTGGGGAGGATGGAGGTTCGCGTCAGCATCTGCGAACTCAGACAAGTGTGATGAGTACCGATCTTATATGCTACATGTGTTGGATAATGATTGGTTAGATCTAAATTAGTAGTGACGTAACATTTGAGTCTTCCTGACAGAACTTGCGCTAGAGCTTTCATTTCAAACTTTCTGACTAGGCCAACACCAAAGTTTGTCTATAAACGTTTCAATCCATACAGATCTCTAGAGAGAAAGCCATTTTACCTGTCCCACTTTTTATGGAATAAAGTCCTGGTCAGATGTATTCCCAGATGGATTTTTGAAGGATCTTGTAACACTGAAGACTGGACAAAGGATGCGGAAAATTCAGCTTTGCCATCACAGGAATAAATTACTTTGTAAAATACATTTTATACAGTTATTTTAGATTGTAATAATATTTCACAATATTACTGTTTTTACTGTATTTTTAATTAATTACATAAATGCATCCTTGGTGAGCAGATGAAACTTCTTTTAAAAACATTAAAAATCCCAAACTTGTGAATGGTAGTATATATATATATATATATAAAATGTAATATTATAGTAATGTACCAACTGACAGGCTTCCCTGTATAGGTTGCAGCATTAATTGAGAGATTATTATCTCAAATTACAGTACCTGATAGGCCTATATATGTAAATGAATCAATATCTAATTGAATGTAATCAAAAGCGGAATTTAATTGAATGGCAAGCTTGTGAATCGAAATTGAATCAGTTCAATAAACTGTTTTACCTTGGCAACAAAGGCCTACATGTTCAAGCTTTTTATTATTATTTTCATGTTCCTCGATGTTTTTTATTGCTCTGCATGAATGTATTTTCAGCTATAGAAATGGTGTAACAGAAAATCAGTTGACACATTTCTATCATCATACAGTAAACTGTCACACCACCCACTCCTTTAAAATATTCTTTATCTTTAAAAATGAGTTTTCCATGTGTGTATGAACAGTATGAGTAGTGTCTACTGGTTTTTATCTATACGTAACTCCCTCTCTGTGACTGGTTCAGGCTTTCACCCTGATGTTGTGTGGACACTGGAGACCAGTTGGCCGCATCTGAATCCTGCCTTAGACCTGAGCATGTGCTGCTGAGGCAAAACTGAAGCTACGTCCCGCTTGGCCGGACATCGACCAGCACCCATCCCGAAGCAGTACTCCCACCGAACTGACTTCACAATGAGTGCCGCGCTAACCTGGCTACGCATAAGCAATATCTGAGCACAGTCCTCTGGAAACCTCCCCAGAGATTTATTTGGCTGTTGAAGTAGAAAATGAATATTTTACAGTTGGCTTGTCTGATCAATTACCTACAAGCTGTTGCTGTATTTTGTGGCACATGGGAGAGAAGTGCTGGTGGGGGAGGTGATGGATAAGACCAAAGGGAATCTGAATGAAGACAACAAAAAGGCCAGCAGTCGATGATATAATCTAACATAAAGCACGCTCAAGTTTTTTTCTTCCTCTTCTTCTTCTTGCATTTGGTATTTAAAGAGCACTGGAATTGTTGCAAAACAAATTAAAGCTTTCAGATGCTAATTAGCCCTGGTTAATTTCTTGAGGTTGCAGACACACTGGGCTGATTAGGCCTTGCTAAGTGCTCCTTGATTCAAGGCCAATTTGAATGTTGGAAAAACAAGGTCCTGTCTCCCTGTGGTGTGAGTTTTACATGCCCTATCACACCTCGAAGCATGTGAAATAATCGACATGTGATTTATATTATGACTGTAATCTTCGTTAAAAAAAAAATGTTAGCAAACACGTTTAAGTGCTGGTACAAACAGGCTCCCTAATTAGCATTATTTCTTTCACTTTGAAATGTCAGCGTGCAAAAGCATATGAAAGTCCTAGCAGTTGGTTCATGACATTGAGCTGTGGCTCTCATATGCAGATGTGAATCCGAATTTGAAGTTATGATACAACAAATATGTTCATAATAATTAAAATAGCCCTATTTTGCTATTTTAAAGGTTCCTAATTTAATTTTGGAGGTATCCTGCAATAGATTTGCATGTGTCCAAGGTCAAAAGACACTTTAATTTTCTCCTAATATGCACCTCATTTTTCACAGTCTGAAAGTGGTTTGTTTGAAGATTCAGTCTCTCTAAACCCCTTTCCGAGAGCCTACTCTGCTCTGATTGGTCAGATGGCTAAGTCTGTTATGATTGGTCGACTGCTTACAGCTCGTGTTAGAAACGAAACGCTCATTACCACACCTGACTTTCAACTCCGGAGGCTTCCTCATAGTGCTAGAAACAGTAACGATGGCGTCGGTTTTACCATATCAGTTCAAGCACGAGTCCTCATCCTTTGAGTGGATTTGCTTTCGCAGTGCAGAAAACAGCTTCTTCTCGATATGTCGACAACACGAACCAAACTCTTCCTCAGCTACGACTACAGTGTTTGAGGGCGGGTCAAAGTTAATGTTGTTCGCGGACAGCCAGTGAAGACCGTAGGCTGCCATTATGCAAATTTAATACATTCTGAAACCGGAAGTGAGCCTGGAATTACTGAAGGCTCGTTTCGACAGTTCAGAATCGATTATTTCTTTTAGGAGACTATAATTCCAATGATCGTGCCCTTTGCAGACCTTTTACATTCACAAACAGCTTTATTACAATAATATTTCACAATCTTACTGTTTTTACCATATTTTTTTTAGCAAATAAATGCAGCCCTGGTGAACGTTAGAGATTACTGACTCCAAATGTTTGAATGGTGCTATACTGTTATTTTAAAAATATTATTGTCCCATTCATGCTTGCCAGGGCTTCTATGCTTAGACAAGAGATGGACATTGTCAAATCATAGTGCATTATGGGTAAAAAAAAAAAAAGTGTTCAGAACTACTGTATTAAGTGTTCACTCAAGGGTTAACACCCCATGTAGTGCACTGTATTTGCAATAAGGGCCGAAGAGGTTTTTCATTTAGATGGAGCATTAACATACCAGAATATGTCGAATTTTATTGTTTTGTCAGTACACCTTCAGCATTCAGTTGGGAATGTCATTAATCACTCTAGTGCATTCCGATTGATAATGTCTGACGTTGAAGAGTAAGGACCTCTAATATCGTGTGCTTCATCGCAGCTGTTCCCTGCATTATTTGGAATAAGAATTTGTTTTCAATTGTAAAATTATTTCTGTACACAAATAACAAGCACTCCTTTCCCTGACTCAAAATATTGTTCTATTCCTCAGTAAATCCAGAGAGAGCATTGTGAGTCCTGATGTCTCCTGTTGATTGTCTATTGAAGTCAAATTAATAAAGCGTCTTTATCGCATGAGCAAATCAAACACATCAGTTGTCTTTGCAATCAGCGCAGTGATTTTAGACCGAGCCGCCAGAGATTGGGAGAGAGAGACATAAAGAGACAATCCAGGGCATTGTTCCCTCACTCAAACCCAATCCATACAGCAGAAACCCGGGCGCTGTCTCATTTAAAGCAGCTTAGGATTGTCCTGACTCTTATATTGTGAGCAGAACTCAGACAGAAGCTTACAGTACTTTTCCGTCACAATGTTAGTGGCGAAATAATGGAGAACAGTAGTACTGTAATTTCTGACATTGGGAAAGGTCAAAGGTGGCGTCTCTTGAGTTTCAGTCTCAGTGGAAAGGGAAATGAAGGTCTTTTGAGAACTGACCTAGACATCGTGAATTAAATCAGCAATTGTTTGAGCTGAGCCACGAACAGAAGAATATAATCCAAATGAATAAAAGAAATCACTGTTATCTGGATCATAAATAATGTCAGATTACAAAAGTAATCATAGCTGCGGGCATGATTGACATGAGCATCATAGTGGCGAGCTTTGCGTGTGATGCTTGATTGGTTTTGTTTAGTTTTTGCTTTTTTTAAGCGTTCGTTGTAATCTAAATCTGTAGAAATCTTTTTTCCCCTGATTTTGGACAAACATTGTTGAGACCATGTGGTGTTCTTTACAAATGTTGGCTCAGATGCACATGTACGTGAGGATTATACAGCTGAACTTCCATCAAACGGGCAGAATCTGGCTTGTTTTGATTGAAAAGTAGGTTATTTAGGATGTTTTTATACCATATCGCTGAGGTATGAAAAGGATTTATGGAAAAATACTGTATAAAGGATAATTAGTATTCCATGTGACTGTCATTTTCTTGACCAGCGGTCAATTTATTTCTGCTATTCAGTACAGACGGTTCAAAGAAAAAGAGATCTCTGATTGATTTTGCTTGGGGCAAATACTGTACGTCGAAAAAAGGACAAGATGAACGAGTTTCCGTGCGGCTTGCATGACTTCATTGTGTCCTGGAGTCAGGCGGATGAGGTTTAGCCGAATTCATCTGCATTTTCTATCTCATCAAAATGAGATTTTAAGCCAAAGACAAGTTAGATGACAGAAATTAATTCCTCCTCCACTATACGACAATCCCATCCCTGAAACAAGAACATTCAGTAGCTCCGTGTCCCCGCAGAGGGTCTTTCCACTCTTAGAGCACAGCATGGATTTCCCATAATTCATGAAAATAATTCACATCACCTCTCCATGTGAGAGATTTGTCCTCCTTTTGTGCGAGTTGGCGGTTTAAGGTGTACCAAGATTTGAAACAACTGTGACTTCCTCCCGAGTTCAGTGGCAAAAATGTTAAATAGGGACGAGAGCTCTGTGTGATATCAAGAATAATTTATGACATTAAATGTGTTCTACTTAACACTGAGCTCTCCTGCTGATAAACCTAAGGAACAAATAATGGCGAGGAACTGCTCAGATGCTTTGGAAGAACTGGCCTACCCCAGAGCATTAGTTTCATCCCACACATTTCAAACATAAAGACAAGAGGCTGTTGGTTTGTTTGTTTTTATTAAAGAAGCTAAGAGGATTGTTTTCCATTGGCTTCTGTACGTTCATGGGGCTTAAAAAGTAGATTAGGAAATAATAAAAAGAGTACTATTAATTATTCAAAGTCAAGAAAAACTTTTTAGTGTTTGTTTTTGCCAAAAACAAGAATATTTAAAATTGTATACATTATTATAAATGCCTTAATTCTTCATAGCACAGATTCAACACTATGGATTTTGGTCCATATTGACATAGCATCACGGAGTTGCTGCAGATTTGTCGGCTGAACATCCGTTACGCGAATCTCCCATTCCACCACATCCCAAAGGTGCTCTATTGGATTGGGATCTGGTGACTGTGGAGGCCATTTGAGTTTAGTGAACTCACTGTGATGTTCAAGAAACCAGTTTGAGATGATTTGAGCTTTGTGACATGGCGTTTTCCTGCTGGAAGTTGCCATCACAACGTGTACTGACAGGTTGGATTCCGGAATCCACTGCTGATTCAATGTATGTCCTTCTGAGTGGTTTGTAATGAGTTATTAATCAGTATTTATCCTTCAGAATATGATTTGATTTGAATGGCTGCTTCAAATCAGAGATTTGAGATTAACTTAGTCTGTTTACTGGAATGTGCTCTACCTCCATGTTTTTGAGAGAGACAGCCAAGATATATTAAAACATATACAGAATTTACTTAGCTGTGGTAATAAAGAGATGGACATGGTCAGCAGCAATACTCAGGCTGTGACGGTTAAAAAGATGATCACTTAGTTCTAAAAGTGTGCCAAGAAAATATCCCCCACACCATTACACTACAACCACCAGCCTGAATTGCTGAAACAAGACAGGATGAATCCATGCTTTCTTGTTGTTTTTGACAAATTCTGACCATATCATCTGAATGTTGCAGCAGAAATTGAGACAGACTAGGCAAGTTACGAGTCGTTATTTGATTTACTGTTGCCTTTTTATCAGCTCGAACCAGTCTGGCCCATTCTCCTCTGACCTGTGGCATCAACAAGGCATTTTCCCTCAGAACTGTCGCTCACTGGATATTTTCTCTTTTTTGTACTATCCTCTGTAAGATAGTTACGTGTGAAAATCCCAGTAGATCAGAAGTTTCTGAAATACTCAGATCAGCCCGTCTGGCACCAATAACAATGCCAAGTTCAAAGTCACTTTCTTCCCCATTCGGATACTCAGTCTGAACTTCAGAAGCTCATCTTGACCATGTCTATGTGCCTAAATGCACTGAGTTGCTGCCATGTGATTATATATATATATTACATATATCTTATTTTAAGAAAGGGTCAAAGTTGAGTTTCAGTGTTTAAAAATGGCTTTGTGCACTGTAGTAAAAACCATGCCAAACCAAATCCATAAAATTAGTACCGTCTATTAATATATGAATAATCATAAGAAGAAGAAGAAGAAGAAGAGAAAGAAAGAAAAGGAGGAACATTCCAGGATAATGGTATCTTGCTTTAGAAACAAAGGAGTACATCCCAGTGGTTTTTCAAAATTGCAGATTTGATTGTTTCAAAGCAAGTTTTTTTTTTTCTTAAATGCATCTAAAATATCAACTGAGATTTCATAAGGTGGAACCAATTTATCTTACTCCTCACTTTGAATAGAATTAGCATTCTCTCTAAATCACCTAATTAGTTTTTGCTCATTAAATTAAGATTCATGCCGCTTTTTCATCAAGATAAACAGCGCTCTGCATTTTATCTGGTTGCAGAGAGCTGTGGATCACAGTGCAGATTCGCGGCTCTGCTGCGCCTCTCACTCCTGCTAAAGAAATTGAGGGAATAATGCATGATCACACATTCAGAGGCTCTCAGCTGTATTCCTGACAATCACAGCTAACACTTTTAGACATTAAACTTTTGTAAATAAATGAGAATAACAAAAATTATTTAAAAATTAATAATAAAATAATTATTAGTTAAATTATCTTATCATATAATGTGATTTGGATAAACCCCTAAATGCCATTTAAAAACAAAGCAAATTGTGGTTGATCAATCAGACATTTTTTTTTAAGTCTAAGTGAGCGGTTCTTGCCTAGAATAAGCTACACTGTGAACCTTATATGTGACAATAATCAGTCAGTTCTGGACATAAAAATCTCACGCTGGGCATTTTCTTCCTTCCACACCCGCTTTGAAGTAAATGAACTATGATCTACTCCTTCATACATGCTGTTCGAGGACGCTTTTCTTTCCTCAAACTCTTGTTAAACAACACAAAGCAGGTCAGGCCAGGTTAATCTGTGTTACTTGTAAGAATAGATGTCTATTAATATTGATAAGCACATGTGAATTATTAATACAGGGCAAGGAGGTGGAAACAAAGTTACGATTGAGAGATTGTAAAGGCATAACGCAATGAAAAAAGACAGAATCCAGTGGAGAATGAAGAACTTCAAGGTAATTCCCCGAGAAAATGAGAGTAGGCTGCCGAGGGATGGTCGGATAACCGAGTGGAGGAGTAGAGAGAGGGTGAAAGAGGCCTCCTTCCGTGAGACTTATGAAACGATAAACACAGTAGAGTATAGAGCCCAGGGTCTCTTGAGAGGGATATCAAACATAATGCCAAAGCAGAACCTCAGGAGAAGCTTACTGTATTTGCATCTCAGTCACATTTACTTTGAAGATTGCCACCATGTTACAGTGCGCTTGGACACACTGCGCTTCCTACATCCTCTCTGCCCAAGTCAAACTGTCCATAAACGGCTTTTTGGCAGCTTTTTTGCCCGTTGTTTCTTGTCGCATAACTGAAATGTAAATTCGCTGTGGCTTCCGTGCCACCGTAACCTCCGGGGTTAGAATGTTAATCGGCACTGTAAACATGTTTTTGAAAATAATTTCATATTATGACGGAACACAATACGATAAAGGGAGTTAAAGGATCAGTGTTGTTTCAGCTGTCTGTTAAATCTTTCAACTTATGTGAAAGCAACGCAAAAAAAGTACCTTTTTGAACGGGGTCGGAAAAATCAAAGTGTTGAAATGAGGAATGGTTACCACCAAGCAGTAAATGTGCACATTTTATGTGTGCAAGTTAATTATGCCACTTCAGAGGAGCTTGTGAAAGGATAAGGAAAGCTGCATAAATTTAGCTGTAATCCAGGCAGGCAGAACTCATTTGCAGGGATGGTCTTATCTGGGCACTGCAGCTTTCTCACAAAATTAACCTTGGATATTTGGGCCCAATTCAGAGAGTGTTTGATTCTCTCTCTCTCTCTCTCTCTCTCTCTCTCTCTCTCTCTCTCTCTCTCTCTCCCTCTCTCTCTCTCTCTCTCTCTCTCTCTCCCCTTTTTCACTCGCTTCCCCCTGTAATTCTCTCATCCTTTTCACAATCCCTTTGCTGCTCTCATTCTAAGTCTCTCTCTCTCTCTCTCTCTCTCTCTCTCTCTCTCTCGCTCGCTCTCTCTCTTCCACATTCACCCTCCCCTCCTCCGAGAGGAGGCCATAAAGAGTAACACAGAGAAGAACAGAGTTCTTGGAGCGATGTTTGACAGAATAAATAAACAAGGCCAATACTAAGCCCTTATACATGAATGACAATGTACACTATACACAATTACACAACTGAATGTGTCCTTCAGTGTAAATTCTGTTTAATCAAATGCATGTCTGTCTCACTCTCGCTCTCTCACTCTCTTTCTCTCTCCCTCTCTCAGTGATCATACGGTCATTATTTGCCCGAAAGGTCCATTGATTTTTGTGTGTGTGTGTGTGTGTGAAGCAGTCATCATCATCATCATCATCATCATCATCATCATCATCATTATTCTTAAGAACGCTACTGTTATAAATTAATTAGATCTGCAAGTCTAAACAAATTTTAGTCAAATTAATTAAAAGAAAAGATACGCTGATAAATTAATCAAATTAAATCAAAATAATTGCATATATAAATATCTGCTAAGAAAAGCCCCCAAATTAAAATAATTAAAGACATGACATTATCGTGGCAGAGTGAATCACTGAATAGACGTGACAAAATAGCCATGTTTGAAGTCAATATGCTGTATTTTTTTTTTTTTTTTGGGGGGGGGGTTGCTTCTTCTATACTCAGGGGGGTGATACAGTTTCCTTCAGATGTCTGTTATCTATCCATCTATCTATCTATTTATCTATCTATCTATCTATCTATCTATCATCTATCTATCTCTATCTATCTATCTACCTATCTATCTATCTATCTATCTATCTATCTGAGGTTGTCAAGTGTCGTGGAAAATTACAAAAACGCAAAAAAACAAAAAACAATGCTTTACAGTTAAGAATATAAGGTCACTGTCAAGAGGAAACCTTGTATCTCTATATTTTGTAAATTTTGTTTATATATTTATTTATTTTTTATTAATGCTATTGGTCACCTCAGAGCCGTTGAAAAACTTATTTAACGGCTCTGAGTCGTCCTTTACGCATGTATGTGCGTTTTACAAATATTTAACCAATGAAAGGGATTTAAAAGAGCCTCGTAACTGCATCTGTCCTATGTATTTGAGCGTGAGAAGAGTTAGTCTGATATTGAGTGCTACCGTTATTATATCATGAGATTTTGTCCAAATATATTCAATTCAGTGCCCATATAGCTACAATAAACTTTATAACCTGTAAGTTGATGAAAACGTATAATGAGATGCACTTAACGTTACTGTCTCAGATGTGGCTATTCACACAATAGGCCCTATGTCACTCGCTGGTCAAAAATCTCCACGTGAGCTTGATTTAAATGAAATTGATTTAAAACATAAAATGTTACAGGATATTATAATGACACATGCACGTATATATAAATCCACAATATATAATGCACACGTATATTTAAAGCCACAATACCAACTTTTAAAATATGTCTCCGCCCAACCACGAAGATATGAACATTGTATTTGTTGTTGTTGTTGTTGTTGCTCTGAATTTAGTTTCCATTGTGGTTACCTATATGTAACATTTGCTAACATGGTCTTAACTTTAGACTTAACTTTAATCACTGGCGTCACTGGTAAGGTAACGTGAACAACTGGACTTGTATCAGGCTATGCTTTCAGTTTATAATAGCTGCTTCTTTATGTATGTATATCTAGCTTAGTTGCTTCAAGCCCGTATGCTAACATATGCTAATCATTCTTCAGTGTCCGTGAGGCATGAGGCTTCAAAGTAGTGCTGCAAAATCTCAAATTAAGATGTTATTTTTATTTTAAGTGGAAGAGCTTCCGAATTCTAAAGCCTCTTTTTATTGCACACTGTAAGTTCCTCTGATGTTCAAGCACTTTTAGAAAGACAGGAAGATGACGTGTTCTTTCAAATCTGGGGAGGTTTGGAGAGAAATGTAGCCTTTGGTTTCCAAACACTAACTTTCAGGAGTTTTACTTAAACTTTGAATGTTCTGAACTTTTCTCATCTGCTATTAGCTACCTAAATATAGACCTTACTGTTTGTGAGGACTCAAATAATACTACATTTAGTCTAAAAAAAGACAAATGTGATTCCCTATGTTGTCATAATGCACATTTGTATACAATAAATCGCTTTCTCAACAGACTTCCGAAGAGTTAAGTGGAAATATTGAATTTCAAATTATAATTCCAACACCATAAGCCACTTTAAAAGGGTGTGTAGAAACTCGCCCAGAATACACGGCACATTCCTGCTGACTCCTCAGTTTATGCTGGAAGGATAGAGCGCAGTTCACTCCTTTGGGTATCGGAAAGAAAATCACAAACAGCATGGCAAACATAGATAAGCCCACAATTCTACTTATTATTGACAGTGGCATGAAAATCACGGCTGATTGAACTAATTGAAATTCATGCACGAGTCATGGCATTTAGCTCCCTCTCTCTCCTCCCCCATAGCACATTCATCCAGACAGCATGAAGGATGGATGTTAATTAGTCAACACTAAAATACCAAGCTCACTATCCCTGGCACCCACTATCTCCCACCCCACCTTAAAAAGGGAGGGGTGTTTAGTGACGGTAGATGTGCTTTGTTTTGAGAAAGAATCTTTCAAGGATTCAAAAAGGCCCTCTAGGACACAGCCCATTTCTTTTCAAGTACACATTATTGTCCAGAAAATGAGCTGAGCGCACACTCTCTGTGCAGTCATGGCATGATGCCACTGCAGGAAGTGTAATGGCACCCAAAATGAATTCGTACTGTCATCATTTGCTCACCCTCATGTCATTCCTGATGACAAGAATATGTGAATTTCCGCTCAGCTGTGGAACACAAAAGTATGTATTTAACATACGTTCCACTGATCTCTTACGTACTGCAAAAGTAGATGGTGACTAGTAGGGGTGTGACGAGACACTTAGCTCACGAGACGAGACGCGAAACTGGGTTCAGGAGACGAGACAAGATTTTGCACAGTATTTTTAATAAAACCTCAAAAACAAAATTTGTGACTGGAAAAATAATCTGCAGGTGCATTTTGAAATGTTTTAACTAATCACCTTGTATGAATTATCATATGTGTTGAAAGACAAAAATATACAAGCACTATAAAAGGTTTTGACAGGCTTCTTCTTTCACATAAGTCTCTCCAGACCTTACTGTACATGAATTATGAGTTTCTAGAATTTCTGATTGAGGCTCTGTGTGACCTCCTAATTGAACTCCTTTCCACAAATTGAATATTGAAATAAAAACAGTATAAATAACAAAAATAAATAACACTTTATTTTCTTAGCCTTATTAAGTGCAAACAATAAGTGACCATAATCAATGTGCAAACAGAGACCAGAGCTAAGAGGTGGTTACAACTACACAGCCCAGCCTGAGAAAGGCTATTGTATGTGCTTCAGGGAGCTCGCATTTTACTTTCGCTTTCGAATTAGCAATTGCACATACTCTGTATCTGTAGGGAGTGCCAATGCTGAAAGTGCATTCTACAAGATAAGACGTTTATTAGATGCGCTTAGGCACTGTTGCACAGCGAATTCTCCGCCATGGTCTTGTGAGTCAACTCGCCTTACTCCTGTCATATGATCAGTGAACTATGATTGTGTTGCACTGTGTGCGACTCTGCAGCTCATGCTGGATGAGCAGAGGATACGTTTACAATAGTTTACAATTGAAGTGACCATTATCCAACTGAATTAAATGGTTTTTATTTCTATAAAGAAAAGCAGAACGGCAATGGAAATGGTTTCGCGGTGAGCGCAGTAATGTAATGTGGCAGTGGCATATTGTATGCTTATTTCACCCTCATACTCCATCATGGTGATATCGTGAGACAGCTTTTCACTCATTGAGAAATCTCGTCACATTTCAATACCGAGAGATCTAGGTGTAGAGCTGCAAAAATAGACAAAAGGTATCATAAAAATATTGTAAAAGTCCACATAACTTATATCTTAAGTCTTCTGAAACCAAACTATGTTTGGAGGTCTTAGAGATTACATAAAAATACAATAATTAAATCCAAAGTATGTTAATATTAAAAAGATTGTCAGATTGGTTTATACACTATAGAATTGCACCAAATTTTATTTATTTATATTTAATAATAATAACAATAATAATATTACAATTTATTACTACTACTACTACTAACAAATTATTTTATTTAATAATAATAATAATAATAATAATAATAATAATATCTGCCTTATCTGTTTTGTAAGAAACAGTATTTGAAGAAAAAAATGACTGGTAAGTTTTGAAATATATATTATTGTTTTTACACATATAGTTTTTGAGTCTCTGGGAGCCCTAATATAAAGGCTGTAAATCATCTCAACAAAACATTAAGGTTTAGACATATTCTGTCTTTTTGAAGATATACAGTAAGATTTGTATACTGGATATTGATAAAATACTTGAATCTACTCCAACTTTGACACTATGTCTGTCCTAAAATAAACGATTTTGACATACAAAAATCTTCTGGCATATTTCAAGGGACAGAAAGAAATGAATTATCATTCAGAGAGAAGCAGATGGCATTCATCACCTGCTAACAAATCTATGAAAGCTCTCTGCATATTCTCTATATAAGTAGGCCTAGATGAATACTAAGAAGTGCCAGACAGTTTCTTGCATTTTTTTCCCTAATTGGAGAAAAATTAAGTTTGATGAAATAGCAAGACAATTAACTGGTTGGTTTTATCAGTCTAGTGCAGTCTGGAGAAGCATCGCTGCTAAAATGGTGGTGGCCCATCTGAGCTTCCAGGCACAATCTCCTCCGTGCCGTTTCAGGGGCTTTGTTTATCTCATTTTTCAATTAACCTCCTTGATTTAACTCTCATCATAAAGCGGTGTGCATGTTTGCTCCAAAGAGCAAATAAAATCGCCCGGTTACTTTCCTCCTCTCTCCTCGCGCTGTTCCCTTTCAGTGTTCCCTCTCTCTCTCTCTGTGCCGTGTGTGAAGGCAAACCGGCAGCGGCGGCTATGCTTCACAGGACTGAGGCGGATTTTGAAGAGGACAGAGCAGCATGTTTCAGATTTGAAAGGCTGAATCTGTCATAAGCAGAGAGCACTTTGGAGATATTGCAGTGTTGTGATAAGTTCCTACCTACTTTGTTACTATGGCATCCTTTCCTGGCAGGGTTTGGCAAACAGCGAGCAAGATTGTGGAAGAAAAAAATATATGAGATATGTGTTGAATTTAGGGCTGTCAAAGTTAATGCGACAATAACGCATTAACAGTTAAAAAATA
Organism: Zacco platypus; assembly: GCA_038088235.1. Lineage (NCBI taxonomy): Eukaryota > Metazoa > Chordata > Actinopteri > Cypriniformes > Xenocyprididae > Zacco > Zacco platypus. Next base: position 25,956,794 of record CM076071.1, read on the forward strand.
GCAACATTAAAACAGGCTTTATTTGACCCTATGAATCACCCACCCGTTCTCATGGAAAAACTTAACTATTTTATGAGGTGGTGATCTGAATTGTATAAAAACATATGTATTTTAAAAAAGAACTCAATATGTAACTCAATAACTCAATACCTTGGCGTTATAACAGATCGTACGAAAGAGAATTGTACAACTCATATGAATTAGCCACCAGTTCAGCAAACGTAAAGTATTTACGAATTGCCATGAGGTTGTGTTTGCGTTTTTTCCTTCACTAAACATTATTTATAGTGCGCCTTCCATCCAATAATCGCAAAGAGCTTTGTGCTTTGTTACTTGTGATAAGAAACAAAGTCTCATCTTTCAAATTCTGTCCATTTTATCATTAAATTCAGACAATAAATGGCGTTTTAACACTCTTAAATGTGATGTGACGGATCGCTGTAGCGCCTCAGTTCAAGCTGCATCACGGAGAGTCTTTACTTCCATTTTAATACAAGCATAAGAGCATAAGAGACTTCTTTCAAAAACTTAAAAAAATATTACTGACACTAGATAGAATATATATGTAGTAAATAATGACAATGACAATGACAAACACTTATTTTCATGAAAATGCAGAAATGTCATGTATAAAACCATGGAAAGCATCATTAACTCAAGATATGAATTATTCAATGAAAAGTCCCCGCTGAATGTGTGTGAGAGAGAAACATTTAGCTGATGTTTTGAAAAAGTGTGGCATAACAAAATAATATATGTACACATACCAGGGGTGTAACTGTACATGTATTCGTCCTGAACCATCATGGTACGGATGTCACGGTTCGGTGCATACGGTCAGATGACGAATACAGTCAGTCACAACCCTCCAATCCAGAAGGGGCCGCTTGGTAATGCAACGCTGTTTGCTCACCACACAAAAGAAGAAGAAGAACAGATGATCTATGCATAGATGTTTACTTGTAATCTCTCAACCAGTGTTTCAACCGCAGAAAGACATCAATAAAACATCTTGAGGATATCTCACGTAGCATTACTTTTACCTCAGGCAAGTCATTTAATGTCCACATCATTTGAGTTCACTGGAGAAATGAACTCTAAATATATTCACTATATTAGCTTATATATTCATTATATTTACTTTACTTGTTAGTAATGTCATTATTTCATATATGTTTATATAAATTTGTCATGAAAACAAGTTATGACAGTAACTGTGTAAATGGTTACATTTAAAAAAAATGAACTACAATTGGATTTAGAAGTTTTTTGAGTGTTGATTGTGATATATAAAAATAAATAGCAACTGAATTGTTAATTGTAGCCGTTAATGTTATAGTAATGTGCAAGAAAGTGCTCTCTGTATATAATTTACAGCATTAGCAGAGAAAAATCCTTAAGAAAATGTTAAATGTAATTTAATTTATTTAAAGAGACATAATTTATTGGATTAAATTAAATTGTTTAATAAAAACGAGAACAAATAATTTTATGTTTTGTTTTCTCCCCCCTGTCTTACCAAACCCATACTGAACCGTGACTTCGATACCGAGGTACATACCAAACAGTCATGTTTGTGTACATTAAACGATTAACACACACTACTTGTTTTAAGGAGTAACAATAATGTCACATGTTCCTTTTGAAATGAACATTTCACAATGCTGTCAGCCCATTGAGCACTAATAAACCTTTAACGCAAAGCAATGCCATGAGCTTTCCATATAAGCCTGAATTAACTTTGATCATATTGCTGGTGAAGTTACACTCTGGAACGGGGTCCGGCGCAAAATGGAGTCTCAGCAAATGGAGGCACCAAAGCAGCGGCACTCACCGATTAATCACTGCTAATGAGCTACAGGCCCTGAGGAATACAAGAAAAATCAAAACAAATTAATAGGAAGCAATGGAGAAGATTGTAAAATACTCATTTGCATCCCCCCACAACAGAAAACAATTCCCCTATCCAATCAGTGCTCAGGCTTTAAGAAATCAAACATACTCTTATCTAGGGAGGGAAGCTCCTCTGACAAGTCTGTGATTGAATGAATGCATTATCCATCGCTCAAAGAGACACGCGCTGTTTCGCTCAACTTTTCCCAGGGTTGCTTGCCTGGGTCGGCGCATGTTTATGGCTGTCCTGTTATGGATGACTTGGGTGCACGGTGGAGAAAGACTCCTTCAAACTGATGGAGGGTGCGCTGCTTATTTCAGCACAAACGCTCACCCCGAGAGCAGGCGTTTAGCATCTTAAGCACAGGCCACGGTGTAGAGTATGTCAGCGGTGCAGCTCTGATAGATCAATCTGGCTTTTCAAGATGAATCCAGTTCTGAATAATTTTGAGCAGCATGGTGAACCTTTCACTGCTCAGCAAGTATATGCGAGACTTACAGTATTGAGACGTTCTAAGGGTGCGGTGCGGTGTGTGTGTGTGTGTACGACAAGTGGTCCATCTATGGAACCTGCATGGTGTGGTAGTTATTTTTGTTATAGACGGATATTAATGAATTATATTCGGTATATTTAATATTAAAATGCTTCATTGAATGCTTTTAATTGATTTTTCAAGTCTCTTGAAGGCATAATCATAATGCATTCAAGGCATTCAACAGATTAAAATATTGCCAAGAGACTTGGACAGTATAATTATCTATAAAATTAATTAATCAATTATATTACACCTACCAGCATTTACTGAAAGCCTGTAAATTTAAGACTTTATTGTTATTGTTGTGGTAGATGAGTAAATCATTAAATGACACTATAAAAAGTGACTTTAGATGTCAACAAATTTTATAAATATTAAATAAAATATTTTTAAATAAATGTTATGAAATACAGTATTATTTATGTACTATTATATTATGTATTAATATTTTAAATGAGCTTTTATTTAAAATTTTCACTTTAAGTTTTACTAATTTAGTGTGCTTTTGTGAATTTTATTAGTTTTTTAATATTTCTATTTACCTTTAATTTATCTCATCTCATCTCATCTTCCACCGCTTATCCGGGGCCGGGTCGCGGGGGCAGCAGTCTGAGCAGAGACTCCCAGACTTCCCTCTCCCCAGACACTTCCTCCAGCTCTTCCGGGGGGACACCGAGGCGTTCCCAGGCCAGCCGAGAGACATAGTCTCTCCAGCGTGTCCTAGGTCTTCCCCGGGGCCTTCTCCCGGTGGGACATGCCCGGAACACCTCCCTAGGGAGGCGTCCAGGAGGCATCCGAAACAGATGCCCGAGCCACCTCAGCTGACTCCTCTCGATGTGAAGGAGCAACGGATCTACTTTGAGCTCCTCCCGAGTGACCGAGCTCCTCACCCTATCTCTAAGGGAGCGCCCTGCCACCCTGCGGAGAAAGCTCATTTCGGCCGCCTGTATCCGGGATCTCATTCTTTCGGTCATGACCCAAAGCTCATGACCATAGGTGAGAGTAGGAACGTAGATTGACCGGTAAATCGAGAGCTTCGCCTTGCAGCTCAGCTCCTTCTTCACCACGACAGACCGGTACATCGACCGCATTACTGCAGAAGCTGCACCGATCCGTCTGTCAACCTCACGCTCCTTCCTTCCCTCACTCGTGAACAAAACCCCAAGATACTTGAACTCCTCCACTTGAGGCAGGAGCTCTCCACCCACCTGAAGAGGACAAGCCACCCTTTTCCGACTGAGAACCATGGTCTCAGACTTGGAGGTGCTGATCCTCATCCCAGCCGCCTCACACTCGGCTGCAAACCGTCCCAATGCACACTGGAGGTCCTGGCCCGATGGAGCCAACAGGACCACATCATCCGCAAAAAGCAGGGATGAGATCCTGTGGTCCCCAAACCAGACTCCCTCCGGCCCCTGACTGCGCCTAGATATCCTGTCCATAAAAATTATGAACAGGACCGGTGATAAAGGGCAGCCCTGCCGGAGTCCAACATGCACTGGGAACAGGTCTGACTTACTGCCGGCAATGCGAACCAAGCTCCTGCTCCGGTCATACAGGGACCGGACAGCCCTTAGCAAAGGGCCCCGGACTCCATACTCCCGGAGCACCCCCCACAGGGTGCCACGAGGGACACGGTCGAATGCCTTCTCCAGATCCACAAAACACATGTGGACTGGTTGGGCAAACTCCCATAAACCCTCCAGCACCCTAGAGAGGGTATAGAGCTGGTCCAGTGTTCCACGACCGGGACGAAAACCGCATTGTTCCTCCTGAATCTGAGGTTCGACTATCAGCCTTATTCTCCTCTCCAGTACCCTGGCATAGACTTTCCCGGGGAGGCTGAGGAGTGTGATCCCTCTGTAGTTGGAACACACCCTCCGGTCCCCCTTCTTAAAAAGAGGGACCACCACCCCGGTCTGCCAGTCCAGAGGCACTGTCCCCAACCGCCACGCGATGCTGCAGAGGCGTGTCAACCAAGACAGCCCCACAACATCCAGAGACTTGAGGTACTCAGGGCGTATCTCATCCACCCCCGCTGCCTTGCCACCAAGGAGCTTTCCAACTACCTCAGTGACCTCAGCTTGGGTGATGGGTGAGCCCACCTCTGAGTCCTCGGCCTCTGCTTCCTCAGTGGAAGACGTGTCGGTGGGATTGAGGAGATCCCCAAAGTATTCCTTCCACCGCCCAACGATGTCCCCAGTTGAAGTCAGCAGATTCCCACCCCCACTGTAAACAGTGTTGGCAGGGCACTGCTTCCCCCTCCTGAGGCGCCGGACGGTTTGCCAGAATTTCTTCGGGGCCGACCGATAATCCTTCTCCATGGTCTCACCGAACTCCTCCCAGACCCGAGTTTTTGCCTCCACAACTACCCGGGCTGCAGTCCGCTTGGCCTGCCGGTACCCGTCAGCTGCCTCAGGAGTCCCCCGAGCCAACCAGGCTCGATAGGCCTCCTTCTTCAGCTTGACGGCATCCCTTACATCCGGTGTCCACCACCGGGTTCGGGGATTGCCGCCACGACAGGCACCGGAGACTTTACGGCCACAGCTTCGAGCGGCCGCGTCGACAATGGAGGTAGAGAACATGGTCCACTCGGACTCAATGTCTCCAGCCTCCCTCGGTATCTGGTTGAAGCTCTGCCGGAGGTGCGAGTTGAAGATCTTTCTGACAGGGGACTCGGCCAAACGTTCCCAGCAGACCCTCACAGTACGTTTGGGTCTGCCGAGTCTGTCCAGCTTCCTCCCCTGCCATCTGATCCAACTCACCACCAGGTGGTGATCAGTTGACAGCTCCGCCCCTCTCTTCACCCGAGTGTCCAAGACATACGGCCGGAGGTCAGATGAAACAACTACAAAGTCGATCATCGACCTCCGCCCTAGGGTGTCCTGGTGCCACGTGTAATGGTGGACACCCTTATGCTTGAACATGGTGTTCGTTATGGACAAACCGTGGCTAGCACAGAAGTCCAATAACAGAACACCACTCTGGTTCAGATCAGGGGGGCCGTTCCTCCCAATCACGCCCCTCCAGGTATCACTGTCGCTGCCCACGTGAGCGTTGAAGTCCCCCAGTAGAACGACAGAGTCCCCGTTCGGAGCACTTTCCAGCACCCCTCCCAGAGACTCCAAGAAGGCCGGGTACTCTGCACTGTCATTCGGCCCGTAAGCACAAACAACAGTGAGAGCCCTACCCCCGACCCGAAGGCGCAGTGAAGCGACCCTCTCGTTCACCGGGGTAAACTCCAACACATGGCGGCTGAGCTGGGGGGCTATGAGAAAGCCCACACCAGCCCGCCGTCTTCCACCGCAGGCAACTCCAGAGTAGCGGAGAGTCCAGTCTCTCTCAAGGAGTTGGGTTCCAGAGCCCAAGCTGTGCGTGGAGGTGAGCCCGACTATCTCTAGTCGGTATCTCTCGACCTCCCGCACAAGCTCAGGCTCCTTCCCCGCCAGCGAGATGACGTTCCATGTCCCTAGAGCCAGATTCCGTGTCCGGGGATTGGGTCGCCGAGGCCCCTGCCTTCGGCCGCCGCCCAATCCACAATGCACCGGCCCCATATGGTTCCTCCCGCAGGTGGTGGGCCCACGGGAGGTCGGCCCCACGTCGCTCATTCGGGCTGAGCCCGGCCGGGCCCCGCGGGGAAAGACCCGGCCACCAGGCGCTCGCCTACGAGCCCCAACCCCAGGCCTGGCTCCAGGGTGGGGCCCCGGTTGCGCCATACCGGGCGACGTAACGGCCTTTGTTTTTTTCTGATCCATATGGGGTTTTGAACTGCTCTTTGTCTGGCCCATCACCTAAGACCTGTTTGCCTTGGGAAACCCTACCAGGGGCATATAGCCCCCGACAACATAGCTCCTAGGATCATTCAGGCACTCAAACCCCTCCACCACGATAAGGTGGCAGTTCACTGGAGGACCTTTAATTTATATTTACTAAAACTTATTTTTGTCAGTTTTCATCTAATGATAAATTAACGAAAACAAATTCGAATAGTTTTAGTTGACAATAACACCGATGATGATCTTTATGCAATATTCTAAAATATGTAATTCATTTGAATGTTTTTATACAGTAACTTTTATAAAATTTAATTTTGTTTCCATTTGTTGCACATACGTTGCATCTCACTGTTTTTTCAGTGCCTTACGCCATGAGCACCACATTTTTAAGATGCTTTGTCAAGTAAAAAAAAAAAGCTTGCACACCATCTTTTGAACGCAATGAATTTGTCCCACATGTATGGCTGCTTACTCATTATGTGCTGCCTGCTTAAATTAAATTCGACACATTATTTTTAATATAATTAACTGTATCAAATGAACGTGTTGAAATGGCAGCCCTAGTTTAATTGTAATTATGATCATTAATTCATAGAGTATTTGTGTTTCCTTCCTAATATGTTCAAACTAAAGTCTTTTCTGCCTCGTCGCTTCAAACAATGGCCGCATGAGCCCCATGTAAATCTTCCATACAGTGTCAATTCAGATTCAGTTCACGCACAGAGGGAAAAAACTCACAGCAGAGAGACGCTCTGATTACTACTCAGCCATAATCCCTTTTCTCTGATCTCTGCTGATTTTAGTTTAATATTCCTGGGACTTTTTTAGAAGGGGGAATTATTCAAATACAAGGTAGAAATCGCTTCTCTACCTGCAGGCATTTGAAGGGAAGTTCGGAGGGAGGGAGATAAATCGGAGCAAAGTGCTTATATGGCCTCCAAGCTTTTTCCTCCCTGATGTTTCCTTCAACATCAGCCGGACATCTCGAACATTCGAGGTCATTCCTCCTCCTGCCCTACTAATTTACTTGCGGGTGGCGTGTGTTTGGCGATGGCTAAAATCTCATTCTTGAGCTCCAGCTACCCGCCCCCCAGGCCACCCAGACTCGCCCCCCCCTCCCCTGATCTTGGGTGTTCGCTGATAGCGGCATGATAGCTGCCATGCCTTGAATTTCATTCCAGGATCACACCTCGCCAGCAGAGGAACAGGGGCTGCTAAATCATCTCTGATAATCGGGTAGACGGCTAAAGCAGCCTAGCATGGCAACCATTTACAGGATATTTCCTCATTCTGTAAAGCTTCCTGCATGTTTGCGATGAGTTGCTGGTTGTTGATTGTCAAACCATATTAATGGCTTTAGGATTATACATAGAGTGATAAAGGCAATACGGATTAAAATTGAAGGAATGTTCCATATTCAATCCAAGTTATGTTCAATCGAGCGCATTTGTGCATTACCAGAAAAAAAAAAAAAGAATTTAGATTCATCCCACATTGTCTTTAAAAAAGATTACCGTAAAGCACTTGGAAGTAAATGGGGGTGAAGCTTATAATTTTATAGAAACACATTACATTAATTCTTCTGTTAAAATGTGTATTATTTGAGCTGCAAAGCTGTTTTAATCAATTTTATAGTCATTTCAGGGTTTGATGGTCTGTTGTCATGGCAACAAAGTTGTAAAATTGGATGTAATTCTAAGCTGCGTTCACACTACCAGCATCACTCAGCAACAAAGCCACATGATCCCATTCATTTCAATAGAGAGCTGGCGATTTCCGGCGACATGGATGTAGGCCTGTCCAGCGACGTGATAAAGTTGAAAAATGTTTAACTTCATGCAAATGTAGAGCGATGACGACCTATGGGAGTCGTTTCATATTTGAAGAAGTTTGCATCATCGTTTTCCTGTTTATTACTGTGAAGCTGCTGGAAAATATAAAGTGTAATATAAATAAAGGTGACTTGACTTCTATTGTAAATGATTCACTGTAACCCAGATTTTTGCTTTTTTAAAGAGGGACAAGTGAAAATTATGTTTGTTATATTTTTTGTGCTTAGCATTATACCCCAAGTAGCTCATTCTGTTTAAGAATGTCATTTCTGCACCACAAGCGTCACCAAATGCTGTCTTTTTCTCACATAATACTTTACAACTTCAAGGATTAGTTCAGTTCAGAATTAAAATGTCCTGATAATTTACTCACACCCGTGTCATCCAAGATATTTATGTCTTTCTTTCTTCAGTCGAAAAGAAATTAAGGTTTTTGAGAAAAATATTCCAGGATTTTTCTTCATATAGTGGACTTCACTGGGGTTCAACTTGTTGAAGGTCCAAATTGCAGTTTCAATGCAGCTTCAAAGAGCTCTACATGATCCCAGACAAGGAATAAGGGCCTTATCTAGTGAAACGTTCGGTAATTTTCTTAAAAAAAAAAAAAAAAAATTATATACTTTTTAACCACAAAGCATCTTACACTAGCTCTGTGATCCACCAGAAAGTTCACACGTCAAAATGGTCCGATATCGTTGTTTTATCTTTTATTTTGTAAAGGACGTTTGCCTTTGGTCTTTGCACATTCGCTTTGTAGACACTAAATCTGTACTTGTGCATACGTGACCTTTGTAATGTGATTACGTCATGCAGTCTTTTTTTTTTAGAATATGATTGTTTTGCAAGACAAGAACCTTATTCCTCATCTGGGAACATGTAGCTAGAGCTCTTTGAAGCTGCATTGAAACTGCAATTTGGACCTTCAACCCTTTGATCCCCACTGAAGTCTACTATACGGAGAAAAATCCTGGAATGTTTTCCAAAAAAAGGCTTAATTTCTTTTCAAATGAAGAAAGAAAGATATGAACATCTTGGATGACATGGGGCTGAGTAAATTATCAGGCAATTTTAATTCAGAAGTGAACTAATCCTTTGAGACAACTTAGTGATAATATAGTGCTTGTGTCATATGGACCACTTTTATGGTGATTTTGCATCTTTTTTGAAGCTTGGAATTCATTCTCCAAAACATCTTCTTTTGTGTTCCACTGGAGAAAGAAAGTCAGAATGGGCAATTAAGGTTTCAAACAACATTAGTAAATGATAACAATTTTCATTTTTTGGTCAACTAATCATTCAAACAATATACACTTCACCTTTCAACATGTACATACATCTGAAAAAACACCTAAAAGAATCAGGTGCAAATACTTATTCAATCATAACTGTTGCAGAAGCGATATTACAGATGTTAAAATGCCATCTTCCTAATGAAAATGCATAAGTAAAATTGAATAGACAAGTGACTTATGTGTGATATCAGGACACATGGTTCCACAGATAACAACTGTTCCACCTTAGTGCTAATTTTTAGTAATGGCGAGTCTGTATTGGGGGTTGTTTAGCTGGAAAGCAAGGTCCAGAATGCAACCTCAGCCCTTTATCCAGAACTAGCTTTGTGTTAGTGCCAGCTGGGGATTCACACTCTGGGAACAGTCACATGGAGACCCGCTGTCAACACAAACACAGCACAAAGAGTCCCAAACCGCCTTCACTCTGACAATGTGCAGCTTTAAGCTCTCTGCCAACTACCTGATTGGGGTGGTGGATGCCAGCAGAAGAGCTTAAGTACTGACTTCAGAAAGGTTTACTACCAAGATCTGTATTCACCAAGCTTCCCTGCAACTTCTGTTTTGCTTTTTCAAGGTATAACTAGCATTTTCGGTTTAATTGCAGATTTCATAATGGATGACATAAATGTGCTTTCAAAACATGCCAGAATGTCATCATGTCCTCTTGATATAAAAGTTGTGTAACACAAACCTCTCTCATTTATTGGTCAGAAAAAACAATGGTTGAGCCAATGTTGCCGAGCTGATCCAAACTTTTGGGATTTTATTTTAGATTTTAGATTTATTTCAATTAACGAAAATGTGCTTTTTAAAACGGAAGATATTAATGTGCTTTCAAAAAGTGCTAAAATGTCTTCAAAAGAGTCATTTTTTGTTCTGCTGGCACCACTAAACAGATGTCACGTTCACCAGTTGAAGTGCCCATGAGTTCCTCCAGAGGGCACTCCTTCCGAAATTTGTTGTTCTCTTATTTTGAACTTCATTCCCCACAATCATGTGCCTGGACTCATTATGGTTTAATATATCCCATCTGTTGATCATTTACTGGTTGTAGTTTGCCTTTTAAGCTCTTGTGTTTAGGTCGTGGGTCATGAGTTGTTGTTGGTATTTATTTTTCCGTTGGGGTACCGGGATGTCTTGTTCCTCCCTTTGTGGTCTTTGGATTATGTTCCTGTTTCTTTGTGTGGACTATTTGCCACTTTCCAGGTTTGGAGTGTCTGTATTTTTTGCCTTTTGTTATTAAACTAGGCAAATTTGGATTCTCTCTCTGCCTCATCTCTTCAAATATGTTACAACAAAATGGAGAAAACAGTCAAACACTTTCCCATCTATTGGTCGGAAAAACAGTAGTTTTAATTTTTTTTTTTATAGATTTTATACTATTTTAGCTTTATTTCAATCAAATCATTTTTAATATTTTTAGTTGTAGTTAACAATGTATTACAAAACAGTAAAAAAAAAAAACATTTTATTTCCATATTGTACATATTGCGTTTTTTTAAGAAGCTTTGTGAAGTCACAAGGATTTTCATTTTGAAACTAGATACTAGCATAACATGCTTTTTGAAACCAAAGATATAAATGTGATATAACAATGACTGTTTTCTCACAGGTTTCCCCAAACACTCTCCTATCTATTGGTCAGAAAAAACAACGGTTGATATTTAATTTAATTTTTATTTTGATTAATGTAAATTAAAGTTTTGGGTTTAAACATAATATGCATTTCATCTTACTGTTTTTCTGTACCTTGTCCCATGAGCGACACATTAAGATGCTTTTGGGGGCCATTCACATATCGTGCCTAAAAACGTATGGAAAGCGCCGCCACGCCGCTTCCTCCTTCTTTTGCAAGCGATCGGGAGCTTACGCTCTTGTGGCGTCTGTCGTTGCTATGCAACTATGAACAGCGTTCTCCACGACTACGTGGAAGTTTCAATGGATTTCCATCACCGAAAAGCCCTTGCAATAGCTCTAGTACAAGATTTATTTATGGAGAAGAAAAAAAAAGGATGGGTGCACACCATCCTTCAAATACATAAAAACCACGGAGAATTTCACAAACTTATCCAAGAGCTCCGTCTGCACGATGAGAGATTCAAAGCCTATTTCAGAGTTGACAAGGACCAGTTTGATAATCTTTTAAGAAAAATTGGCCCAAGCATCACCAAACAGAGCTTCTTCCATGAAACCATCTCTCCTGCACAACGGCTCTGCGTTTGTTTGAGGTAATTAGGCTATCGTTAGGGAAAGGGTGAAGCTGATCAGATGGTTCTTGTCACATGACCTGCGGTGTGCTCGCGGCATTCTGAAAAGTTGAGATGTTTTCCATTTTGAGCGCACTTGCCATGCACCTTCATTGGAAATAACGAATATGCACCCACAAAAGACGCGATATGTGAACGGCCCTTTAAAAAGCCTCTTCTATTTAAGTGGCATTTTCCATTGCACAATCTAGCTATTTAATGCAGTTATAGAGCATACATTTTGCACTTACTCTGCCATTTGCTGTATGAATTTTAGAAATTTGGTATAGTGTTATCTCAAATAGAGCACTTTTCTTTACTTTTCTTGTGACACCAAAACTTTTTTTCATTTTCCATTTCAACAAAATGGCATTTGAAACGCACCTGACATGTTGTCCCTAACTTAAGCCTGCATAGTTCCTTCCATTACACAGTGACTTCTGAGCAGCTAAAAGAAGAAATCATCCAGGTACTCATAGGCCCTGGTCTGTCCCAAAAGGAACCCTTAGCCCTTGCGATCTTCCTCCGAGTCCACGCTTTCTTGACGTAATGCTGCTTTAACTGTTGGTAGAAGTCTGCTGCAGAGCTCACTTCAGTACGGGCTTGGCAAAAGTCGAGAGCACATGTCGACTGCAAAGAGGGCTCTCACAAGTACCTTTCTGAAACCTAAAATGACAAATGGGACACCCTATGGTCTTGTGGACTTAAAGGATTAGTTCAGTTTACAATGAAAATGTCCTGATAATTTACTCACAAATCCAAGATGTCTGTCTTTCTTCAGTCAAAAAGAAATTAAGGTTTTTGAGAAAAACATTCCAGGATTGTTCTCCATATAGTGGACTTCAATGACTACCAATGAGTTGAAGGTCCAAATTGCAGTTTCAATGCAGCTTCAAAGACCTCTACACGATCCCAGACGAGGAATAAGGGTCTTATCTAGTGAAACGGTCATTTTCTTTAAAAAAAAAAGGGAATTTCAATACTTTTTAACCACAAATGTTCATCTTGCACTAGCTCTGCGATGCGCCACGCATTACGTAATCACATTGGAAAGGTCACACGTAAAGTACATTGTAAGTCCGCGAGTGCGCATGAAGTCTGCAATTTGGAACAAGGAACAAATACACATGACTTATACACAAAAAATGACATAAAGTAGTGCAAAAGTATGCGCAATAGGATGCCTTTGATGGTGTCTCAGCATTTCCCAAGGAGGCCTGTAATACTTGGAGAAATCTGTGAACAGTCCCATTCATCTCAATGGCAGTTTCATTTTGGCTCCAGGTGGTGTTGATAGTCCACCAGAAGGGGCGAGATGGGCCATGCTAACCAATTAAACCTTGAAAAAACGTATTAGATTACTTGTAGTTGTTTCTGCATGTAAAGTTTAGAAAGAAGAGTATTTAACGTCCAGAAAATTACATCCCTTTAATGTGTTGATGTCTGATATTCAGTTTTGTGTGTGTGTTAGCTTTGGTTAAAGGAGCTACAGTTACACATCAGAGCAGTGGCTGAACTATTCTTATGATGTTGTGGTTTGATGGCAGCAGTCACAATTTCTTTGCTCTAATGTACAGTGCCCTCTGCAGGCAATTTGTAACCCTCAAATTTGACGGAACCGGCAACATTTTCAATTCCTTTGAACATAATATGCACATAACAGCCCCTCAACACACACACACACACACACACACACACACACACTCAGAGAGATACTTGTATAAAGATAATGCACATGGTTTTATACTTTCTGTATTGGACGTTTGACACGACAGACACAAACACACAGACTCGCACATCACACCTTCTAAAAATGTAAATGCCACTCAGAACATGCAAAGCCCATATGAATTTTTAGCAGACAGATGCATGCTAATTAATCACACAAACTAATGCCTCATACCCCAACAGGCTGTTTTCCCTGTGCTCTTCCTCTTGATATGGCAAATAACAGGCCTGCCTGCCACGCAGCTAGACACTTTGTCAAACAAATATGATCAAAACAAAGCTAATGACGTGTAAATTGTTTATGATGTTCTGAGCAACGAGCAACCCTAGTGTGTTTGTGTGTGTGTGTGTGTGTGTAAGGGAGGGTAATCACTGCCATCAGCTTGACATAATCAGTAGGAAATGAATATGAGTATTTCACAGCACACTTTGAGCCAAACAGCGGTCTGGGGGCCTGTGATGGATGCGGGGCAATCTGAATGATGTGAGTGATCGTTCGTATATATTTCCCTGTGAAGATCATGTGTGGGACGCATGAAATGAATTGAAAGTGAAACAGGTAAGTAATGGACCTGCATGTGCAAATGAATCGGGTTTTGAGGAAAACTGTGGAAGAACTTGTCCTCCGGAGGGACTGTACCGAGAAATGATCTTTTGACACTTTCTGTTTATCATAATTATATTCTAGCAATGTAGAATAAGAAATGCTTCACAACATTGTATGTGAGCACTGAAAATCTGGAATTTAACATCTATGAATAAAAAGTTTTAGGATTTTAAAACAACAAAAAAGTCAGTAAAATAGAATAATGCCCAACTTTTATATATAAAGTACCCACTTATATATATATATATATATATATATATATATATATATTCAGACTTTGATAGCACTATGCAATCATTGCAAATACATTCTCAAATGACAACGGTTATTTTTCAGTGCTGTAACTAATGCATGTCAACGACATCATTGGCAGGTGTGTGTAAAGGAGATGTTTAGCTCATGCATCAAATTGAATGCACACACACTTTAGCTCTCCAGCAGACAGCACTGCAGCCAGCAGTTCAGGCAGTCTGCAGTGTCTTCTGTAAGGGGAATGCAGTGTGTGCCTGCCGGGCTGTCACACACCAGCCAAAAGGAAGCATAACCAACCCTAATCCAACACACTGAAGCAATGCATCGTTCTGCTGAATCTACCAACACAAACACGCAGACTCGCACGTTCAGATGCATGCAGGTACACCGCAAATACACATTCTTATCTATTTTATTTGTAAGTCTGTGTACATCATTTATATTAATTAACTAATGATTTATAATTAATTTAAATATATATTATTTTATCTATTTATATACTTATATTAATGTATTTATATTAATTTTAATAATAAATTAATTATAGATGTTTATTGTATTATATCTTTAAATATTTAATTATATGAATTTATTCATTCATATTTATAGAATATTTATTAGAATTTACAAAGTTTAAATCTCTGATTTACTTATGGAGCGTTCAAAATGTAATCGACAGTGATAATGTCATCGGCATACAGAATTGTCTTCTTTCATGCATATTGAATTGATGTCTTCCTATTTGACAAGTCATTTATTTGACAACAAAAATGTACTAAAATTTACTTTGTATTTTTTGCGTACAGACGACAATGTTGTCAAAATAATCCCTGTTCACAAGAATCCGTGAAAATGACTAAAAACGTTGTATTATGCTGCCAGGCCAGTAGTTGGTGATGTCACTTTGTCAAGAAACACTATGCGCATAGTAATATGCATGACATCACCATTTTCCCAAATTCACATATTTTGTAGTTTACACAAGACAGTAACTAAATCGTTTTCAAAAACCAGCACTTTGGGGGCATTTACATGACACCATTTTCAACTAAAAAATGTAAAACATTTTATGCATTTTGGCCGTTAACAACAGGATTTTGGAAGCCTGAAAACACAAAGTGCATCGCCATCTACTGGCCTGGCATGCATAATACAACACTTTTGGTCGTTTTCGTCGATCCGTGTGAACAGGGATCATTTTGACAACATTATTGTCTGTATACGAAACTTTTCAAAAACATAAAGTACATCATTGTCATGTAAATGTACCCTGAGTCAAGAGCTGCACAATTCTGGATAAAATGAGAATCACGTTTTTTTGGTATCAAATAGAGATTATGATTCTCCTACAATTATGAATATACAACCAAACCAAAAAAAATAACATGTAATTTACTAGAGATTCCGATAAAATATTATAAAATTCCTGCACTCTAATTGCTGGAAAATTTTTGAATGAATTATTATTTTTTTTTTTTAATGGTTTTGAATTAATTCTGTGATTAATAAATACTTGTTTCATAATGAATCAGTGTTTTTGAACAAATCTTTTGAATGAATGATTCAATGACAAATATTTGTTAACAGTCACTTGTCGCCACCTAGTGGTGTAATGATGTAATCGATACAACCGCTATTTGACGCGTCAAGTGAGTTTCAAAAGGTGGTTTTTTGATCGTTGCGTTTAAATTTAAGATATAAACAGTGATCTCTCAGTACGTCTGCGAAAATTTGAATATTTGTAACACAGAAATAACTAATGTGTGGTTCAAAACTGCTCTCTGGCAGCACAAATATTTGAATGTTCCGGTATGATTTTGTTAAAGGTTTAAAAGACGTGGGAGAATCATTGTCTTTTATAAATGCAAGATCACGTGGGTGCTTGAATCAAGATTGTGATCTTTTTACGATTGACCACGAAGCTCTACCTGAGTCTAACGATGAACTGCTTTAATACTGCAGTTCATTTGTGCACAAAGCCAGAAACCTAAACTAAAACTTTAACACTTTACAGTGCTGCTTTACAAGCTAGTTCCCTCTGGTAATATATCATAGTTTTGAAACAGATAATGACAAGTAGAGACAAAAACTGTCACTTTAGATTCATGACAGAAGTCTTCATTCTCCTCCAAGATACGGCATGAATCTTTGAATTGAGCAATTCTGTAAAATCATTGCCTTTGGGAAATAATGGGGATATACATATTTATAACTAAACATCTATAGTTTAAATACACAGACACATACATCAAAACACAAAACAAACAAACAAAGAACTAATCTGAATTTCACCATTTGTGCTATGCCGGTTTATGGCTTATCTTAGCGCATTTTGCACTATGCATAATGCAGAGCATTGAAACGGTAAATAAAATAACTATGGTAATTTCATGCTATTTCTCTATAAATCGGTGAATGATGGTTCCAGTTCTACTTGGCTCTGATAGCACATGTAACGCTTGAACCTGAAAATAAAAAATGAAATTTCTTGACACAGTCTCACCATGCAAGAGATGGATTTCCCTCTCCAGGAAATGAATGAACAAAAAGAGCATTCAATATGTAATTACCTGTCATAGACACAGTCACACCGGTGAAGGGAATTCAATATGCACCCGTGACACTTCCGGCATAATGTGATGGAAATAAGTGTTTGTTTTGGTAGGTGGAGGGGGAGGTAAGTTAGTGTGTGTGTGTGTGTGCGCGTGTAGTTTAGTGGTTTGTTGGTGCCGGAGATACTGCATCTAGTTGTTCATTATGACCAACCATAGAAGAAAATGAAGGCATGGAGAGATGTTTCGTTTCATGGACCAAAACATTGTTTGTGACACTTAAGTTTATCTCAGGCATTTAAAAACATCTCTCTCTCTCTCTCTCTCTTCTCTCTCTCTCCCTCTCTCTCTCTCCCTCTCTCACTCTTTGTAATGGTTGTGTGAGTCTCACTCAATATTTCTCATTCTTATTAACTGCATGGGTGCAATTTATTTTCCTCTCAGGCAACGGAGGTGGCTGGGAATGTGGGAGACTCTGGTCGACGCTGATAAGCCCGCGCTCACATACAGGCCTGCAGGAGGAACCAGATTTACCAGGAAGACAATGTCCACTAGGTCACATACGTACGCTTACACGTGGACACATGAGTGGAGTAATTTACTGCACCAATATAGATAAACTTAAATAAACAGATAAACAGACTAACAGGAACCAAACATGCACAATCATTCAATTTATCAATGCTTTACTGCTTACAGATGCGTATAACAACATATAACAGATAAAAGCAAGTACACTTGCTAACTTAACAACAAAGAAAAATGAACCACATTAAGGGATTATACACCCAAAAATTGTATCATCATTTATGCATTTCCAAACCTGTTTGACTTTCTTTCTTCAGTGGAACAGATCAGGATAAATTCTGACTAATGTAATGGTCGCTTACTAGTTTTCACAAGATCATTGAGAATCAGAACAATCTGATCTTTCAGGGCGGTTTTGTGAACTGAATCAGTTGATTCATTGAAAAGATCTGATTCAAAAATGATTCGTCCACAAATCAGACCCTATTTCTCTCATGAATTCTCAGAAGAGTCAAGAAAGCTAATGCGTCAATATTTTCACTGAATAACAACATAAATTTTGCCGTGTTTGTCATATGAAGCTATCATCAGGAGACTTTGTCAGATATAGTGCCCAGTGAATCGCATAGACCACTTTTAGGGGTGTGTTTTTGCCTTTAAAAACATGAGGTCTAAGCGTTTTTGAAAGTAAACCTTACTTTAAAGGAGACCCATTATGCCCCTTTTTACAAGATGTAATATAAGATGTCCTCAGAATGTGTCTGCTTCAGCTCAAAATACCCCACAGATCATTTATTATACCATGTTATAAATGCCCATATTTGAGTGGAAGGAAAAACTTGTTTTTCTTGCATGTATCTTGAAATGCAAATGAGCTGCTGCTCCCCACTCTGTTTTTCAGAAGAGGGCAGAGCTTGTAAAGCTTGTGCGTTAGATATTCTGTCAAAAACTTACAAAACATTTGGTTGGTTTTGATTATGATTTCTATTGCGGCCACTCCCACATGACATTACAGTTCTTCGTCATCATCAAAGTTTATTATTTGCATGCGTTTCAAAGCCATATCAGTTCTGATATATGGTTTTCTGAGCGCGCACAGTCGAAGCACGTGCACAGAAAGCTGCCTGTCAGACGGCACGTCCTGTGAGTACTAATCTAATTTCTCTTTCACTTCTTATTGCACTTAAACTGTAAAGGTTATGTCAAAAACACACAAAGTTCACAAACACAGTCGGTTGTGTTTGTGAACGTAAACTGCAGGGAAAGAAACCGCATGTGTATATTAGATCTGTGTTTTAAAGTGACGGCAGAGTAAATGCTGCTAATATGAACAAATCAAAAGAAAATCACTAACTGCTCTTGACTGAATAACTATAGTATCTTTAATAAGAATACATTTATTACTCGAATGCTGCTGTTAGAAGTGATAAACATGGTGGAATGCTTACAGCTCACTCAGGGGAGGAGCTAAGATAATAGGGCAGATCTGTCATCAGTTGTGGGCGGGGCCTGTTCCAATGGGACGTTATATGGGAGTACATTCCTGAACAGCTCATTTTGAGACACTGTTTCAGATTTATGGGGAAACTAATGGATGGATTTTTACCACAATAGGGTGGTGGTGCACACACACTGAAGACACATAAATATGTTAAAAAACAATATAAAAGTGAATTTTGCATAATTGGTCTCCTTTAAATTGGGCACTATTTTTAGAACATTGTGTAATGCGAGAGGAGAGATGCTGCAAAAAACACAAGTGCAATGGTCAAAGACTAAAGTGTGTTTAAACAGAAAAACAACTAAAAAGCAGAGCAGAAAAAAACATGTTCTGTGATACTTTTATGACATGTTTTTGTCATTTTAGAGGTTGGCATACCTAGTCCTCATTTACTTTCATTGTATTAAAAAGAGTGAAAATGATATTCTTCAAAAATTCACTTTTTTCAGAATGAAATAATAAACAATGGCAATTTTTTAATTTTTGGATGCACTGTGCCTTTGAGTTTCTTCTGAACTATCCAACAAAACAAAGCTGAATTAAATGAGATATAATTAGGGAATAGTAATTCCATTTGTGCTGCTTAGTTAGTGACTTGCACTAAGGAAAAAGATTCAGAGCTGAAAAAATATGTAATGATATTCCTCCCTAGTTGCTTGTTTGTGTTTATGTCTAGGAGCCGAGCGAAGCAGCAGGACGATAAGGGAGAAAAACGACAGCGCACACTGTGGCGTCAGGAGCACAGAGACGTCTATAAACTAAAAGAAGCACTGCACTGTCGGAATATGACAGCCGATCCATCAGGGAAATGGAAGCTCTGTCTACTGCACCAAGGAGAGAGTGGCCAGAACTTTTATAAATAGTCACGCATTTTTAAGGGAAATTGAAAGTTGTCAGACATATGCTTTCCAGTCTTTCTGTTGATCATCCAAGTGGCTGCGTTGGCTGAATATGATTGAAACATCAAAGCATACAAAGTAGGAAGGTTGAAGGCTACATGGCTAGTGCATGGAAAGACACGTGGGATGATTTTATTTGTTGGCCTTCTGTCTTAGAGCAAGGTTTTCCAAAGGGGAGTTGATGAAAAGTTGTAACATTAAAACAAACAAATGGGACTGCATAATTAATCCAACTAAAATTGAAAATGCTATATATCTTATTAAATTTTTGTAGCGTGAAGATAGACACTATGTTCATTTACATGCATGCAAGCATCTCTGCAAATGTTGTGTACGGAGCCCCTAAAGGGACATGGTGGTGGAAAAAAACATGGGATGGGAGAAAAAATATATTTCTCTCGCAAAAGTTTTTTGCGTTCTCCTGAAAAACTTTGCATTGCAGGCGAACGCCGTTTCATAGGAAACGCAAATATTTTAAACGTTTTGAATGTTTAAAATGCAAAACCTTTGTGAGGGAACGCAAAAACATTAACATATAATTTGTCATGCCATTTCATATTTTGCTAGCACTTTATTTTACAGTCCTGTTCCCCACGTACATACTTTGTACCTATTCTAGTTATTTCAATAATAACCCTGAACCTACCACTAAAGCTAACCTTAACCCATGCAGTTATCTTATATTAACCAGTATTTTCTCAGGTTAGTACACTGTAAGTATATGTTATGTAAAATAAAGTGCAACCTATATTTTTTTTAACATGCATTTGGGAATGCAGTATGTGCTATGTTAACCTTATTTGCATTGCATTATTTGTATAATTTATGACTTTTTTTGGACAGAAAAACACTTTGCTAAAAATATATATGTTTTATCTGTTTACTTGCATGCCATGTGACCATTAACAGACAACATTGAAACATGAACATGTGAATTTGTCATTAAATTATTGAAATATTAACCTTACATCAAATATTACAACCTTACTATCTACACCAGACGCAACAGCAACTTGGCTCTCTACACTGGACGTGACAAATCAACTTTTGCAAATCTATTTGTTCTTCATGTCAGAAGTAGTGAAAGTGCTTGGAGTGTGTCAGAGTTAGAACGGGGATACTGTCAGGTATTTGTCGTGGAGCAGCGCATCCGGTGTAGACGGCATCAGCATGATTTTAATGTGTTCTGTTTGCTTTCGACGCATCGCGCTGCTGGGGTCTGTCTGGTGTTGACACTGGTTTTAAATCTCAGGGGGTACTTCAACTAAATATTTTATGTCTAAGTGGTTGTGCTGACAAAAAATGTTTAGGAACCCCAGTCTTAGAGATAATGGATTATAATGGAATAATGTGGAAAAGTGAACCCTTTTTGGTTTATAATGTTGTTTTTGTACAATTCAGCCAGGGAGTGAGGACAACCAGGTACAACATGGTCCCAGGATACAGCTGGTCAAGATAAAATGGGATCAGGGTCTAGACATAGTCAAGAAAAGGTAAGAATGTCAGGATGTTTTCTTCATTTTGTCAAGAGACACCCAACACGGTCGCTGCTACCTCAGATACAGATTCCCAAATTCAATCAAAACTTCCATGTAGAACATGAGGGCTTTGAGCTTTTGTATTAAAATAAATAAATAAAAAACGGAAATGATCAATGAGGATACAAAAACGAAATTCAAATTTAACTTCAAAGAGGAAACACAGTGTATCTAATTCAAAGAATACCAGAGTGAAATAGGCAGGAGAGGCAGTTGATTAAAACTGAATATCGGAATATGTGGAAGCGTTAAGCAGACTTTTGAGAATGCGTGTTAAAGAGAAGTACCCTGAGGCTCGGGACAAAATATGTTACATGGACGTGTGGTCATCCTTTCATCTGTGCGTGGGCAGCGAGACCTATGCTATTAACCTCATCAAAACTAGTATGGCCTTCAAGTCAAACATTATGCCATGTCCCGAGGAATGTTTCACACTGTTCTTTTAGGACAACTGAACTCATACACACAAAAAAGAGTTTAACTTTAAAGTAACTGCTAAAAAGCAGTTGCAAAAAAGAGTCCCATTACACTGACTGCAAATTAGCTGAAGGTTTTAGATCTTGGAAGCCTGAAAATTAGCATCATCGCGTGGGAGTCATTAGGTTCAACGACTACCCTGCGTAATGGTTGAAGCAACGTTATAGCAATGTAAAACTCATTTCTGTGCAGACTATAATACAAATAGCATATATTTCTGTTTTCCAGTCAAATTCATATAGCCTCCACAGTCTTCAGACCTACACATCATTAGGGTTGGAAATAAGAAACTGTTCTTGTTCTTATTCAGAACCGGTTTACCCCCACCCTCCCATAAAAATAATAATCAGTAAATAAAAAAGCATGCGGTGTAACACACGAGAATGAAACTCATTGGTTACGCAGTACGTTTGAGCTTTCAGAAGAGGTTTGTTCTCGTGTGTTACTCAGGTTCGTTTGAGCTTCTGTTTATGATGTTTACATGCGAGTAAAACCCTAAATTCAATCTATTCATCGTAAAAAGTAATTGGGTCTCTTCAGAAAATTTGGACTATAAACCGCACGAATCATATGGATTAATTTCACAATCTCTTTATGAACTTTTTGAAGCGTCAAAGTGGTTGTTGCAAAGGCGGTTAATGGAGGATTTCATCAAAAAGATCTTCATTTGTGTGCCGAAGATGAGCGAAAGTCTTGGAGGTTTGGAACGACATGAGGGTGAGTAATTAATGACATAATTTTCATTTTGGGGTGAACTGACCCTTTAATGGCCAGTATGTGGTATGGCCTTTTTTTTTACATTATTTTGAAAAATCACAAAGCCATTTAAGAAATAATCAAGGGTCCGTTTCCTGAAAGCATCGTTAGCTATTTTCAGGACCATGTTACCACATAAGTCTCATTGAACTCTATTGGTAATGACAGAACTTGCAACCATAGTTTGCTTTGGGAAACGCACCCCTGTATAGGTATCAGCATCAGTATTGTTAAAATTGTAACAAAAAATATAATCTAATTGCAAAATCAATAGGATACTGTATAGCAAGATTCGATTTCTGAGTGAATGACTCCTTTGAGCGAATTTCTACTACAGTTAAGTGTGATTCCCCAGAAAATGACTCTTATCAGCATGCAGTGCAAACAGTGATTCCCGAGCAAACAGACGAACAGGTTATTTTTAGTGGATCAACACTTATAAATCAGTTAGTGTGGTTACAATCAAATGAAATATGTTACCACGTTTTCTTTTGTTCTTCGTATTGTTTTACATTTATCATTGGAACAATCCCAGCATTTGACAAATATACTTTTGTTTCCCAAATATTTCTTCCTCAAAAGATTGTTATCAGGGCAAATAAGGAACCAGAATTAAATCCATATATCCCCGATTTCACAGACAAGGCTTAAGCTAGTCCTGGAATGCCCTTAAATGCACTAATTGAAATAAGGTCTAATCCTGGCTTAATCTAAGCCCTGTCTGTGGAACCGGGCCATAGAGTGCCATTCTTAAATGAAGTTCTAGCACACATATTTCCAACTCCTTTATTCATACACCATACAGTGACTGTTTTTTGTTTTTTAGATGAAGAACAGAAACGGATTGCCATACTTCTTAATAAGCTTTTTATATATTGCTAAGCATTTCAGTTGTTTTGAGCACCATTTGTAGTTTCCATTATTGTATGTGTGTAGAGCCATACAGTATAGTATGTATGGTAAAACCACATGAATATAATCATGCATTTTAAAAAAGAAGTTTTATGGTGGTTAAGATGTTTTCATATAATAAAAGAACTTTCTTATGTTAGATGCCAAAGGAGAAGTTTACCAGACAGTATGAGTTGCTCTCTTCCATACAGTGAAAGGCCAAGCTCCAAAAAGTGCCATGATAAAAGTTCCTTATGATTCATACACCATATTCCAAGTCTTCTGAAGCCACATGGTTGCTCTGTATGAGAAACAAAGGGTTAAGTAAACGATGACAGAATTTTAATTTTCGGGTGATCTATTCTTTTAATAGCAGTGTTTTGCTCGGATGAGCTCCATGCTAATCATTTCAACAGCTTTCATAAGAATATTTCTTAACTTCTCTTTGCCAATTCATTTCAAGCATTTCCGTTTCCAATTGAATAAAGGATTGTGCATCGGTATAGATTGTCTCTTTCCTAAGGAGTAAATAATCATATCTAAAATGACGATTAAATTAGCGCAGCCCTGCACACGGAGGGTGACATTAAGATAACACCGAGATAACATCTCCACACAGGGGCAATGTGTTTGTAATCAAATTCACTCAATTTCAGCCACACGCTCCAGTGAAAGAGTTCGCGAGGAAAAGCAATGGGCACCTCAGCAAAGATAAACGATGGCCAACGTGGTATGATTTACACCATATGAATGGATAAATATTTCAATTTAAATGCAAAACATTAAACTGGCGGAGGCAGTCGATCAATGCAAGCATTCCGTAACATACTTCTTTAGGGTTCATAAATAATAGCCCATGCAATTACTTCTCTTCAAATGAGGTTTTAAAGCTGGCGTGGCACAGTATGTCTTTATAGTAATGTTTTTATTTCCTAAACCTTATGTTATTCTTGTTCTTAATGTAATTGCTTCTGTCTTTTGCCTCATCAAGCTGACAGATATCTGCAGCAGAACAGTTTCTCAAGATCTCCATGTGGCTCCTCTGTGGGTTTCTTCATTTACAGCCTCTCGGCCCATCGCTTATTTCGTCACTTTATTAGATACTGAATAGTGCTGATTTAAACTTAACACAGTGATGAAAGTGTCTTTTATGATAAAAATGCCTCATATTTTAATTCATTGCTTGTAATCGGATATTTAGAAGTCAAACCATTTCACGAGTTTGAATGTGTCAGACTGGAATTCAGTATGTTCAGTATATATTATGAGATAATATTCTATTTTAATATACGTTAAAGGGGACATATCATGAAAATCAGACATTTTCTGTGTTTAAGTGATATAATCGGGTCCCCGGTGCATCTACCAACCCAGAAAACGTCAAAAAGACAACCCAGTAACTTTGTTTTGGTAAGCCTTTCTCTGAGAGCATGTGAAAAAATGAGCTCTACTGCTGACGTAGGAAGGAGATCTTACTGTAATATTACCGGCTCTTAATCTGCACATTTTCACCCACACCACCACCATTTTTTTTTTTTGCAAGCGACAACGGATTACTAGTTTCTACTTCTTTAAAGAAGAGGAAGAGTTGTTGTTGAGTGTTGTTGAACAAAGGGTAGTTGAGACAAAAGATTAAAATTACGGCACATGCTAGTTGATGAGTTGAATAAACTCCACAGCAACTACAGAAATTTATCTACTAACCATTCACAAATGTCCAGTTTCATTCTAAAAGTTGTAACTTCTTCCTGAGTCTCTCCATCAGTGTCGAACAGTGTAAGGTTGAACACCATTACTGGCAATCCTCATTTTGGCTGTGTGAGATCCTCCAGCTTTGTTGTTGAGCAACCTAAGCATGAGCAGTTAAAGCTCCGCCCTCTTCAGGAAAGGAGACCAGGAGCAGCAGCTTATTTGCATTTAAAGGGACACATCCAAAAACGGCGCATTTTTGCTCACAACCAAATAGGGGCAAATTTGACAAGCTATAATAACTGATCTGTGGGGTATTTTGAACTGAAACTTCAGACTCATTCTGGGGACACCAGAGACTTATATTACAAGTGAAAAGGGGCATAATAGGTCACCTTTAAAATGTCATTTATTCCTGTGACGATAAAACAGCTATTACTTCAGTCTTCAGTGTCACATGATCCTTCAGAAATCATTCTAATATGCTGATATGCTGCTCAAGAAACATTTATTATTATTGTCAATAGTTATGCTGCTTAATATGTTGTGGAAACTGTGATATGTTTTTTCAGGATTCTTTGATAAATTGTAAGTTCAAAGGAACAGCATTTATTTGAAATAGAAATTTTTGTAACATTATAAATGTCACTTGATCAGTTTAATGCATCTTAAAAGTATTAATTTCTTTAAAAATAAATACTGTAAATGCAACCAACGATACATTCATTCTACAATACTATACAACAATGTGTGAACTGCACCATTCATATTTGATGCAGAATAATAATTAAATACAGCTCACAAATGGCATTTCAAATTTCAGAAAAAAAGAAGAATTACTGACAGAAATGTGCTGCTGCACAATCATAGTCACCTTGGCTAATATTAAGCATTCATTTCATTCATTGGCAATATCACGTCATCTACAATGGAAAACGCTGGCAATAGAATGACACTGATGATGACGATGATGCTTATGATGATATTCGAAACGTGTTTTGATGCCAAGGGATAAAAAACGGTGGCTTTCCAGCACAATACAGTGCCATTTGTCATCGGGCAAGGACAGTCGTAATCATCCCTTGCGTGTGCCTTTCCCCATCAGTCTTCCCCTCGCTGAGTATCAGGATCAATCTGGGCTCATTTATTTTAATCGTCTCCTGTTTGCTAAACTGGCAAAGTCAACAGAGGACGACAGAAACAAGCCTCGCTCTCAAAACAAGCCAAAAACCATAATTTCCCAGTCTCATAACATTTTCTTGTTATTCTGCAAATGTATAAATGCTTTGTTTTATCCTTGGAAATGTCATTTTAGTGATTCCACTGATGTTTTAGTTACATTTAGTTAATTACACCTTTCTTCTAGAAAATTATTTGAGAGTAATCTGAGAATAAAGATTCAAACTGCACTCAAAAAAATATTTCAGTCTAAACATAAGTTTTATGTAATTTAATTACATAGCAATTTTCCATCCATTTGGATTACATAGTTTTAACATAAACAAACTAATAAACTTAATGTGATTCATATTTGTCAGTCATACGTAAATGAAATAGGTAAGATTTATGTA
Organism: Zacco platypus; assembly: GCA_038088235.1. NCBI lineage: Eukaryota > Metazoa > Chordata > Actinopteri > Cypriniformes > Xenocyprididae > Zacco > Zacco platypus. The sequence goes on from CM076071.1 coordinate 25,983,358, forward strand.
ATAGTTCACAGAAAAATGCCCAGGTTAATGAACACTGTTTAGTGGTCATGTGTGTGCGCACTACCGAGTTAAAGCACCATTGAAGCAGTGTCAGAGTTAATGAGATCATTAAGTGATGATTGAACATTAATGATGAACACCTGCTGTTAACAAGCAGAATCACTGAAGGACAGAGAAACACAAGAACTACAAATGGAATCAACTGAAGATAAAAGACATTTAATCTCTCACTATTCATATACTCAACTATTACATAAATCTTACCTATTTCATTTACATATGACTGACAAATATGAATCACATTAAGTTTATTAGTTTGTTTATGTTAAAACTATGTAATCCAAATGGATGGAAAATTGCTATGTAATTAAATTACATAAAACTTATGTTTAGACTGAAATATTTTTTGAGTGTGTAAGCTAATGAAGAATTGTCTTTATGCAAATGTAAACATACAGTATTTGTTTGACCTAAAACTTACAGTAGCCTACTAACAATAATCATACAAAATAGACCAACTTCAGTCTTGAAATGAACCTAAAATCCTACTCACTTCACATTTCACTGTAATTTTTCAACTTTTCAAACCTAATGGCACTCAGTCCTGGTGGCCTCGGACTAGACATACTTCAGAATCACTTACTGTTTCATTATACCCATCATAGGATTAAGCATATTCAGCGGTGGAGGTAGATTTGACATGTTATTTGTACTTATTTTATTAGTAGTATCATTTATAGACTTCAATGCGCCGGAGAAACAAGTGCCCAGCTATCTTTAGAATTGCTAATTAGCTGATGAAATGAATCTACTTATTGTAAACTTATCATGAGCATTATAATGTTTGAAGTGGATGTCATAACAAATGTCAGGAGATTAGAAACAAGCGATTTAATCATAAATCCGTAAGATCTTACATTCATGCAGCGGAAATACAAACCGTTGTGGTGACAAATTGGATCCACACGATACCATTGGTTCAGATTGCTTTTAATAAGTACTCTAGCTATTGTTTACAATTCCTACAAAACCGTGTTCATGATATCATGATAAATGCTGTTTCAACTACATTATAATGACCATTTATGTCTGTATTAGTTAGCTTATGTATTAGCATAGCATACAGATACCTGATTAGCCTGATAGCTTAGTTTACATGTATTAAAAATCATCTTTAATGTAATGTGTTAAATGTCCAAATATTTCAGTTATAACTATACAAATTAATGATGTTCAATTATTCTCTTAAGGCTATTATAATTATTATTTATTAATTAACAGTTAATCAAGTGAAACAAATTACGTTCAATTGGTTTTTATTATGCACTAATTTGTTTTCTTACACATTATATAGTAAGGTATATGGGTATTTTAAATTAATATCATTCATATATACTTAGGATAATCATTAACTTAGTTTGGGGAGACGAGATTCATGACACCGGAAGTCAGAAAACAACGAGCGCAGGGCTGAAAGGGGGCGGGGCTACATGAGGTCAATATTAATGAATGTTTCATATAATTATAAATGTTCAGAGATTTGTTATATTTTTTTCCTGTTAAAGTGTTTGAACACATTTGTCTAAATTTGTTCCAAATAACAAAATTAGTCAAGTAAAATTTTAAAATGACTTTATTAAATTACAAACCACGACGCAAAATGTTATCAACGTGATTGTGGAAATAAAGCATTTGATGAACATGCAAAGGCAACAGCACGTCTTGGCAACTGATGCGGCGGTTGCTATGGTTTCCAACTCCCACTTTGTGAGCTGAACGTCATCATAATGTGTACACGTGATACGCAATATCGTATACGTATAACGCAGAACATGAGCTGAAGAGGCGTTCGTTGTACCTTTGTCCAAGCTATCCAAACGCGAAAATCCTATAAAGTGAGTAATCCTCGCTGTTGTATTATACATTTTGAAAGAGAAAAAATAGCACAACAGAATCACTATCAGAATTTACAAAATGTGGTGTGAAATAAGAGAAACACGCGTTAATAGATAGCACGAGGCTACTGCTGCTTTAGCTCGCTGGCTAACTGATGTGAAGTTCCTCTCCATCAAACACTCAAGTCAGAGAAATATCAGCAGTTCCACCTTATGTTAGATGATATAGCGCCGTGCGTCTTCGTCTCTTCACGAAACTACCCGCTAAAGCCAGTTTAAAAAACACAAACAGACTGTGTTTCTCCGAGCTTCCGTGACAGCATCTTAGGCGTCATGATAATGTGTGAGTGAACTGAACTGCAGTTTACAGGGTTTTGAGACACAGACACTGTCTTTCGTTATTTGTTATTGTCGTTTAAACAATCTGGAAATACTTTTACAGTCAGAGACCACAAGTGTGATGTGTAGCTCTATAACAGTTAAATGAATAAATAAACTTTTGGTGCAAAAATGACAATATCAGCTCATTCTGCAGAGAGGTCCTAACGTTACATGATCACAAGTCTTTAAAATAAGTTATAATTGTTTTTATTTTTGTATTTATGTCATTGTTATTTTGGAATTGTTTACATATATTATTACTAGGAATATTTTAAATTAGTTTTATTTTTATATTTTCTGTTATATTTTTAATTTTAGGTAGTATTACTAATTTTGTTGTAAGCTTTTGGTAATGTTATTTTTTTAAATCTGTTTAGCTTTTTTAGTTGCATGCATATGTATATATATATGTGTGTGTGTATATGTGTGTGTGTGTATACATGTGTGTGTATATATATATATGTGTGTGTGTGTATATATATGTGTATATGTACATGTATATATATGTATATATATATGTGTGTATATGTACATGTATATATATGTATATATATATGTGTGTATATGTACATTTATATATATGTGTGTGTGTGTATATACATTACATTTAGTCATTTAGCAGACGCTTTTATCCAAAGCGACTTACAAGTGAGGAAAACAAACAAGCGATTCTTCATGAATTGGCAAATAACACAGGACGTGCTCACAATACAAGTTTCATACATTGCTCAGTACCATAAGCTAGAGTAGGATATATATATATATATATATATATATATATAATTTCAGTGAACAATTTTAGTTTTGGTTTTAACGTGGATTTAAATGTAATTTTATTTAATTATAAAAGAAATTTAAAACTCATTCTTTATCTAGTGGATCGGGGGTCGAAGCGGCGGCAGGTGAAGCCTTTGGCCGACTCTCTGCTGGACGCTCTGGACTATGACAGCTCAGATGACAGTGATTTTGAAGTTGGAGATGCATCAGGTAAATAGAAAAGAGCCTCAAAACCTGCTTTTGTCACATTATGTAATTGTTTGGTTTACTGAAAATGTCAAAAAGTGGGATTGTAGATCAATTGGATCTATAAAAGATAGTGATGGTAAGTCTCATACAGTTGAAATAGTCAAAACGTAACTGATGTATTTATTTATACTGGAGTCGGTCATTTCAGAATTGGGTCCCTTTCTGAGTTTTCTCACCTGTCATGAAAACAGCTGCTGAGGTGGAGATGAGACCTTCATCACCACGTGTGTCACTGATTTTTCCCCCTGCCTGTAGATTAGACCTCCTGCAATGCATTACTAACACCGGAGTCACATAAGCAATGGCTCCATATCACTATGACAGACTGGAGGTTAACGCAAAGCTATCCCATCAAGCTGCTGTCAACTAAAGTGCAGAAATGTCTGCAACCTGATAATGAAATTCTAACACTTTGGCCCCTTTGGGTCTTGAAGTTTTGCCACATGAAACTTCTTGTTAGAAATAAAATGCAGTGTCACATTATTCTGATTGGGCAATTTATCATTGCCATATGCTGTATAAAAATGATACAAATGCATTAATTACCAACCTCGCTTTTATAGTTCATTGTGGTTTTAAATACATGGTAAATGCATGGTGCTTCACAGTCCTGAAGCGTTCTGTTGATGAGTTATGTTTTCACTCAGATTTAATAACGGTTTTTAATATTATTTTGATATTTGCATTTCAACACGCTGCAAGGTAATGGAAAACATACAATGGGAAATGTATGTATTGAAATTTCGTCAAGCATCAAGGCTGCTTTAGTTCACTAGATAAAAAAAATACATTTATAAAATGAGCTATATATATATATACATGTTTTTAATTTTAAATATTACCATTCATTTTAACCCATTTATAAATTGTTGACCGCATGTTTTGCATCACATCTGAAGTATGTTTTATTGTGCACAAAACACTGCTAAGTTAAAGGGGACCTATTATGCCCCTTTTCACAATATGTAATATAAGTCTCTGGTGTCCCCAGAATGTGTCTGAAGTTTCAGCTCAAAATACCCCACAGATCATTGTCAAATTTGAGTGTTAGCAAAAACATGGCGTTTTTGTGTGTCCCTGCTGCTCCCGGTCCCCATTCCAGAAGAGGGCGGAGCTTTAACAGCTTGATTGCTTAACAACAACAAAGCTGGAGAATCTCACGCAGCCATAATGAGGATTGTCAGTAACGGTGTTCAGCCTTACATTGTTCAAAACGGAGTTGAGCACTGATGGAGAGACTCAGGAAGAAGTTACAACTTTAGAATGAAACTGGACATTTCTGAATGGTTAGTGGATAAATTTATGGAGTTGCTGTGGAGATGATTCTACTCATCAACTAGCATGTGCCGTCATGTTAATCTTTGAGTTGAGTTGACCACCGTTTGTGAAGCAGACGAAGTAAAATGACGTAGTACTACAACTCTTCCTCTTCTCTAAAGCAGCACAACATGGCCTCACCCCCTTTATTGTGTGTTCCTGGGGGCAGGGTTTATGTAAATTGAGGTTTGTGATGTCACCAACCTGGAAACAAGTTTGTTGTAGTCCCTACCAGCCATTTGATTTAGTATTTAAATAGCGAAGTCTTTAAAATAAAATATCTCCCTTTGCATTGAACTTTGAGCATTGTAACTTTGCAGATGTAGCTTATGCTCAAACACACTTCACACTAACTAAAGTTAAAAAAGTGAAACCATAATCAAGAACCCCATTAATTTCTCATTCTTGTGTCCCAGGTTCAGAGGGCACCGGTAACGGGAGTGATGAGGAGGGTTCAAATGACGCTGGGGGCTCTGAGAGCGACTCTGACGCTGTTGGCTCAGCTGATGAAGAGGGCATAGATGACGAAGAGACCAAAGATTTGAATGAAGACACAGAAGAAGAGGAAAAAGCCAAGGACCAGTCTTTCTCTGAGGAGACCAGCAGCAAAGAAACAGGGGGAGCCTCCAAGAATCGCAGGAAAGGAGAAAAATCCTCAGATACAGAACCAAATGGTAGTGGTACCACAGAGGAAGGCTCAGGTGAGCCGAAAAAATGGAACCTACGACGAAACCGGCCCATGCTGGACTTCACCACGATGGAAGAGCTAAATGAAATGGATGATTATGACAGTGAGGATGACAATGACTGGAGACCCACGCAAGGAAAAAAGAAAGGCAAAGCATCATCTGGAAAGGAGAAAGAAGGGAGTGATGAAGAGGATGATGATGATGATGGTGGTAGTGATGAAGAGGACAATGAGGATGATGAAAACGAGACTAGTAGCAGTGATAGTGAGGAAGAAGGGAAGAAACCAAAGAGAAAAGCAGGAAAGAGCACTGGGGCGTTTGATGAGGAGGAGACCAATGACAGCCACAGCACATCCCATGGAAAAGGCAATGAGGTAAAATCAGCTCTGATATTGCACTACTGTTCAAAAGTTTGGTTATTATATTAAAAATAATACTTTTATTCAGCAAGGATACGTTTAATTGATTAAAAGTGACAACAAAGACATTTGAAATATTATGAAAGATTTTCATTTCAAATCTGCCGCTCTTTCTAACTTTATGTTAATCAAAGAATACTAAAAAAAATATCAGTATCACATTTTTATAATATTAAGCAGCACAACTGTTTTCAACATTGATAATTATAAGAAATATTTCTTGAGCAGCAAATCAACATGTTAGAAGGATCATGTGACACTGTAGACTGGAGTAATGCTGCTGGAAATTCAGCTTTGCCATCACAGAAATCAATTATATTTTAAAAAGTATTAAAATGGAAAACAGATATGTTAAATTGTAATAATGTTTCACAATTGCGATACATATTGTGTGCGATAATATCGTAATTGATGTTTTTACGATATGCCAAATCATATTAAGTATTTCACTCATTTTTAGAAACCAATCAAAACGCTGCACGAAGTGTTCAAGTGTTCATGATGTAGCTGAGTATATACTAAGTACTATTGCGTGCGCGTATTCAGAGCTCCAAATGCTAATCCATCTGAAAGCACTGTGAGTTTGAGTCGCTTATAATGTACATTTGAAAAAGCAGCGCGCGTCAAACATCTTTCCAGACATGGGAAGCATTTGTTAACATCTTGTCCAACAAAATACAACATTTAATAACATGTTTTTACTCCAAACTCACTTCATAACGACAGTTGAGTATCCTTCTGTGAGATTATGTGGCTTCTTACACGGAATAAGGAAGTCGTGTGTTTATTAGTCATGTTTAATCAATCAAAGCGTTTCAATCTGTTTATTCAGCTACAGCGATATGACATGTTATCGTCTTCTGCTGCAGGGAATATTTTGAGTTTCTGAGCAAGAGTGCCCTCTGCCTTTCAGATGGAGAAGCATTTACTACTGATCACAGAGCTGTACAACTCTGACAAGTTGCGCATTAAATTATCGCAGCCTTTGCCAAATCGCGTGCCATTTAAATGCAGTTAAAAGCATCTTACAAGTAAAGGGTTAGTTCAACCAAAAATGAAAATTCTACGACCCTTGTGTCGGTTCAAATCAATAAGACTTTCGTTCATCTTCGAAACACAAATACAGATATTTTAATGAATTCTTTTAAGAGATTTCTGTGCTTTCGTTGACAGCTAAGCGACTACCACTTTGACGCTTCAGAAAGTTAAAATATTGTAAAACTAATCCATATGAATTGAGGGGTTTAGGCAATAATTTTCTGAAGAGACACAATCGCATTATGTGATGAACAGATTTAATTGAGGCTTTTATGTACATATGTTCATCAACACACACATCAGATATTGTAAATGGAAGCTCAAACACGTGTGAGCCTGCGAGAACCAATGAGGTTCATTCTTGAGTATTATGCAGCACGTTTGAGCAAGAACCAATGGTTTTTGTTCCTATGCCTCAAGCAAGTATGTTTGAGCTTCTGTTTATGTTCGCAAATGAATGTGTATATGTGAGTAAAAGCCTAAATCGTATAAAGCAAGTCCAGAAAATTCAAACTGAACCTCTGAATTCATACGGATTAGTGCCAAGATCTCTTTAGGAACTGTTTGAATCGTCAAAGCGGTAGTTGCGTGGACTGTCAATGGAGGGACATAAAATCTACCAGATTTAATTTCAAATACTTTTGTGATTTGACGATGAACAAAAGTTTAACGGATTTGGAACGTAGTGAGGGTGAGTAATTGATTTTTTTATTTTTGGGTGAACTAACCCTTTAGTGCAAATAACTTCACAAAGTACCATTCCGAATTGATTGATTAATAAACTGGCCATCTGTCTCCATCATTGACTGAAATCTGGCTTGTGTGTGCCCTATTTTTCACATTCAGTTCAGTCAAAAAGCTGATCTATCCACTTGTTAAAATTTGTCCAAAAGTTTAGTTGTATGAAAAGGAACCCGCTTGAATTCTCAGATGCAATTGTATTATTGTGCATTTAGGCAAGCGATCAGATAATCCAGTCATTGGCTCACATAGCGTCAGATTGTTGATACAAAAGAGCAATCCTTGTGAATGGGCTTATCTGAGAACGTCAGTTTATAGTATTGGCTAATCTTCCAATCTCAGAGGTGGAGTTAGAGCAGAAGCTTTTGAGTGGCTTTGCTTTTTTGTCTCAGGTTTTTTTTCCACGCTGATCCGAGAACTTTTTTCAGAGGAAGATATTTGGACTTTGGTAGAGGACACTAGTCCTATCAGTTGTAGCATCCCTTACTAGAGTTGGACTGCTAAGTTATCCGTTGCTTCCTCAGGACTCTCTGTTGGAGCGGCCCCAGACCTGGAGCTCCCAGAGGATGGAGCACATCCTTATCTGCTGCGTGTGTCTGGGAGACAACAGCGAAGATGCGGATGAGATCATCCAGTGTGACAACTGTGGCGTGACCGTGCATGAAGGTAAAAGCCCACACTCTGCCACCTGCCACCGAAAACTCAGCTCAAATATTGATCTCAAATGTTTGCACAAAGTTTCAAAAATGAGTTTTAGAATATATTTCAAAATTCAGTTCCTCTTGCAGCGCAGAGCCTGATCTAACTTGGACAAAATAACTCAAAGGTGCACTGATTTCTGCAAATTTGAAGGTTTTACAAATAGAAATGTGTGGAAATTCTGATTAATATGATGTGTGCTCACATGAGGATACATGCAATAGAATTCCACCCAATTCATGCAAATGTTAATAATAATAATTTGAATTATTATTTGTTATATTTATAGTAGAAAGTTCAAACCGGTGGTTTAATGTTAGAACGATTTAGAACACCGACATTTTAGGTAGTTATTTTTCAGTTAGATAAGAGTAAAAGCTCAGGCAATACTTCCGTTCATCTCAAGATTGTTGTGAAACTTGTCAGGGCATGCACTTGTCTTGTGTCCGTTCACTAGATTGCATTGTCAAGCCAGCGTGAGAATAAACACAGAACGGAGAGTGATCTTCATCATCCGTTGGAAACAAAAATCAATTACGCTTTAAACCGTCTTTTAGCGGTGACCGTCTCATTCAGACAGGCCCACTTAACACCAGCCGGGCAGCTGGATCAATGTGTCACCACTAATTTTCAATTACTCACTGATTTATTTCTTTAATTATTTATTTGCTGCTTGTTTTTTTGCTGATGTTCTGTTGTTTTGCAGAAGCCTACAGGTAGTTCTACACTAGAAAAAAAAAAGTAAATGCCTGTTCTGCTTGAGGTTTTATGACATTCAGTTGTGTTATCATTTTTAGTATGATTGGAAATTAGTATCAATAAATCAGCTTTTAACAAACTAATTAAAAACATTTGTCTGGAAATATCAGTAAGTATCAGTTTCTTTGAAAAAAACATCCCCAAACATTTGAACGGAAGTGAATATACATATATAATAATATATATATATATATATATATATATATATATAATTTATTTATTTCTTTCTTGTGATTTTGCGGTTAAATATGACCCAGACATTTATTGTTTTTTTTCTTTTTGCAAAATTCCACAAAAGATCTACTAAAGTTTGGGAGCATGAGCAATAGTGTTTCTGAACAACTGTTGGTATTGAACAATTTTGCAATTTTTCAACTAAAAAAAGTTTCCTTTTAGGAGCCATTGGGTCATTTTTAGCTGTCAGTGGTGTTATCGAAGTCAAATAAGCTGCACTCTCAAACTGATAGCATGTCTGAGTTAGAAAATGGTTAAATCAGTCACTGGCTCTGCAATTCTGGTTTGAAGACACATACACAAGGGATTGGGTCCAGGAGCTCACTTTCACTCCTCCCCCTTTAGTGTCAACTCAATGAAACAAGCCACTTCATAACCTAGCGCCACTGATTCAGAGGGCAACCTTGAAGCATCCAGGAGTCCTTTACAGTGCCAGGAGCAGTGTTGCGGTGTCAGCTCTTAGAACTGCACACCTCTCAGATTCATAGACACAAAGTCTCTCTGTCCTCTTCAGGAGTGAAATAGAAAGTATAAAATGCAGTGAGCCCTATAGAGGAGTGCAGAATCTGTTCTGCAGTTCTGTTGCTTCATGAGCTGTTGGAGTTCTCCTCCCCTCACTCTCTTTCTCAGTCTCCCCTTTCTCTTTGTTGCTGAAGTGATATTGGTCTAAAATTAATGCACAATCATGTTATCATTTTATGATAATTGTACAGAAGAAATACATTTATTTGGATTCCAAACATTTTGGTGTAATGGTAAAGATGAATCTATTTGTATTTTTTTAATGTTATGTTTATGCTACATTAATTATAAGTTTGGTATCAGTAAACAAACAAAAACTGCTGCTTCATGTTGTATATAACTATGAGCCACATTCAATTCTGTTGTAAAATAGCTGATACATATATGCCTGCAACTGAATTTAAATTGTAAGCAACCTTGTATTTTTAAAAATGAAATTGCTCCGTTCATAATTAACGAAGCATTCTGCACTGGAAACTGATGTTTTTAATTGCGATTCTGCTGTTAAAATGGTAGAGCATTTTTTTCACCATCACTTTATATTGTTTTACTGCATGGCCTTTAACAACATTCGTTTTTTAGCTCAAAGACTCTCTGAGAATACTAATACTTTGAAGATAGCAATTAAAAATGTCATTTTCAAGGTACACTCTGCATGTGCTAATTGTTTGTTTCTTTAATACTATCATTCAAATGCTTTACAACAACTTAAAAAAAAATCTATCCTTTCATATCCCTTCCTATTCTAGCTTATGCTGCTCTGAGCAATGTCCGTAACTTGCGTTGTGAGCACTTCCTGTGTCTATTTGCCTCTTCATGATGAATCGCTTGTTTGTTTTCCTCACTTGTAAGTCGCTTTGGATAAAAGCGTCTGCCAAATGAATACATTTTTACTCACCTTCATATCATTTCAAACCTCTGTGACTTTTCTTTCTTTTGTGGAACACAAGATATTTTTTGAACCATGTTGTTTACCAAACCATTTTGGTGACTATTGAATTACATTGTATGGACCAGGGAAAAAAAAAAAAAAAAAAAAGTCTTGTTTTGTGTTCTGCACAAGAGCAAAAGACAGATTTGTAACAACATGGGTGAGTCAGTGAGTACAGAATTTAATTTTTGCATAAACTTTCCCTAACCACTAGTCTGAACTATTCACAATAGTACCAATATTATTCACTTGAATGGTATTTTCATATAGATTACATCAGGATGGAGAAAGCCAGCAGCTTCCAAGGGGTTGGACAGCTGTTTCAGAGCAAAATTCTTGACCTGGCCAGTCTCTTGCCACCTGCTAGTACCAACTGCTCTGTGGTACCACTATTCCCAGTGGGAGAGGGCATGATTGGTCCAGGAGGTGGGGCGGCCCACATGGCTGACTGTGTCACAAATGCTCGCTTGATATTTGTGCACTAGTTTGAAAAGGTGACCTTTAGACAAGTGCCCCTGAATAAGGTGTCGTTTCTGTAATGCACTTCACATACAGACAAAAGTAAGGTCTGCTGGTATTTGCTGTCCCAGACCAGCGCTCAGCTGCTGTTTCTTCACATCAGCTATTTTGGGTCAGGCTGCTTTCGCCAAAGCTGTAGAGCTTTTGAAAAGCATTGAGAAGAGTCTTTTTTTTCGGCTGCCTGGCGCAGTAAAAAATGGGATGTCACGTCTCAGACTATGGGGAGCATGGGTGGCTCCTGAAACAAAGGATTTTGATTCTAATCTGCCTATTTACCGAGGGAAAGTTCAAGTGGCAGTTTTGCTTAACGTTGCAGTATTTGGATAACTCAGCTATTCGGAAATGTTCTTGGGAAGGAGCCAGAAAAAAATGGAATGATAAAGTAATGGAGCAAAGGGGCCACAAGAGCAGCACCGAAGATAAGAGACAAGCTGTCATCCTTAGACGCGCGCAAGTGTCTCACAGCTTGACTCTGAAGCTCGGCAGTCTGCGGAGGCTCTGACCTCGCATATGGCCTCGCTCAAACTCTAAAGGGAAAGACTCTATCAGAGAAATGCGCTGGAGACTCATGAACGATCAGAGCAGAGAGAAAGACCGGAGACTCTCGGTTCCAGTAGTTGACGCGTATTTCCCATCTGAGCTCTCAAACTAGCAATTGCACAATGCTTTTGATTAGCATCTAACGCTCTGTTTTCATGTTGTCATTACCAGAGAATTGTTAAAAGAAACACTCCCCGCCATACTTGATCTGGTCTGCAAAGGCTATTCAGGCTAATTATGAGTCCTTGTTTTGTGCCTCTAACTTGTTTGTTAGTTTTATGTCCTTTAGTAGTTCATTAAAACAAAAAGAGGAGTTTTACTGGCTGTGCTGTAATGGTCGCCACTGTCATTCAGCGGAGTGAGTTTATTAAAACCGTACCACAGTAAAAAGCATCACATCGTTCAGTAATGGCTTTGCACTCATTGGAACACCAATTACCATGCTGCTGGTATTGATTTCAGTAAGACCCTAATGAGTTCTGGACCGTAAAGTTAATTATTTCCCCAAACATGTGCAATTCATTTAAGTTGGTTACTTGCTTAAATGGGTTTTTTGGTCAAATTTAGTCCTCAGGAATATTTTTTTAATGTTGTCTTCTGCTTTTTCTCACTTCTTGAGTAACTTTTCAATTAAAACTTACTCCAGCCTGCATATCCAAATTTATGCTTGCATGGTTAATAGTCATTAAAATGTGCATGTTCTCATTGGGGGTGTAAAAAATGCAGCGACGGATCATAATGCATCAATCTAACAGTAAATATTCAATGTGTCAATTATTATAATTATAATGAGTATAATAATTCTCAGCTTTAGTAATTTTAGTACTTCCACTTGTTTCAGTTTGTTGCCAAGGCAAAAATTCTAACAGTTTTTCATGTAATGTTTGTATTTTGTTTCATTTCAGCTTCGTCAATTACTGAAAACGATTTTTAACAGTTTTAGTTTCAGTGAACAATATCAACACTGGTTCTGATTCCTCGAAATGATTCTGGTTCCTTCCTGTTCTTTATTTTTAATATTTTCATATAAGTGAATATATATATGTATGTATATATATATATATATATATATATATATATATATATATATATATATATTATCGTCTAACTACATTAATTTAAGTCTCACAAGCCTTAAGTAAGTTGGAACTGTATGCATTTGATTCACCAAAACGAATTAATTCAGAGTCATTAGTTAACGGAACTGACCAAAGAAGTTACCCTTCGCGGGAAGTTTGATTGACAGGCGATCTAACCAATCATAACGCCGAATCCGACGTTATGTCTGACAAAGCAGTCAGGGGAGTTGAAAATTGAAAATTGGTGTGTATAGACGTCTTTTTTTCCGCGGTTGAAACAGCATTCCTTCTGATGTTCATTCATGTTTTTTTGATGCTATAAATGAACTAGTTGGAAGAGATGATCGGTTCACGAGCCGCTTGAACTGAGGCACTACAGCGATCTGTCACGACACGTGAAAGAGCCACAAATGGTATTTGTTTAAATTTATTTAAAAATTAAGAATTTAAAATTCGAGACTTTGTTTCATATGAAAAGTAACCTGCTCTGTCTTGTCTGTCGACGCAAACCACTGTCTTCTGACCCATCACTATTGTTCAGTCAGAAAGACTCTTAAAACTTGTCTTAGTGCAAACCAGACACAAATAAATGATTGGAGACTAGTCTGTCTTGTGCTTTCAGCTGTGTATTTTGCTTCAGGAAAAAAATGCTTTATTTTCTCCCTTTATATCATGTTGTGTTATGACAGTTCTTGTGATAGGTTTATGTTTTGGGAACCCTGTGAGAGGCTATGTGTGCTGAACTCCCTTAGTTTTATGAATAGGTTTCTCATCAGAAGTTAAAATAGTTTAGCTTGAAGGTATTTGAAATGTGCAGTGTAACAGGATGTATTGAAACCACTTTGCACATGTCTATTTTCACACTGGTGCACCTGGCAGAAGAGCTCAAATTATTCGTTTGTACAGATGGGTAATTGCTAAATTAATTCAAGTTAAGTATTTTGCTCAAGGTTAAAACATGTTTCTCCCTTGCTTTATCTGATCTTCCAGTCCTCAGACCATAAGCACTGCTCCGTTGCTTCCTTTCTTAAAGGGATAGTTCACCCAAAAATGAAAATTCTGTCAACTGTCTGGTTACCAACATTCTTCATAATATCTTCTTTTGTGTTCAAGACAAGAGAGAAATTCATACAGGTTTGGAACAACATAAGGGTGAGTAAATGATGACAGAATTTTACTTTTTGGGTGAACTACTCCTTTAAGTTTCAGTCTTCCTTCAAGGAAGATTGTATTGTCACGGTGAACCTGAAATGCATGTGACTCTAGCCTGGGTTGCAGCACAGTCTCTGCCTCAGATTGTGTGCCTGCAGATTTACAAGGTTCCAAACTGCTGAAAGCACACTTTAGGTCGAGTGCTTCTTGGCTAGAATTAGCTGCAGTGTTGTGAAAAAGCAATGATTCTTTATTTGGTTTTGTTTTTTGCCACTAAATGGTTTCAGCTGGTCTTGGACTGAGTCTGTGTCACAAATTATAGTCAAAACTAAGAATATCCAAGCATCTGTGCGTCACCTGAAGTTAATGTTTAATTGGGTGATGCAGGAGGACAATTATCCAAAACACAGAATCAAGTTCACATCTCAATGGCTAAAAAAATACTCTATTTTTAATTTATTTATTTAATTACTTAAAGGTCTTAGAGTTGCCCAGGCAATGCTGTTACTTGAATCCAATAGAAAGTATACAATAGGACCTGAAAACTATATCGCCATTGTGCTCTTTAGAAATGTTCTTAACCTCATATAGATTTATTTGGTTTAAAAAAAAAAAGTATCTGCTTATAGAATGGAACCCTGGAAATGTAATGTTTTATAATGTGCAATGGCGAAGTCTGTAATGTGTTTAATAGCTACATGCCAGAGTCGGGAAAACATTTTTGACTTTCATTGACGATTGGAACAAAAGCTGTGCTGAATAAAACTGATTTATTAAGCAATTTCAAGCCTTTGTTCTTAAAAAGGTGCCGTTGTGAATAACAGCTGAATCACATTGGTTTCATCCCCAATACAAAACCAGCTTCACAGAATTAAACAAGTATTAAATTAAAATGTTATCTGGTTTGATAGAACCTTGAATTTTTTTTTCACTTGCATGTTTCATTTTATTTCTTTTCGCTCACCTCTTAATGAGGAAATGATTTATTCCACGCATTGCTGGTTATGAAAATGATTGTATTGTTTTGTGAAAGAGAGAGTGCTGGTTTTCAAAAGGCTTTTTCTTCAGTAGCTGTGAATCAGTTTTGCTGATTTACATCAAGGCAGCTGCCAGTCGTAGCTCTTACCTCATCTTTTTTCCCTCTCTCTTTCTCATCTGCCAAGTCTTTTGGTTCTAATTGGCCCTATTCATTCATTCCTGCGCCCCCGAACTTGGTTCTGTTTTCTGTGGTCTTTCTTTGCATGCTGACACGACTAATATTTGATATATTGAATAAATCTACTTCATCCTGGATGAAAAATATTAGCATTTAGGGAAGAAACGGAGTGAATATAATTGAAATGCATTGCTGCGCTGAATGTCTACTCATTAATCATTTGACAAAGACAGAAAGAGTCAAAGGACTTCATCTTAAAGGAATCTTCTGGGTTTAATACAAGTTGCAGTTGTCTATTAAAAAAGTCAGGCGATAAACTTTGAGTATAACATGTTTTCTACTGGTTTTCCTTCTCTATTTAACATTCCCTTCTCTCTTTACCGCTATAATAATACACACTTTTCTTAAAAGAGAAAGAATTTACTTCTTTTAGTCAGCAAGTATGGATTACATTGATCAAAAGTGTGACAGTAAAGATATTTACATTTTTACATTTACCTTGTTACATAAAATCTATTTCAATTTACTTGTTATTCATCAAAAATACATGTGTATCACAGGGTCCGTAAAAATATTAAGCAGCACAACATAGTTTTCAACATAGATAATAACATGAAATGTTTCTCGAGCAGCAAATCAGCATATTTGAAGGATTTTTGAAGGATCATGTGATACTGAAGACTGGAGTAATGATGCTAAAAATTCAGCTTTGCATCACATGATTTAAATTGCATTTTAAAGTATATTAAATTCTAAAAACAATTATTTTAAGTTGTGATAATTCACAATATTACTGTGTTTGTGATCTATGCAGCCTTAGTGAGAATAAAAGAGTTTTAAATGGGGACGGTAGTCTATATTTAAGTGCTTTAACAGAATATGCTTTAAAAGCTTTAATATTTTGGCCTTTACTGGTTCCATTCGGTTCAGTTGTAGGTGCTTTATTGTAACTGCATTTTTTTGCTTAAAACAAACAATCTTTTGCACTCAACATCATGCAACAAATGTTTAAATGTTTCATTGGAAAGTAGTTGTTAGAATTCTGCCATTTCTTTCCATTAGTTTTTCATTACCACATTAGTTATTTAGTATAGTAATTTCCTGTTATGAAACATTCTCAGGCAAAGCTATCTACCTGATCATGAGCTACTTCATTAAAGACCTTTGTGAAAATACTGAATATCACGATCACTGCATGGAATCATTTTCTTGAAGTCAGAACTGTAATGAAGTTATTCTGTTCCCTCTGGCTATTAGAGATGCAAATAAAGCAACTCACTTTTATTTTTATAGCCTGCAGATAAATTATTGCATTAGCTGTCATAGTTTGAACATTGTGAGAGTGATATTTAACGAATAGATGGTTGGAGGACACACATACTATTGATAATGCCAGCAGTCTTTGCCTCATTGTTTGATTGTAGTCGTACCAACACATACACACATCAGCCTAGCATGTTCACACTTTCTGAACCCATCCCGAACCTTCCCCCATTAAATCTTAAAAGTGTTCTTCTTGATTTTGTCATCACCCTTCCCCAGGTCGCTCTTTAACTGCCAAGCTCGTCATTTCTGACAAGGATAATCTTCTCCTCAGGGATTATGAAGCTCTCCCATAGTCATCACTTTTTTCCAGCTTAGCTCATATTAGCCAGCACCCTGTGGCTTAGCAGGTCCAGCTTTGTATCTGAGTTCAAAAGGAACATCGGAGATTTGCTTGACGGTTCAGCAGTAAGTCAGTTAAACCAGCAAACTGATCATCGCGAGCTCCAGCCCTATGGTTCAAAGCCTAGTCTGTAATACGCACCCAACTGTTGCCAGCAGTGTTCCCATAATACCTTTCTTTAAGAAAATAAACGTCGGGTTGGGCTTTGTAATGGCACCCATTACCACATGGTTCAAAATGACTGCAAGATGAGGGTATGGAAAGCCTCTTATTTGCTCCCACTGGTGAAAGATGCTGTGCGCTTAAAGGGTTAATTCACCCAAAAATTAAAAAAAAAATGTCATTGATTACTCCCCTCATGTCTTTCCACACCCGTTAGACCTTTGTTGTTCTTCGGAACAAAAGTTAATATATTTTTGATGAAATCTGAATGCTCTCGGACTCCTCCATAGACAGCAATTTAATCATCACTTTGAAGGTCCTAAAGACATGGTTAAAATAGTCCATGTGACTGCAGTGGTTCAACCTTAATTTTATGAAGTCGAGAATACTTTTTGTGTGCAAAAACAAAAAAAAGAACCTGAAAGCGCTGAACTTAAACAGCTTAAGAAAATGACACAGAAGAGAAGATATTGTTGAATAAAGTTTTTGATCAAGATATTTTGGTTGAAATCCGTGAACTATCCGGCCTTCGATGGACTGCAACACAACGATGGCTTTCAAGGCTCAGAAAGGTAGTAAAGACATCGTTAAAATAGTCCATGTGACTACAGTAGTTCAATCTTTAATGTTATGTCCCGATGAGAATACTTTTTGTGTGCATAAGTCACTTTTTTGTGACACGGGAGCTGGCCAATAATGAGTCATTGTTCTGACGTAGAACCCGGAAGCGCTGGACTGTGTTTACTACGTGAACTATGTAGGAGTCTGACGTGGAAGAGAAGAAATTGTTGAATAAAGTTGTGATTTTTGTTTGTTTTTGGGCACAAAAAGTATTCTTTTCGCGTCACAACATTAAGGTTGAACCACTGTAATCAGTGATTATTTTAACAATGTCTTTACTACCTTTCTGGGCCTTGAAAGTGGTTGTTGTGTTGCAGTCTATCGGGGATCAGATAACTTGTGGATTTCATCAAAAATATCTTAATTTGTGTTCCGAAGATGAATGAAGGTCTTTCAGGTTTGGAGCAACATGAGGGTACTTAAGGACACAATTTTCTTTTTTGTTGAAGTAGCCCTTTTAGCATTCTCTGCACACTTTGCTGTTTGGGTTTTTTGTGGTGAGTATGTAAAGGACCTGAACTTTTATTCGCTTTTCTCTCTCTCCATTTGTCCAACGCCCGGGGGCCGGTTTGCTGTATTAGGAACAGGAACGTTATCTCTGCAGTGTTGAGAAGGAGCTGATTGCCGCCCTTATTGGTGGCATGGAGCACGTTTTCTGAGTGTAATAGGCGTCATGGTAACCTGATCAGCACAGTAATTGTCTTGGCAACCCAAGGAAATTAAGGAAAATGCTTTCATTGGCCCAATACTTCCATCTTTGTCTTGTAATGCTACAATTTGATCAAATGGCCTTATTATTATCTTTGTCTGAAAAAAGTTTAGCAACAAAACCATTCTGTGCTCTTGAGGTCTTTGTTCTTTTGACACTCTGCCAGGCACGATTGCAACTTTGTGCAGCTCAGCATTAAGGATATTTTCTGCTGTAGTTCAGATTTTAAATTGCCCTGGCAACATTTTCACTGGCTCTTATTTTCAACTGTTTTTTAATGTGCCTGAACTGTTAAATGTTGTTTTCTTTACACGGGGAATATCATTTTACTGTATTTATTTCCGTATTTTCCAACCTGGAACGTTTGACCCACTGTATGATGATTGAAATTGCAAAGTTAAGTGTTAGGGTTCAAACCACCAAGTGAGAGTAAAGAATTGGCGTTGAAACCAATGTTGGAGATAACGCACAAGTAACGCAAGTTATGTAATCAGATTACTTTTTCAAGTAACTAGTAAAGTAATGCATTACTTTTAAATTTACAACAAAACAATCTGAGTTTCTTTTTCAAACAAGTAATGCAAGTTACTTTGTTTTACCATTTTTTGACTGATCCCTGTCCCCATGTTTAGATAAACCGGAAGTAAATGCAGCAGCGTTGTGTGCGCTGTGTAAATATAATGGTTATTCTAGACTAGTTCTAGACTAAATGTGAGCATACATTTGCTCATTTATTTCTTCTCTTGCATCCTATTCTTCTGCAAATCCAGAATTGCGTCACAGCTCCTAGGTTTGTTTGTTTGAACTGCGCCTACTACTGTACAGACGTGAATATGCATTTCCTTCAGCCTGAGGCTTATTCATTTCACCTTTGGTGTGAAAGAGCCTTTACATTTGCTAAGGATAGAACTTTTTTTTTGTTATAACAAAAAACAAAACAAACAGCCCAGCCCAGATGAGTAACGCAAAGTAACAATATTTTCTATAAAAAGTAACTAAGTAACGGAATTAGTTACTTTTTTAGGGAGTAACGCAATATGGAAACGCATTACTTTTAAAGGTAACTTTCCCCAGCACTGGTTAAAACGGTGTTACTCGCCAGTTGCCCAGTAACTTTTTTATGAATTTTCAACAATGCATGGTTGTGACAATGTGATGTAGCTTTTGATCATCAAATCGCAATGGTTGTGATGTTATGTTATAAATATATAAATATATATATATAAAAACATTATTCAATTTATCTTTATATATAGAGTTTTATATAATATTTCTCAGATTATTTAGTATGTTGTTTGATTGTGAATGGGTTAAATGTGGAAACTTACTGAACAGTTAGTAATGTCAAATACTCAACATTTATTTGATTTGTCTTTTTCCCTCAGGTTGTTACGGCGTCGATGGTGAAAGTGACTCTATCATGAGCTCGGCCTCAGAGAACTCAACAGAACCGTGGTTCTGTGATGCTTGCAAGAATGGCGTCACACCCAGCTGTGAACTCTGTCCCAGTCAGGACGGCATCTTCAAAGAAACTGATGCGGGGAGGTGCGTTTTAACCGATGCTTGGTCTGATAATACATTTTATCATCATTAGTAGACAGTCATCCCCATCACACCTTTTACTTATTTAATTTCTGTATATTCTTTAAAAGTTTTGTGGCACTCTCTGAGCAATGATTCTGCAAAGATGCAAAATAAGTGAAATACTTGAAGAGGGACAGGTATGTGCAGGATGAGTGAAGGAGAGAAAAGGTGGTGGATTTGGGTAGGAGGGAGGGAGAGGAAGAGAGAGGCGTCTGAAGCGTGAAGACTCAAGCCACGTTATCACTGATAGTGCTCCTCAGCCCGCCTGCACCCAAATTTACTACTTCACTAGAGCATGAAAAACACAGCAAATTAAAGTGTGGAGCGTGCGCTCACCAGAGATGGATATCTTTATATTGGACTTCGGATTCTCCTTCCTAAAGTCTGCATTTGAAATTTTGTCACACCAAATGGTCAAGTTAGAGTACATTTGAACCTTCAGCTGAGTATTTTCTCCTTTGAAGGGCTTAAGGGTATAGCCGTTATTCAAGGAGTAGTGAATAGTAGTCCATTAACTAGAGGCTTCTTTGTTCTTCTAATAGTGGACCACTGAATCATTACTGGCTTGATTTGCTATTCAGTACATGTAGTGAATAAGAAACTGTCCTTATACTTTGATAATTAGATATTACAGATGAAAACTCAACTTTACTTTGTTCTGCTGAAGGTGGGTACACGTGGTGTGTGCCCTTTATGTTCCAGGAGTCGCGTTTGGAGATATTGACAAGCTGAGGCCAGTAACACTCACAGAGATGAACTACTCAAAGTATGGGGCAAAGGCAAGTATTAATGACACACAGAAACAAAAAGTAAATGATCATTACCTCAAGAACAGGTTATTAATTCTGTTAAGCCGATATTGACACTATGATCAACCAATATTTACCCATTTGCCAACATTTATTTAAGGAATTTCTTTCTTATGCTGTGCAAAATTCATCATACAGTACATAAATTGTTACTCTACAGTTCAAATGGTAAGATTATTTGTATGTATGTGTATATATATATATATATATATATATATATATATATATGTATATATATATATATATAGAGAGAGAGTGAGAGAGAGAGATGTCTCTTATGCTCAGCAATGCTGCATTTATTTGATCACAAATAAAACATAAAACTGGAATTTTAATTTTTAAAAATGCTGTGAAATATTTTTACATTTTAAAATAACTTCTATTTAATATATGAAAATGTAATTTATTCATCTGAATTTTTAGCTTCATTACTTCAGTCTTTAATGCCACATGATCCTTCAGAAATCATTTTAATATGCTAATTTGGTGATCAGGAATAATTTCTGATTATTATCAATATTGAAAACGGTTGTGCTGCTTAATATTTTATGGAAACCATGATTCCTTTTATTTCAAGATTCTTTGATAAAAGTTCAAAAGAATAGTATAGAATAGAATAGTATTTGTTTTAAATAGAAATACTTACTGTTTCTTATCACTGTCAGATTATCAGAGATATATGATTAATATCAGCTGATAACACTCATTAAAATATTTGATTAATTGATGGATCCTAGATATTATTCAAACTAATTGCTTAAACATCGCAATTAATCCAATACTACTGAATCTTGAAAACACATTTTCTTTTTTTCTTAACACTTAATTAAAAAAACAACAACAAGAAATTCATTTTCTGACAAATGATGTGAAATACTGACTTTCTTCTCTGAGCAAAGGGCGTCTTTCATTTCCCTCCGAAGAATTTCTGTCGACTGTAGACATTTTGACATTTACTCTATCTGACATTATTTTATGTGTCAGTAAGTCAGAAGAGGTTCCTTTTACTGGGAAGCAAATTACTTTAGAAGCACTTGAACGGCTTTCTTTAATGGTTTGTGCTGTACATGTGAAAAGAAATTACTCCTAGAGAAAGGCTATTATTATTTTAATTTTGAACTCCAGTAATTGGAGAAAGTCAAATGGGCTTTTAGAGACTCGTTGTCCAACTTATCTTGAATATAGAACTATACAGTAAATGAATGTGGGATTGTTATAAGGGAGTTTAAAGAATTTTTTTAATATCCAAGTTCTGTTACACAATCAGCTAGCAGTTTACCTTTCTTGACTTTGCAAAAACAGAAATAATCCCAAGTCTTTAGTATGAAAGTATTACGACCAGCAGTCTTGAAGTCAGCAAATGCTAGAAAGTTTTTCATGTCATGGTTTTCAAGTATGTCATGGTTTTCTGCTATTCGCTGGTGTCACAAAGGCCTCTTTGGGTTAATGGTTTGCAGGAGTGCAGTTTGTGTGAGGACGCACGCTTTGCTCGCACAGGCGTTTGCATCAGCTGTGATGCTGGAATGTGCCGCTCATTCTTCCACGTTACGTGTGCTCAACGGGAAGGGCTGCTGTCTGAAGCTGCTGCAGAAGAGGTTTGATCTGCATTTGTTAACGTTTTTTTCCTATTCATTTTCCCACTGTCACAATCTTGTAATGACAGCTGTGTAATGTATTATTGTTTCTCCTGACCATGCTTTTTAAGTCTTCAGCCTGTCAACCTCTTGTAATCAGGCTTGTAAGCAAACTTTTCAGGCTTTGCCCTCACACACACACACACACACACACACACAACTATTCTGCATGTCCTTAAATCCATTTCAAAGCAAATACTGAACTTTTACTTTTAACTCACATTTATTCCTAAACCTGTTGGGTTGACTGTCTTCGGTGGAACACAAAAGGTGTATTTTTGAAAAATATTCTGGCCACTCTTTTCACTGCCATGAAAGTGGATGATGACGGGGTAACCAAGCTCTAAAAAGCACTGTGAAAATATCATAAAAGTAATGGTATCATAAAAATAATGGTACTCTTTCAACTCTTCTGAAGCCATTCGCTAGCTTTATTTAAGGAACAGACTGAAATTATGTAACAGATTCATGAACAAATCATTCTTTTGAGCATGATCTTTTCAGTGAATTGACTGATGCAGTTCATACTAGATCTTGAATGATTCATTCGGGAATCTGACTGATTCGGTTCTCAAGTTTGACTCCATGATTATTCCATGATTTATGCTCCCTCTAGCCATCCTAGGTGTTCTTTCAGAAGAACACAACCAGTTTTATTAAATAATATTCTTGCTCTTCTCAGCTTTATTTTGGCAGTGAAGATTTTGAAGCCCAAAAAAGTGCATTTATCCATTATAAAAGTCATCAATACAACCCCAGGTGGGCTTCTGAAGCGAAGTGATGGATTTTTGTAAGAAAAATATCCACATTTAAAACTTTATTAACTCTAATAACGAACTTCCTGCTGACAGCCGTAAACATAGATTTACGGCGGAAGACTAACCCCTGACCTGACGCCTGATGTGTTGACGAATGTGGAAGCGCAAAAACAAAACACCGATAAGTTAGAGCAAAACTATACACAGATCACAAATTAGAAGTCTTAAAAAAGAGTCTAAAGAGAAATGTCGGAGCATTCCGATATAAGAGAAGAGGAGCTTGAGTTTGTTGCCCAGCCATATTTGTTTGAACCGCAAGAGATATCTAAGCTTACGCTACTCCTACATGTCCTATGTCATTTCAGGGGTTACTCTTGTGGCGCAAATCAATGCGTACGGCCATCTGCTGGAAGCTAGTTTTGGAAGCTATATATTTCTTACAAAAACACATTGGTTCCCTTCAGAAAACCTTTATTAACTCCTTGGAGCCATATGGATTATGTTTATGATGGATGGATGCATTTTTTGGGGGCTTCAAAGAGCCAGGATATATTTTAATATAACTCTGATTTTGTGCGTCTGAAAGAAGATAGTCATATACACCTAGGGTGGTTTGAGGGAGAGTAAATAATGGGATAATACTCATTTTTGGGTGATCTATCCCTTTAATAGCTTACTGGAGAGGAATATTATCAGTGAATAACAACTTAAATTCCAGTTTCTTTGTTACACAAAACTGAATGGTTTCAAAAATGTGAAATATAGCATACAAAATCATATGGACTATTATTATTATTTTGATATTTTTATGTTGCTTTTGCATACTTTTAGAAGCTTGAAAGCTGTAGTACCAATTCATTTTAATCATATGGGAAAAAAGCAATAAATTCCTTCTTTTTTTTTTTCCATCTAAAAGTTTTTCCCATCTACAAGTTTACACAATTGTGTAAACTTTTGGATGGACTATCCCTGATTCTCTAGATTCTAGATTCTCTGTAAACACTCATTTCACACGCATGTTTGAACTTCAAATGTAGGAGTTTATTAAATAGATACACATAAATATAGGAAGAGGACTCAGAGCGTGAGGTCAGCCAGTCGAACAAATTCCCAGCCCAGGCCATGGTCACAGACCATCAGCCTCGTGGCTCAAATATTCAGTCCATATTGGAGAAGCATATGATGGTGGCGTTCAGCGCAGATAAACATTGGCGAAAAGTGCCTACTCACTGCAATCCACTTAATCCAGTCAGCTGTGCAAAGGGCCTCATATCAACAGGTGAGTGGGCTGATAGCATCCAGCGAGACATCTTAAGCCTAAACGATTCCGTGGATGACGGGAAATGGCTGTGCTTCCATCTGCCCTCGAGGGAGGGGTTGAAATGCTATGCGCATGAGGAGGAGATGTAACCAGGGAGGAGAAACTTGCTGCTAACGTTTCAGCTGCAGAGATTTGAAACTGCTGAAACAGGCTGACTTTGGTCTAAGGATCCCTCCTTTTCTGTAGAAGGCTGTTTCTGAGAAAGGCTGTTCACTTCCATTCCTGGAAAAATCCCGCCAGCCTTACATCAGTCATTGTCTTGCCTCTCGGCTTCAGCTACCGCATTCTCAGTAAAATTTACTTGTCCTTTAAAGAGAGGGGAATTTTTACTGGCCTTTTGCGACCTGCTTTTTATCACGGCTATCAGAGAATCCACAGACACTGCTGGTCTATAAAAATGTGGAGTGCCGGGCATCATTATCACAACAACCAGAATGTGTCAGTCTATAATTCAGAAGACACTACCATTTCCCCCATAATCAAATTGTATGTTAAAATGATCCGGTGTGTGAGAACAAGCCCTGCAGCAATTGTCTTATGATAACAATAATGAGGTATTTAACATGATGAAAAACATCTTGAAATAACCTGAATCAAATAACTCTGATTGTGTTCCTAAAGAAATAAACCCTTTCCTCGCCTTCCAAGTCGTGTGCATTTTAAGAAGTGGATTAAGCTGTTTTGCACCACAGCCGAGCCGTCACTCTAGACATCAGGAGATTTTATAATATTCTGACTTTTGCAAGACATCTGCACTTGTTTTAATCAACAGAAAGGGAAGTATTCACTGAAAATACTTTTGTATTGTTCTCAGTCAGTAGGATATAATGACCTGGTATCACAGACAGGGTTTGGATTAAGCCAGGATTAGGCCTTAGTTCAATTAGGGCATTTAAGCACTGACATATTTTATGATACATATAGTACGGCTGTACTGCAAAGGATCTGCTAATTATGTTGGATTTCAACATTATTTTAAACAAATATTCAATACTAATAATGCTATATTATTTTGAAATTAGATTAATATCAACCAAGTTAAAGTAAACAAGCTAAAGTTCTGCTCAATGTTCTATTGTCCCTCCCAGAATAAAATGATTGGGAAGTGACAATAAAAATAAGATATACAAGTAATGCATTAATGCTTATTTAATTAACAATTAAATTAATGTTTATTTAACAGACTCTACCAGTTTTTAATGTTTTGCAGTTTTTAAGATTATGCCCATCAAGACTGCATTTATTTAATCAGAAACACAGTAAAAACAGTACTAATGTGAGATATTACAATTTAAAATAACTGTTTTCTATTTTAAAGTGTGATTTATTCCTTTCATTTAAAGCTGAATTTTTAGCAGCCAGTCATTACTCCAGTCTTCAGTCACATGATCCTCCATAAGTCATTCTAATATACGGAATTAGGGTTCAATAAACATTTTTTATTGTCAATGTTAAAAGCTGTTGTGCTACTTAATTTATTTGTGGAGACATTTATGTAGTTTTTTCAGGGTTCTTTCATTAATAGAAAGCTGTTTACACCTGGTCACTTAATGCGTTTTCTCTGATCCGACAGCTGTCCGATCATAAAAAGACCAGGTGTAAATGCCTTCTGAAACGCTTTCGAGATGGATATAAATCCGATCACTTAAACCACTCCAGGAGGTGGTTTGAGACTCATTCCAAGCAAACACTGGACAAGTGTAAATGCATCTGGTTGTTGAAGCCACATAAGTAAATTTTACTCCTCTCAAAATGGTAAAATAAATAAACGCATGAGAGTGTGGTGTAGGCTACCAGTTCCCGCTGACAGCACTACTGCAACACGCATCGCATTCGCCACAGATGTGGCCAATTGCTGAGTATCCCTTCAGCAAGCCAACATGCAAACCGAAGCAAACAAAACTGAAATTTGGCATCGGTTGCATTCTGAAGACCAATACTCAAGTCATCTTCATTAAAAGTAGTGAGACTATTGCCTCTCTCCTATTGCTGTCTTTGATTTTGAAATTAGCTGATAAGTCAAAAGTTGCTTTCATCGAAGTGAACTTATTTGCTTGTTAAATTTGCACATAGTGTTGGAATTCCTTTTACTGGGACAGATTTATGTGGCCAGGTATGAGTGGAACAGTTTTCAAATCAGATAGCTATCGGATCAGTAAAAATGCATGAAGTGACCTGGTGTAAACAGGCCCAAAATGTAACTTTTTTTTTTTTTTTTTTTTTTTTTTTTTTTTACCAAGAGTGGCTGTTCATACATTTCATCCAATCAGAATCTTGAAGTCACTAGATGCAGCAATAAAGACCCTACACTAACAAATTAGCATTCTCTTGTTGGTGATGCATCAGACATTTTATAATCTTATCAACACACAAACATGGCTGCTACATGTGGTTTTGTTTTCAGATTTATTGAGAAGTCATTCATCACTGACTTTTCTTTTTCATGTTTTTATCAAGCTATGGTTTAAGATTTAAGATCTCTTGGTTCTGTATCTACACTCATGATCCATTTTCACCCACAGGACATTGCAGATCCCTTCTTTGCCTACTGCAAGCAGCACGCAGACCGCTTTGACCGGAAATGGAAAAGGAAGAACTACCTGGCCCTCCAGTCTTACTGCAAAGTGTCTTTGCAGGAAAGAGAGAAGCAACTCACACCTGAAGCTCAGGTCAGATTTACTCGGTGGACATGTTCTTCCATGCATAATGAGACAGGTGAATGATCAATGAATGCCCATGATTTCCCAACCTGTAGGCTCGAATTACTACAAGGCTCCAGCAGTACAGAGCGAAAGCAGAGCTGTCTCGAAACACTCGACCGCAGGCGTGGGTGCCCCGAGAGAAGCTTCCCCGACCGCTCACCTCTAGTGCATCAGCCATCCGTAAGCTGATGCGTAAAGCCGAGCTCATGGGTATCAGCACAGACATCTTCCCCGTGGACACATCTGATACCAGCGCAAGTGTAGACGGACGGCGTAAACATAAGCAGCCTGCCCTCACTGCAGACTTTGTTAACTACTACCTAGGTAGGTGGTTTCTTACTTGGTAATTCAAATAATTAAATGGGGCCTATTATGCAAAATTCATTTTTATTAGATGTTTGAACACAGATGTGTGTCCATAGTGTGTGTACACAACCTGCCTATAATGGTAAAAATCCACCCAGTCCTTTTTACTATCCTCATAAATGATAAACAGTCTCTCCAAACAAGCGGTTCCTTACGTAAGAGTAGGAGAAAGCCCCACCCATGACTAGCAATGGAATCTGCCCTATTAGCTTAGCTCTTCCCCTGAGTGAGCTGTACACAGTCCGCCATGTTTCTCCTCGTCAGATCATTGAACAGCAGCTTTCAAGCGAGAAATGTATTCTTATCAAAGCTACTGAAGTTATTTAATCAAGAGCAGTGAGTGATTTACTTGCTATTTACCTTCACAGACATAACTGGCTGTTTTTGACATAACCTTGTGAGTATTTGACAGTTCAAGTGCAATAAGACACGAAAGAGAAATCCGTTTAGTACTCACACCATCAGACAGGCAGCATTCTGTGAGCGTGCTTCAGATGTGTGCATTCAGAAAATCATATATCAGTTTTGTTAGTTTTTGGCAGAGTATTTGAGGTGACTCCACCCTCTTCTGGAAAGCCCATTCTGGGGACACCTGAGACTTATATTATGTCTTGTAAAAAGCAGCATAATAGGTCCCCTTTAAGTTGAAATAACTCATCAGGCCTATGATCTGTTTTTCGAGAATCAGCATTTCTCAATATGCTTTTTTTTCTTGTTAATGGATAGAATAAGCGTTGTTGCATTTGAAGCATGTAACGTACTGCCTCTAATACTCTTGATTCAGACTGCAGAACCGCAGGCGGTATCAGACAGTGAGCGCAAGACATGTATCCCGCTCTGTAGCCTTGCAGCTAGGCACTTGCCCTCCAAATGAGTGATGTTAAGAGCAGATGTGTGGAGTAACCTTGGGCACACACTCCATTAGGTT
The DNA here is from genome assembly GCA_038088235.1 of Zacco platypus. Lineage (NCBI taxonomy): Eukaryota > Metazoa > Chordata > Actinopteri > Cypriniformes > Xenocyprididae > Zacco > Zacco platypus. The sequence continues at coordinate 26,011,715 of CM076071.1, forward strand.
CCAGCAGGAGGCCTATCCTCTATCAGGGCACTTTCTCTCCCTCTTTTTCTCCCAACGTTCCTCTTTTTTTTGCCCTTTCTCCCTCAATCTTCCTTTGATGTACTTTTTCCTGTACTCTGATAGCAATCTCAGTATCGATTTGTTTGTGTCTGTTGGTATTCAGAGCGGAACATGAGGATGATTCAGATCCAGGACAACATCGTGGAGCAGAAGAACCTCAAAGACAAGCTGGAGAGTGAGCAGGAGAAGCTGCACATGGAGTACGATAAGGTCTGTCTACTGTTGACACTCCAGGCTCTCACTAGCATCTGTTTTATACATTAGCGCTTGTCCATAGCACATTTATTTGGGATATTGGTGCTTAAGAAGAGGCATGCACACCAGGAAATAATGATGCGCTGCTGGAATGTTATCCCAGGAGCATAGCTCCTGAACAACTAGTAAATAATGTCAATTATGCTTCAGTCTTTCAATTTACTATGCAACTGTGAAATCTCCATTTAAGCTACTTTGTGCCAGCCCAACTGCAGAGAGAAATAAAAAATCAGATCCTGCAAAGATCCTGAATAACACAAGGCTATGTTTGTTCACGGAAAATTAGATGACAAAAATGGTAGTGAATAACACTTTTGTTAAAGGGTTAGTTTACCCAAAAATGAAAATTCTGTCATTTATTACTCAGCCTCATGTCGTTCTACACCTGTAAGACCTTCGTTCATCTTCAGAACACAAATTAAGATATTTTTGATGAAATCCGATGTCTCAGTGAGGCCCCTATTGTCAGCAAGACAATTAACACTTTCAATGCCCAGAAAGGCACTAAAACATATTTAAAACATCTCATGTAACTACAGTGGTTCAACCTTAATGATATAAAGCGACGAGAATACTTTTTGTGTGCCAAAAAAACAAAATAATGGCTTTTCAACAATATCTAGTAATGGCCAATTTCAAAATATTGCTTCGAGGCCTACAAAGCTTTTGTTTTGAATCAGTGGTTCGGAGCACCAAAGTCACGTGATTTCAGTGAACGAGGCTTCGTAAGTGATTGTCAATTTCAATACTACACGTGACTTTGGCAGTTTGATGCGTGAACTGAACTACTGATTCGAAACAAATGATTCGTAAAAGCTTTGAAGCAGTGATTTGAAATTGGCCATCACTAGATATTGTTGAAAAACCATTATCTTGTTTTTTTGTTTTTTTTGTCTCACAAAAATTATTCTTGTCACTTTGTAATATTAAGGTTGAACCACTGTACTCACATGAACTGTTTTAAATATGTTTTAGTACCTCTCTGGGAATCTGTTTTTTAGTGTTATATACTATTATAGTATTTATTCATAATTTGGATTATTAATAAATGCATTATTTAAAAAACAAGGTAATTTATTCTTGTTTTTCTTAAAATATTTCTATTTAGCTTTAATTTATTTATTATTTTATTTAACAAGAGCTGTAAATAAGCTGTAAATAATTAAACCTATAAATAAGTAAAACAATGATTAGACATGGCATAACATCCAACTTCTCTCTTTCCAAAAAACACATAATCACAATAAAAAATATATTTATTAACAATTCAACTAAAATTAAAATAAAATAAAATAAATTTGCATGTCAGCTAACGTTCTCTGCTGCTTTATCTGTTTGCCTCCTATCCTCAATCCTCCTTAACATGATCTCTTGAATTAGATTTGGTAGATGGTGTTTTCTCATCTGGCCCAATGAGGAGTAGAATGAAAGCGAGAAGTTGGAGGAGTTAATGTGGCGTCCAGTCTTTCTGTGCCACATGTATTAAGCGGTATTAATGGAGTGTGTGTTGTTAATTATGGCACTCAACATGCATTAGCACGATGCCGGCCTTGGAGAGAGATCCTGAGGAAATCAACATCTGCGGAAATCTGACTGCTTATTCACAAAAGTTGTGTCTGCGGCAGTGAGTCATCTGGAAATTATGTCTAATAATCCTGAATTATATAGTATGTTACATGTTTTTTTTTGCTTTTAGTTAGATTGTTTGGTTTGGTATTTTTAACATTATATTATTGCAAACGGCTGTATGTTTGCGTCACTAACAAGAGATTGCTAATGTGTTCGCGTAAGGTGTTTATCACTATATCTAGGTGATGACTTCAAGATTCATTGTACTGGTATGAGTAATTTTTATATAACAGTAACGGTATATTTCAATACAGCATTTGTGCTGTATATTCAGTACAACCCATGTGGTTTCTGCATAATCCAGTTAATATTCTTTTTTATTTCCTAACTTGAAACTGGAAATGGATGCATTTCTTAATTCTGTGGAACACGAGAGAGGATATTTTTAAAAAATGATGTCTTCTTTTTATTTTTTTTTTTTGTGCATACAATTAAAGTAAATGGGGCCCAATGTTGTTTGGACCCCAATGTTCTTCAACGCATGTTTGGCGGTAAAAAAAAATATAATGACAGAATGTTCATTTTTGAGTGAAATAGTTCCCAGATACTTGTAGGGGCTACTCTATATAGGTTTAAACTTAAGCCGCTTCCACTGTCGGGCCGAACGGTTCCAGTTATATTTCCACCTGAGATTGGTATGGTACAATTACAAACCGTTCTCGGCCCGGAATCCTCGTGCTAGTAGAATGCGTGTAGTGACGTCGCCACTCAGGATTGGTCACTTGTCTGTTGCCTGGCTTAGCGAAATAAACACAAGTTAATAATAAACCTAATAGAAATATCTGATCATCCTCCATAACACGGTTGCTATTCACTGTCTGTAAAGTCTTGGAATATCAAGTCAACGATTGACTCATTTGTATTACATTCCAAAGACCCCTGTTATCAACCCCACTGTGGAAAATGAAACCACATCGGTACCATCTGGGCTAGATCAGCACGGAATGGTGCGGTTAAGCTATGTGAATGGTTTGGCCAGATGGTGGAAATATTTTTTTGCTTTTTTTTTTCCCAAATTCAATGAATGATATGCAACTATTAGGGGTGTAACAGTACACAGAAGTACGTTCCTCGGTTTTGGGTTCACGGTTCAGTACATTTCAGTACAATAGGAAAAATCGTCACACTTTAGGTTCCAATTCTCACTATTAACTAACTATTAACTATGACTTTTGCTTCATTAAACCCCTAATTACTGCTTATTAATAGTTTGTAAGGTAGTTGATCAGTTTAGGTATTGAGTCGAATATGCCCATGCGGAATTAGACAATATGTGCTTTGAGTTCTAATAAACAGCCAATGCCCTGGTAATATGAATGCTAATAATAAACTGGTTAATAGTGATTGGACCTTAAACTAGGGTCAAAGTAACAAATCCACAACGCTAGGTTTCTTTTCATTTTTTTTGGTCACACCCATACTGCAAATCCCAGTTTGTTCCACCTAGCGGCATTTAGTCCCCTAGTTGGTACACTGCAGCCTATAGTGTATTAAGCACTAATCAGTTAACCGAATGCACTTTTGCGTGGGTCATATTTTTTGCACGGCTATCACAATCAGCTACAAAACTGAAAAGCATCTCGTGTTGTAGAAGTACAACATAAATAGAATAAATACAGTTTGCTTAAACTAAATTTAAACCTTCAAAGCTTAACTCCAACCCTCCTATATTAATTTTGTTGAATATTGTATTACCGCGCACACCCCCTTCTGGAGCATGGATCGCCCATGTATTCAGCGTCTCATGCACCTAACCGTGACGTCTGTACTGTACGGTTCGGGATGAATACATGTACCGTTACACCCCTAGTAACTATATAAATAGTTATGTTTTGGACCCCACTGAGCCGTCTCTATTAATCTGGAGTGCGTGTTGGAGACGAGACGGTTTTAAATGTTAGCTCAAGCTCCCCACGTGGAGCCTCATCTTCACAGACAGCGGAGATAAGGGCTGCTCTCTTTAGTTTCGTTTCACATACCCATAATAACTTCACCTCTCCACTGTTTCCTCTCATCATCGTCTTTATCAAACGCCTGCCCGACGCTTATCTACTGTCTGGAGCTGAGAGTGGCCTCTACACGGCGAAATGCCACTGCGGTGTGTGCGTGTGCGAGAAAGAGAGAGGTAGACGCAGGAAGTGTAATGGAATATTTCATGGTGTGCTTGGCTCTGAATCTGTTTAAAGCAGAAAATGTTATTTTTTTTTTACGTGAGGTTGCGTTTTGATGTATAACGTTTGTTATTTGTCTGAAATCAACTTATACGTGTGTTTGCGTATTAGCCATTCAGATGTTCACAGGTTTGTGTACGCCTTTGGATTTGTACACGTTAGTCTGTGCGTGTGTGTGCTAACAGACAGAGCTGCCCAACTTGTCCTTGTCTTATCTTATCTCCCGCCTTGCCACGGTTTTATCTGCCACAGCTGTGCGAGTCTCTGGAGGACCTGCAGAATGTCAACGGCCAGCTGAGGACCGAGGGCCAAGCCATATGGAGCATGATGGGGGGGATCCTTGGACAGGTACGGCTTACCTTCAACCGCCTCATTCATTCTCTCCCCTGTCCATCTTCATTCCGTCTCTCTCCGCCCCATCCCATCCTTGATCCAGCTGTACGCCTCATCTATCACAGCTCCAGTGAGCTTACAGCCCACCCTGATACAAACTGCTTGCTTCAAGTACTCTGATCAAGCTGGGATGCTTAAAATGTCCCATATTTTACACTTTCATAGCATTTTTTTTCCTGAATCACAGTTTTAATGTTGGTCAAATTCCTTACAACAAGTCTTTTTTTTTTTTTTTTTTAGCTTTCCATAAACATTTTCCACCCTCTCAATGACCTTTAAATTAGCAACAGTTTTTGTTTCTTTCTGTACCTTTAAGACTTGTGTATGCAAATGCAGAGTGTACAGAGCCCCTAAAGGGATGTGGTGGTGGAAAAAAATGGGAAGGGATTTTTTTTTTTATAAATCTTTTGCGTTCTCCCACAAATCCTTTGCGTTTTCTCACAAAGCTTTTGCGTTCTCTCGCAAAGATATTTGCAATCCCTCGCAAAACCTGTTCAAACAAACACATTTCCTGTTAATGTCCGTCGGCAGTGTTTCAGTCAGCTCTGTATGTTAACAATGAAGCGGTCAGTTTGAACTTGGACTCAAATATAAAGAAATGCAATCAGTGCTTAGCTCGAGGAGTTCAGTAAAGTCGGCAATATATACACAGATTCCGAACTTCCCGGATCAATAACTCGTGAGCTAAACGTTGTTAAAACACAAATGCAGCTATTTCCAATCATAGTAACGCAGGCAACGAGCTACAACCCAATCTTCCTCAAACAAGTTTTATAATATAAATTGGTCTCTATGAGCAGGCGGCGGAGAGACAGGTCCTAAGGGACGTCTGAAAAGTGCAAAATCCAAAAAGCGTTACTACAAAAGTAGTCATTAACTTCAATGTTACAAACTGTAGAGTAACCAAATTCAGTTAACATATCACTGCTTTCCTGCTGGTTATAGCCTACTACAACACTTAGTGTGGCAAGTGATAGCACATAAAGGCCTTCTTTACACAAATGATGTTGGAACGCAGCTAACATACTATTTACAACCAGCTTTTCCATGATAATTGCTTACTGAATTTGATGGCATTACAATTTATGTAATGCTTTTTTGTGATAACAGAGAAGTTCTTGTTCTGTTTCATAATAAATAATCATAAAATTTATGCATTTTTATCAAATTAAGTGTTGGAGTACAACCAGCAGGAGTGTAGTGACGTGTCACCTGAATTTGGTGACGGTACAGTGGGTTACAGTGAAGTTAATGAATATTTTTCATAATATAAAATGAACAAAAGTGTTTTGGGTTTTGCACTTTTCAGACGTCCCTTCGGACGAGCTGCCTGCTCGTAGAGACCAAGTTATATTATAAAGCTCATTTGAGGAAAATTGGGTTGTAGCTCGTTGCTTGCGTTACTATGATTGGAAATAGTTGCATTTGTGTTTTAACAACGTTTAGCTCACGAGTTATTGATCCGGGAAGTTTGAATCTGTGAACATATTGCCAACTTTACTGAACTCCTTGAGTTAAGCAGTGACTGCATTTCTTTATATTTGAGTCCATCAAGCTCGAACTCTATGAGCCGCGCATCATTTTTTGTGCACATATTTTATTAACGCACAGAGCTGACTGAAACACTGCCAGCCAGCGGGACATTAAACAGGAAGTTTGTCCGAACTCATAACAGGTTTTGCAAGGGAACGCTAAAATCTTTGCGAGAGAATGCTGAAGTTTTGCGAGGGAACGCAAAAGATTTGAGAGAATTCTTTGTTCTCCCATCCCAATTTTTTTCCACCGCCAAGTTCCGTAAGAGTGAGTCTTTAAAGCAAATGTTTCAATATCCATTTGAATCCGACTGTTTAAACTTTGGTTCTCTTATTTGTTTTCATCATCACTTTTTACATTATCATGTTTCCTGCACATTTTAAAGGGTTAGTTCACCGAAAAATTTTAATTCTGTCATTAAGTACTCACACTCATGTCGTTCAAAACCCGTTAGACTTTCATTCATCTTTGGAACACAAATGAAGATATCTTTAATTAAATTTGAGCGATTTCTGTCCCTTCATTGATGGTCTACGCAACTACCACTTTCTAGCCCCTAAATTTAGTATTATTAATAGTAATACATATTTTTATTAATATTATATTATAATATTTTAATATAGATTAACATAATATATTATTTTACTTAGTTCTATTGTGAAATATTATTGTTTTTATGTATTTTTCCTCAAATAATTCCAGTCTTGGCTAGCATTTCTTTTAAAACAAAAAAATCTTACTGACCCCAAACTTCTGAATGGTGGAACATTTCAGAACATTGAGTCATCAAAAGACTTACAGATATAAGGATTTAATTTTCTTAGCTATGTTAAATCTCATAATAATAATTTAATATTTTTTATCTTTGTTACATCGTAAAATGGATTTTACTGGATATTTCTTTCCCGTTTCATAATAATAGCTACCCTGAAATGACCTTTGTAATGAATGGCTAATGGTTTCACTTGAACTACCGACATCAAATCTATAACTTTTTTTGTGGTTTAGTTTCCGTAATTGGGCATTTATGGCTGTTAATTTGTAAGTCATATGTCTGCATTGTAAATCACACATGTTTATGAAAACTATATTGTGCAACCTTCAGTTAATAAACTGTGAAGTAAATTGAGTCAAGATCTCTTTGGCTCATGGACATCTTTCACAGTTTTGGTCTATGGTGCAGACGCTTTGTGCGCTCTGACGCATCACGTGGATCTAGCAGTTGGAGCGTATTGTTCACAGAATTCGTCTTTGACTTCATAGTGGAAAGAGTGTAAAGAGAGCAGAAATCTTCTCCCTAGATTTTTTGCACCTGGGTAATGAGCTGTGATTGAAAGAAATCTAGATTGTAGGCAGCACCCCACTGGGTAGACAGCGTTGAGGTAATTCTCTTCGCTGTAATGGGCCTCCTGTTTGCGAAATTCTTTCATTTGCGCTAACTGATTGACCTGTCATTGGCCATGCACTTAGCCTTGACTCTGTAGCTAAAAGCCGCCAACCTCTCCCCTGCTCACTATGGCAACCACATCACCAAGGTGCGTCGCCATGGGTGACGGTCACTTAATGAGTGCGAAAATGTGAAGGTCTGAAATGTTCTGTAGATCTCTCTTTTTGTCTAAATAACAGTCTGTACTTAGAATGCCATTTAGCGGGATATGCCCTGAAACAAAAATGTCATTGGCAACAGCAACCGTGAAAGGAATTGTAAGGTTTTGAAATATTTGTAAAGTTTGTCAGAGAAGTTCAGCCTCTTTTGTTGGAGCTAAACGTTGCTCAATTTCATGCAGTGCGTATGTGGAGAATTAGTGTAGACTAGGCCACATGCAGAGCACAAGGTTGTCACTGAGGCGTAGGGCTAAGCCATATGGCCAAAAAAAATTACCATAACATTTTTCATATCAGTTGATATCGATAATAACTATGCTTAATGTCAAATAAATCTTTATTTCTTTCAAATTTAAAGCAGATTTTTGCTCCTACTGGAATGCTGTAGAAACCAGACCATTTATTGTGGTTTTAAGCTACCTTTTATTGTCAGAACATGTCAAACAAGTCATTTTTCTTTAACAAAAGTAATATCTTATTAGAAAAATTAATTTCTTACTTTCTGCATATGCAAACGGGTGATATTTCAAATCATGTAACGTGAAGTGTGTTGCCTGTTTTTGGTGACGCGTATCTTCAGCACAGTTTGCATTGCAGACTGCAATATTAATAATATTACGTCTCTTAGAAAAACACATTTGACACTAGCTTGAGTTAGGAAGCAGGTGTAAATTTTATGTTCATTAACAAAAACAGGGGTAGTCGTGGCCTAATGGTGAGGGAGTCGCGCTTTTAACCTGAAGGTTGTTGGTTCGATTCCCATGCCGGCAGGAATTGAAGGTGGGGATTGTGAATGAACAGCACTCTCTCCACCTTCGATACCATGACTAAAGTGCCCTTGAGCAAGACACCTAACCACTAATTGCCTCACTTGTAAGTCGCTTTGGATAAAAGCGTCTGCTAAATGACTAAATGTAAATGTAAAAACAGTAACATCTGTAAAAACTGTAACAACCTAATTTTTATATGGCAAAATTTAAATATTCTAACAGTTTAAGTTGTATTAAAATTAACCATTGGTCTTCCATATAGCATACATTTAGCTCATGATAAATACAAGTAAAACCATGCACGCAGCAGCTCGCTACATGGTAAAATGTAACCGTATGGTTTCTATGGTATTTGTTTTGAAAAACAGTAGCATAAATACGTTTAGTATAAATGCACAAATGATATAACCACAAAAAATACTGTAATTATATTCCATTACTCCTTTCATACATGTCTACATTCAAAAATAATTCAATTCAATATGAATATTCCACATTTCTGCCTCAATACTTTGATGCAGTTAGTGTTACTATAGTAAATCCATGCTATATGATGGTGATTTGACGATTGAAAGGCTCGTTGCACAGAGTGTTTCTCCAGTTTGTCAGTGCTGTTTCATCTGATTGTAAACTAGTTTAAATCACTGGGACATTTGTGTTCTTCTCTGAATTTAATCGCTTCTCCCTGGGTCTCACAGCACTGTTTAGTGGCCTCATCAAAGATCAGAGTAAATGTATCTGCTTTAGTAAGCTCGCGCTGCTGTGCTGCCTTTTGAACTTTGCTGCGAGTGGATAAATGGTACGTGTGGGGCGGTTCAAATGAGTAGCTCTGTTGCTTTCCGCTTTTGGAGCATAAACCTTATATCGAAGATTTATTGAACTCTTGTTATCGTTTTATCAAGAAAATTGTATTGTGATAATTAACGTTATCGTTTAACCCCCATTCCTACTAAGGAGGTATCACCAGTCCTCTGTGTCTTTTAATTACCATGATACACCGAGGAAAGTAAATTTGATGAGATGCCTCCCCAGAATGAAAATGAGAGTCCACACTTCCCCTTGATAACCTAAAATCGCAACCGTCAGAACTGCAGCTTGCTTCGTTATCTCACTTCTGATATAGCGACAAAACATTTAAAAGGCGCCCATTTGCATGCACCCATGCGCACTTGTTTAAAACTTAATTTGCGTTGAATAACCGGTTACCCGGCTTAGAGAGTGTGTAAGATGGTTAATTAAAAGGATCTCTTAAAATGTCCTCTCGGCAGATAAATGCCGCAATAATGGAGCGAGGAGGTAGAAGGAGGCGAGGAGAGCCGAGCGGTCTGGAAAGAGTGAGCCAGTGAATCTGCAATGATGGTCATAAATCACATAATTAGAAAACGCACGCCGCTTAAGTAGCAACATCAGTCAAGGCGCCCCGCTCCTTTGTGTCATCTATCTACTACATTTTCGTTCCCTATCAGTCATTGTGGTGTCTGCACATAACCCTCAAGTTATTGATGTTCTCAGGAGAGGGTCTCATCTCTCGTGCCACCTTGGGTGAGGGAGAACTCACGCCAGAGCACTTTAAAAGGGGCCATGAATGTGTCTTTGGTAGCTTGTCACCTTCGCAAACTCACATTAAGTATGAATTTGTTGCCATAAACGATATGATCTTCAAAATGTTATGTTGAGTCTGAAATTTTGTTTCATCTTATTTGGGCAACTTTTTTTTTTTTTTTTTCTAAAATTGACAAAATATTCTGCTTTGGACATGAAAAAAATCTTTCTCTTGAATCATCTGACCAGCATGATCAATATAGGCAAATTGCAAACATTGTATTTGTTGTTATTTTTATTCACCACTATAGAAATTTACTCAATTATGATGACTACACTTAAGAGAACCCTGGAAATGTGAAATGATTCATTCATGTGCAAAGTTATTTGTAAGGATTTTATATAACGTGTCCTTTAGTTACATCTTAACACACCCTTCAACAATATCAAATCAAACAATGATCACAAATCAGACTGAATGATTCATACACAAATCAAACTGATCTGGTTCTTGACATGCGAACAAGCTGTTATTAGTGAACGAGTTCTTCCACAGTTTTGGATTCTCTTATTTAAAGCCAATTAAACTCTGAAAAAGCAGAGCACTTCAACAACAAAAAGCTGTCCTTCTTTATGGATGATCAATCCGAAATACTAAAGTGAAATTTTTACTGTTTTCTCCAATATTCCATTCAGTTATCTGAACTTTTTCAGAAAATGACAAAAATCCAGCAGTGGACTCAAGAAAACTTGAGGACTTGGTGTGAATTATTTGCAAAATTGTATACTTCGTGTTCTTCAGTTACATCTTAATGTATGGCTGCATGCTTCAACAATGATAAATGAATCCAACAAAAATCCAGTTCACAAATCAGGCTGAATGATTCATACACATCACACTGATCTGGTTCTTGATATGATGTGATTAAGCTGTCAAGTAAACTTTCATCTCACAGAGTGCAAAGTTGAAAAACTAGCACAACAACAAAAAGCACTACTTCTCTATGAACAATAAGTAGAACATTTAGTAGCGATGGTTTTATCAGGACGACAAATATATCATTCGGATATCTGAACTTTTTCAGAGAATGACAAATTCAGCTGTGAACTCAAATGTGAATTCGCTAACAATTTACAGACTAGAAAAAGTTATTAGATGTTGTTCTCTAATTGCTGTTTGTCTTTAGTCATATTTATAATTTGCTTGTTTTTGTGAATGGTTAAGAAAAAAATGTTTTTTTGTGAAATGAAACATTTTATGTGGACACCATGTGTTGAAACGTCATTGTGGACTCCCCAAGCAGGTCCACCTCTCTTGGAAATTTTGTGAGTTATATGACCCCTCTCAGGGTACCTTTGGGATTCTCCACAATCTCTGCAAGACAGCAAAGTCTGTCTGACTCCCTCAGCAGATGGCTAACCGCCTGTTCGGGCTGTTCTGTGGGGCTTTTTTCTTTCTTTTTTTTCTTCTTTTTTTGTTTTTGTTTTGTTCTTAGTCAAACACCTTTCTTCTTCAAATAATATTCCCACTGAAATCATGTGGATAGGAGGGACCGGCCACAGTAATCCAGAGTTTGCAGGTTGTGAAACCTGGCAGCTCCTCGCTCAGCTCTCCGGTCTGTTGTAATCCCAGTGGTGCGGTCACCATGGGCACAAACTGAGCACGCTCAGATTAGAAAGACTCCAGAGAGAAGCTGCTCTGTGTTGCTGTGCGACCGGTTCCTACTAGATAATTTTTCTAATTAACCTGTCCTGGACAGAAAAGATGCAGCACAGATGTATAGACAGAAAATAGAAAAACTATCCTAGCCATTGTCCTCTCCAAACCCCATCCAGATCTCCTCCCTGCATCTCTAGAAGTAACTTTCAAGAGACACTCTTAATTGAACTCATTTACATTATAAATTTTGTCTTTCCTAAGTCCTTTCACTCATATTTATACATAAAATGTTTTTTTTTTCCATTGCATAATGAAAGACACAGTCACTCTACATGTGTCTGTAAGATCTAGCTCATGCTTTTTCATTTCCCATTAAAAATAAATACAAAGTGATATCGTCACTGAAAATTGAAATAGTTTTCAGTGTACGATGTCAAGTGACCTTTTTTGGCCAAAAAAAAAAAGTGCTATTCTTAGTTTAAAAAGAGTGTGTTACCTTGCATTTGCACTATTAAAACAGTAGTAGTGCTTTGTGATGGAAGCTTTTAGGAAGGTTAAATATAGAGGAAATGAGGGGAAAAACAGACATAAATTGAGTTATTTCTTTGCCAAAAAAAGCATTAACAAAAATCCTCCAGCCAGTTTCCATTGTCAAAATCCCATCGTTTGTTGAATGAATTGCATTTGTTGAGGCAGTTTCTTTGTTTGTTCTATCAAACATACAGAAACACTTTAGTTTATTACAGCCTTCGTACCAAAGTAAAGTGTCTCTCTCATTTCATTTGTGGTTCTTGTTAAGGACATGAATGATAACTCAAGTTGTGTGTTAATTGAGGACAGAGGTGTGCTGGTACTTTTTAATGGATTGACTTGAGTTTTTGCTTGGCAGACATTAAAACAGGCGGATATATCCAATAGGGCTGCATTGAAGGACCCTAGCCATATCTAGTTACCAGAATATCATATTGGAGCTGGGCTCTTTTGACTGTTGCTTGTAAACAACCACTATGAGAAAAGTCACGCTGAACACCTTAGCCACTGTATAGCACTGCCCTGGCAAACCTTTACATTTACATTTCATTTGGCAGACGCTTTTATCCAAAGCGACTTACAAGGGGTGCAATTAGGAGTTACGTGCCTCGCTCAAGGGCACCTTAGTCATGGTACCGAAGGTGGAGAGAGTGCTGTTCATTCACAATCCCAACCTTCAATTCCTGCCGGCATGGGAATCGAACCAGCAACCTTCAGGTTACAAGCCCGACTCCCTCACCATTAGGCCACAACTACCCCATTTATCACATTTTCTTTAGAAAATGACCTTAAAAGTAACCTATTTCAGTGTAATATTATGCCTGTTTGTTCTTGAATAATTTGATGTGTTTTTGAAATGTGGTTGAATTTCATTGCTCTGCTTTATTTGCAGAAATTGAACTCTCCTGCAGTTCTGAAAGCTCCCAAAGAGAGAAAGCCAAGCAAGAAAGAGGGAGGATCACCAGGGAAGTCGTCAAACCTCCCAGCTATGCTCTACAGGTTAGCTTGCAGCCAATACAGGGTGCCAGCAGATTCCCAGTATCATTTATGGGCACACCAGGGTAGTGTTATTGTCATATCATTTTTAAAATTTGACCCAGAGTTCATAAATTATTATGCACTGAAAGAGAGAAAAAGTGTGAAAAGGTATCTTGGCTTAAAAGCAATGCTTTCATATGGTTGTATGTTTTAAATAAGAAACAGTTTCATGTTCTGTGCAGCTGTGGGATATGTAAGAAAAATCAAGACCAGCATCTTTTACTGCTATGTGACACCTGTAAGCTGCATTACCATCTGGGCTGCCTGGACCCACCTCTCACACGCATGCCGAAGAAGACCAAAAACAGCTACTGGTGAGAACAGGGCTGGGAGGGGGAATTGAAATGTGCTTTTTGTGTTCACACTTGGCAGTTTTGGTTCGATTAAAACAAACTCTTGTGCGATTGCTCTGTTATTGCGGTTCATTTGAACAAGTATGGACGCTGCCGTCCGAACTCTGGTACGGTTCAACTGAAATATGAACGCAACATTCGACCAAAGACGAACCAAAAACAGGCAACAGACGCAACCCTAACAAGGACAGAATAAACTTGTGTAACGTTTTTTTTTTCTCATCATAGTTGTGATGTGCACAGCATTGTTTTGAATGTTTGTTTTTTCCTTCCCTTTTTTCTTGTATCTTTAGGTTTGGTGCTAAAAAATGACAGTGTGAGTGTTAAGTCAACCAGGACTAAATGTATGATTTTCTTTTTTAGTCCGGACCAAAAGAACCAAGACAACTGAACTACCCTAAAACAACACACCCTAAAATTCTTCTGAAAGTGCTCTTATAACTCTAGAACAGCTGATAATTAATAATGGCTAATAATTATTATATAAATGAAAAATTTTAAATAAGTAAATAAAAATAATCTAAATAATATACTATTTAGAAAATATTTAATTATGTACCTGTGACTATTGGCCAACTTGCAGAATTAATTTGAGTCGATTCAAAATCGTAGGCCGTACGTCAAGTAAATATTTTAAGTCAAAGGAGTTCGCCTTTTAAAAACAGCTTGGGAATCCCTGCTCTGGAGGAAACTATTTACAGTTTCACATTTTCTTTGCTATTGTTGTCAATTGATGAAAAAAATATAATCAAATTACACGATAAATCAAATTTATAAATGGGTCAGGGAGTATGATTAATTGCAGGAGATTTTTATAATTTTTTTTTTTTAATTAATCACTAAATTAACACGTTAAGTTGACAACCCTATTTGTTTAACATCTATAGCAAAATAAAGATGCACTTTCAAATTCTAAGAGTGGTATTTCACTTGCATTGCTTCATAAAGTCCCTCCATGTTTACTTTCATAAGGTTATACTAACTGTCACTTTCAAAATTTATGTGGAGCTCCACAGTTGCGTGCGTGAGCGTTTCTGTGTTTTGTTTATTTGTCAAGCTGAGCCCAATGCTTTCGCTGCTGATTCGAGTAATTCATTTAATCCATGAATAAGAAAGCGTGATGTCGTTCCGCTCTGCTGGATGGAAATTAGAAAGCATTCGAAAGATAAAATTGTGTGGGGGGCCAAGTCGTACCTAATTACTGGCAACTGCCTGCCCCTGAGACAGTAATACTGTATAATCAAAAAGCTTTTTCTTCGCACTAAAGAATTTGACTATTCCTTCAATTTTATATATTGTTTGTGTGGGATACTTATCATCCCTTTTGTTAGAATGAATATGACTGCTTCCAATGGAAAAACATTGACATGGACCTTGAAAGCCACTCTCTCATCTCAAAGATTTCTCCATATTGAGAAATCAATAAGGTCCAATGAAAGCAAAAGAATACCTGACTCCTTTATCTCTCTCTCTCTCTTTCTATCTCTCGCTCATCCTTTTCCAGGCAGTGCTCTGAGTGCGACCAGGCCAGCAGTGACGAGGCTGACATCGCCATGGAGACGCTACCAGATGGAACCAAAAGGTCCAGGAGGCAGATCAAGGGACCAATCAAATTCATTCCTCAAGAAATGAGCCCAGAGCCCAAGAAGCTTCAAGTGAGAGGGACTGTGAGTATGAGCATATCATGAGTTCATTGATGATGAACGTGTGTTAAAAATCCAATACTTGAAATTGGGGTTCTAATACGACTTTTTCCACCAGCACAAAGCCAGTGCTGATGCCAAATCTGACTATTTACACTAAAGAAAAAGGTGGTTCTCTAACCAGAGACCACTAATGCTTCACATTATCATTTACGTCTTCAACATGAAAACATGGCTCAGTTCTGAGACTCAAAAATGGGAATTACTTGGCTCAAAGGACTCGGTCTACTGGTCCATATTAAGCTTTCTCTAGCTCTTCCTGATTGGTGGTTTAACTCTAGCTGTTGTCTGAGGTGAAAGAGTCATTCATTGACTTGAAATTGATTCTTTGCTCCTCATGTAAAAAAGATAATTGACCTGTTCTTCAGTCTCTTGAGCTTTCACAGAGGTTATCGGTGAAGGTCACAACAGCCAACCTTGTTGATTACTTGGAAATGGACAACCTAAACACTATATCATCTTTAATTGTTTTATAAAATCACCTTGAAACTGATACAGCCATAATTAAGCCATCAGTAAAAACCCCTTTGGAACTGCTCCTTAGCATTTCAGTTTTATTAGAACATTAGCATTTAGAATTGTTTCCAATACTTAATGACCCTACTCCCTACAAGGGCAGCAGTCTTCAAAGATCTAACCTCAGAAGTGACTTATTTGGAACACTTTATGACACAAATAGTGTTACATCTTGACTTAAAATTGATTCCAGTACAGTTTGACATTAGCATGTTGCCAAGCTAACAGTACATCATCAAATTACCAATGATGGTTATTCTGGCATATCGCACCAGCACGTTTGAACTTCCACGAGAACCACAAGGTGTATTCTCGCTCATCAAGCAAGAACAGTTGAGCTTCCATCTGCTGTATTTGAGTGATCTTTATGTAAGCCTAAGTTAAACATCATATATAGCGATCATGTCTCTTCAAAAGACTTGTATTAAACCACTCGATTCATATGGATTTGTTTTACAATGACTTTATTCATGTTTTCAACTGTCAAAATGAGTTTCGGGTGAATAGACTTTCAATGGAGGGACAGACATCTGTTTTCATAAAGAAATATTTGTGTTTTGAAGATGAACGAAAGTCGTATGGTTTTGGAACGACATGAAATTGAGTAATTGATGTTGAAGGTATTTTCATTTTCGGTTGAACCATCCCTTTAAGGTGTAGTCACATTTATTGTCGTTTGGCGAAATGTAGTCATTTCTAAAGGAAACTCGACCCGGAGTGTTGTATCAGAGCAAAAGATTTCCCCACCTGGATTTCGTAATGAGTTCAAGCTGGTCTTCTGGATTTGCCGCTTTGACCAACAGAAAGCTGTTTGGTTTGAAAGTGATTTCTGTGTGAGCTGTGCTTCATACAACACTAGACTATTGACAATAAACAATGGACCATTTTCACCAAATGTGTAGCTTGCCTATATGATTCCTTAAAATGCTGCCTTTGTGTAATTTATTTTATTGTCTATTGAATGATCAGACTCACTGCTTCTATCTGTAGAAGCTGAGCAATACATTGAAGTGCGGGGGTAGGGGTGCGTGTGTTTTTTCTCAGACTTGAGATAGGGCTTGTCTTTCAGGCTCTCCATGGCTTCCACTTATCACTGTCCAGCATTCTCTGATCCTGCGATAGTGCTCCGGCAGCCCGGCTCCCTTAAGGAAGACAAAAGATATCCATCGGAGAAACGACAAGCTCTCCAGCCCTCCTTCATTTTGTCTTTTTCAACCTTTTGTTTTAAAGATTAGTCAATAAACCTCTCCCTGCCAGTTTTTAAATCGAATTAGAACGTAAAGCTCAATTTTAGATGGCTTCTGCAGCACTCCAGCCGCTCGCCATGGCCGGTGGCTGTCAAAATAGCTCACGCGAAGGTAAAAAGAATGACTTACGGATGTTGTTTTTATTTGCTGCATTTACGTATGTGAGTGTGTGCTTGCGTATGCCAGGCAGGGTTAATGTGTTTTCCCTTTAGTCTCTGAGACTTGTGCCCAGAAGTGAGGCAAAGGCTTCAGCGGAGAGCAGCTGGATTAAAAGGCTTTTATTTTTCTCTCTCTTCTGTAGCTCCGGCTAAACTCCACCAGAGAAAGATGCTTCTTTGCAGAATTTATCTTCACTTGCACTCCAGAGTGTGGCAGCAGCTGAAAGGAGCCCTGCTTTGCATTTTTAATGCCCTTAACCAGTCGGTGTGGCGGTGGCAAGCCCTTGTAAAGCTGTGTTCGGATTTATCACGGCTAGCTAATCGACCCCCCGCCATTCCCTCCGTTCAGGAGTCGGTGGTGTCACACTTTTCCATGGCCACTCCCGCACTACTGAAATGGCTCTCATGGCTGGCACACACTGAGATTTTGTTGTGACTCTTTATTAGACATGAAAAAGTTTCTGCATCACTAGATTGACTGAAGCCATTGGAAATGTTGCTATAATAAGTGGAGTTTGATAAAGCAAGGGTCACTTTTCATCATATTTGTGTTTTTCAAGAGTGAAACTGTGACTCAGAACTCTCCATTTGTGATGAGGACATGATTGTGCACTTTGTGGAGGAGAGGAGTGCTATTACTTTTCTAAGTGACCAGACTATCATTTTTGGCCCTGTTAATCAATAAAACGTGTGACTAAAATCCTATATTCTTACTTAAATGGAGGATTTGTGTGAGACCAGAATACTACATGGACCCCTCGAGTTGGGCTTTTAGGCCCTGTTTCCACCTGATATTAAGATGCATTTTGTCATTTGGATCACAAGTAGATGAGGCACATACACATACCCATTTCCACCTGGTATATTCATCTGTCTCTTTTGTCCACTCTTTTGTCCTCTTTTGACCACTTCTTTTCTGATTTGGGCAGATAAATGTATGGGGTTTTTTCACATGTTTCAATCTAATGGACAAAATAAGCTCGCCGATTTACATTTGAATGCGCCCGGAGATGACGGAAAAACATACGGACGGCAACATCTTTCATTTCGGCTCTGATAGCAGCAATACCACGCCGAATGCTGTGAGAATGGTGAGAGAACATTGTGCTTCGTACGTTTTTCATCTTCAAACCAAACTTGGGTCTTCAGCCGACAAAGTTTAAATCCCGTCTTTCTAGCTCGCTTCCCATAATGTTGTGTGACCTGGTATTTATGCGTTAGGTCAGTAGGTGGAGAGTAGGCTGTCTTTAGTGGCTGTTCGAACACATTCAACCACATGAGTGTTTCCACTACAAAAGTAATCCATTTCAATGCGTTTTGGACTACCTCTGGAAGTGGTCGGAGAAGTTCAAAATGTTTTATACCCCATTTGCACCTTTATTTAGTGTTGTCCACTTGTGATCCTATAGACCAAAACACATCTTAATACCAGGTGGAAACGGGACCTTAGACTTGGTGCATTAAGTAACAACCTAGCAACCACATAGCAATTCCCTGGCAGCCACCCACAACAAGAAGCATTTGAGTTTTTGGGACAGGTGCCACTGCTACAAAATCTAATGTGCAATTATTTATTTATTCTTTTATTTAATTTGATAATTTATTAATGCATTATTATTTTTCACCTTTATAATGAATATTCCCATTGTTTTCTGATCAAACACGTTTTTGTTATTAGTTTACGTATTTGTCCTGGATTGTAAGCCATTAGTCTTCTTTGAATTACCACAGTCGGCAACTCTGTTACGGTGCCTTTGTATGCACCAGTAGTTTTTCCAATCTTGTGAAAATTGATTCAATGTTTTTTTTTAAAGATGCATCATTGTGAAGTTCTTAATTAAGTTTTTTTTTTTTTTTTTCTCTTTCTCAAAAGTCATCATGACTGTCCACTTCCAAGTGTAGATTTTTGTTTACGTCAGCCCATCACCACGTTTACAATACTTTTTATCATTACGTAGAGGTTCTGGGAACAGAGGACCACTGATCTAGCCTTTTATAGATTACCTTAATCGAGTCTGCCGTAATGAAGGAATAATGAAATAAATGAGTGCCTTTGTTTGGTGCCACCATCGAGGGAGAAGTGGCAGAGGCATTTAAGTGCCAATTGGCAGTGTGGAAGCAGTTAGCATTTATAATGATAAGTGTTCCATCTGCTGTGTGGTGGCAAGCCAAAGGCGACAGATGGAATTGTTTTCACAATCTGTTTAAATATGTTGTCGTTTTTTCTTCTCTTTTTAAAAAGCCCCAGCTTGGCACACTCATACGCCCGTTCGCATTAAGGTGGAGATGTTTGATTTGATTCATGCAATGCTGCTGTTGTTTTTCTCGTGTTTATCAGCCTCTGATGGAGACGAAGACTTGATCCGCCGATGGTAGACGAGAGAAACGCAAGTGCAAAAAGTGTCTCAGAAGAGCGCACTGTATAGAATGAGTTTGGATACTCCATCTTGGTTCATAGCACTCAAAAATCTAATTTAAACAGCCAGGGTTGACCTAATTGTGGAATTGCCTTATATATCGGGATACAGAGGGGCACCGGTTGGAGCTGTGGTCTGGGCTCTAAACAAAAGGATTGAATCCCTCTATGTCACACAAGGGGGAACCGGACTGAATGAGAGATTTGGATTAGAGAGGAGCACCACTGTTTGACATCTGTAGCAGCTACAGTGAGCCGCAAGTCACCAGCTGCTCTGCGTGAGCTGTTTACTTGTGGAGAGCGTTCAACTTTGTTCTGTTCAGCTTACTGCCACATGGCTTGAACAACACATTACACTCCAACTGAGCGGCTTTTCAAATCTCATTTTACGTTTATACTTTTCTCTTTTTTGGCAATGAAGCCCTGAAGTGCAAAGTTAAGGAAACCTTAATCAATTGTTATTTTACCTTATGTCTTTGTTTCAACTTTACCCACATCCAAATATGCCTACCTCGCTAGTTTATAGTAGAAACTAGTAAAAACTAGTGAAATTAGTATGTCTGAAATAAAACGCGCAATAAAACTTCTCTGAACAGACATTTTTCTCCCCTGCAGTGAATCATTGTGTCCCTTAAAACTAATCTTTGATAATCACAATGACGTATTTAAACTTTTTTTGCTGTGAAAATAATTTCTTTATGGCTTAAAATAGCTTGAATGTTACTTTTACACACTTGCTTCATTTAGTATGTGCAGAACCATGAATATGCAAATTAGTCACCGCCTTGACCCAATCACACCAGCTCGGGCTACCTGATCCACTCGGTCTACTGTAAATGCTACACAATGGCAAGTGGAAATATTAGTATAATTCAGCCATATATTTTTGAACCTGAAACTGATTCTGTGGAAGAAGAGGAGAAACGAATTATACAGGCTGGCACAGTTCTGCGGAGGTGCTTGTGGGTGCCAAGCACCCTCCAACGAAAGAAAGAGCACCCTCAATTGATACTGTAATAATATCATTTTGATGAAACGGATTTGTTTTTTGTTTTTTTGAAGTGGTGATCTATGTAGACAATCACAGACATGTTTGTTGATCTTTTGAAAGCAGTGGCGGAATCCATTTATCGGTCAAACACTGAAGTTTTTGTTCAGCGTTGAGCTCTGCACACTTGCGAATCCTCTTAACAAAGTGTAGACACAATGTTAATAAGAAACTCCATTGATTATAATGGAACTTTGTGAGATTGTGAACTGAGATGACTGACAGCTTTTTAGTGATCATTCTCTAAAGGTCTTTGCACGCTTTCTAGGCTGTATATAATCCATTCCCACTTTGAATTAAAGTGGACACACAACTGTAATTGATATGATATCCCTTGGCTTGACATACGTTAACAGCTAATAATGTGTTGCAAGTGTTACACAAACCATGGTCCCGGTCACCATCTCAGAGTCAGACAGACACCTCCTAAAATCAGCATCCTTAGAAAGAATGATTGGAAAAGCCCCCCCCCCCCCCACACACACACACACATTGACTTGGATTGGTTACATATTTGTGATGGTAGGAGTTAGGGGCTGTTTCAAACCTCCTTTTTGAGACTGTCTTTGGTGCCTCTTTTGTTTATTTGGTTACATTTGATTTAATTATTTATTAGGCAACACAGTAAAACTTAATGGTTCTCATTATAATTAACAAAGCTGTCTATGCTGTCTGTAAAACGTGTCATATCGCACTTTTAGCACTCAAGTCACTTTGTTGGAATTGCGTCAACTTACTTGCAATGTTTCTGACCTGCTAGTTTAAATTCTAAATGGTGTTCTACATTAAATTCTTCATTATGTATAAGATTTTTGCACTATTCTAAAATAGCCCATACACAGTCAGTTGAATTTGAATTTGAATTTGATTGGTCCTTTCCAAACGTGAACAGTCTGAGGTGACGTCGTGTTAACAGGTTAAATAACAAAGTAACATGGCATGATTTTTTCACCTTTCGTACTTGTGTAATTTTCCGTTACTTTTCCTCCTGTGTGAGGCTTGTTTCTCAGTGGGATTGTGAGATTCCTTTTGAATGAATTATTTTAAATATCCCATTGAGTGAGAATTCTTCATGCAAATGTTAATAGTTTAATTCCGTGGTTCATTTTAATAATCTTAAATCAGTTTAAATACAGTAATCTGACACTAGAACTCTTGCTTTGTTCTTTCGGAAAGTTCAGTGTGCCGTTTTTATGACCAAATGTAATTTTCCCTTTGACCAGAGAACCAGAGGTCAGAAGAGGAAGAGAACGTCCATCTGTGAGGATGAGAAGATCGAGGTGAGCTTTCCCTTCCCCACCCCGCACTTCTTTAAGACTATCTCCCTCGTCTACCTCTAATATTTAGAGAGCGTTATGAAGGAAGACAGCTTGTGTATGTTTACACAGCAATCTCAGCCCTCTCCACTCACAAGCTTCATTCAAACACGCACGGCGGTCGCCTCTAATAGCTTGCGTTTCCATAGGAACCGTCACCGCGGGAGCGCAGACAGAGGCAGTCAACTCTGCAGAAAAAGCCCAAAGCCGATGACACACGGACCGAGTGCACCACCTGCAAGGGCCCGGGCGACAATGAAAACCTAGTGAGGTGGGTAAGCTCGTGCGCCACGCGTCTCTGAAGCATCTGCGCACGCGAGAGCATGTTTGATCTGGTGGGGAAGAGGTGGGGGTTATATTCGCCTCGTGATTAAAGTTCAGGCTTCATTATAAGGACTCTGCCATGCATGTGTGAGTGGGAGGTAGCGCCGGCTCCATGGGGCCCTCTCTATTTGGCTGCCACATGTATTTGCTCACTTGGTTTGGCAGTAATGAGCTGTCTGATTTACTGTCACCACTTTGCCCCCGGTATGAGGTTGCGGTTTCTTCAAACAGGATTATTTTAACATAAGCGCCAGATCCAGATCAGTTATACTGTCTTTTTCCCTTTCTTTATCACCTACTCGTCATGCTTTTCAATACCGTAACCTTGTTATGTTTTTGCTAAAATATATGGAAGTATGACTAAGAGACTTTTAATTGACACTCACATAATAGAAGTGACAAACAGTCGCCACTTCCGTCCCATCACTATTTGACGTAAAGCTGTTTTTGGGTAATTGGAGAGTGGCCTGTCAGATTACAAGTAATTCAGATGCTTTTTCAATGAGAGTTGGAGATGTGCAATGTTTTGTACGAGAGCTGGCCGGTATAACAATATATATCATGGCTACAATATAAATTGTCAATTGTTTTTGCTATTTTGCTATATTTATTACGCAGTATGTGTATCTTAATATCACAGTACTACTTAAAGGGTTATTTCAGTTCAGAATTAAAATTTCCTGATAATTTACTCAGCACCATATCATACAAGATGTTTGTCTTTCTTGAGTCGAAAAGAAATTAAGGTTTTTGAGGAAAACATTCTAGGATTTTTTTCCATATAGTGGACTTCAAGGGCTACCAACGAGTTGAAGGTCCAAATTGCAGTTTCAATGCAGCTTCAAAGGGTTTTACAAGATCTCACCCGAGGAATAAGGATCTTATATAGTGAAACTGCGGTAGGGCGAAAAAGTCTCACACTTCAGAATCATCCGACATCATTGTTTTACCTGTTTTTGTAAAGACCTTCCACCCATTGAACCCTGTTAAAGTCCACTACATGGAGAACAATCCTGGAATGTTTTCCTCAAAAACCTTAACTTATATTCGACTGAAGAAAGAAAGACATAAACATCTTGGATGACATGGGGGTGAGTAAATTATTAGGAAAGTTTAAATCTGAAGTGAACTAATCCTTTAAAAGGTTTGTTAACCCAAAAATGAAATTTCTGTCATTAATTCCTCACCTTCATGTCGTTCTACTCCCGTAAGACCTTCGTTCATCTTCGGAACACACTTTAAGGTATTTTTGATGAAATCTGGGAGGTTTCTGACCTCCCCATACACAGTAATGTCATTCCAAATTTCAAGGTCCAGGAAGGTTGGAAAGACGACAATTTTTATTGCGTCTTTATTCAACAATTTCTTCTCTTCCCTGTCAGTCTCCTACGCTGCTGATGTATTAAGTCTTTATTTTTGTTTTGTTTTTAGGCACAAAATGTATTCTAGTCGCTTCATAACATTAAGGTTGAACCTCTGTAGTCGCATGGACTATTTTAATAATGTCTTTACTACCTTTCTGGCCCTTGAAATTTGGAATGACATTGCTGTATATAGGGAGATCAGAAACCTCTCAGATTTCATCAAAAATATCTTAATTTGTGTTCTGAAGATGAACGAAGGTCTTGCGCTTTTAGAACGACATGAGGGTGAGTAATTAATGAATGAAATTTCATTTTTGGGAGAACTAACCCTTTAAAGAAACATGCATGAATGATAAATTAAAGAGTGGGACATGCATGACGTGAAAAAGAACTCAATGCAGCGCTTGTAGCTCGCATGGAAAGCCGCCTCTCAGGCAGCATTCGATCCCAAATTTGGTTCTATTTCGCTGCGTATTGTGCGCAAATGGGCATATACGCTCAGAATTATGTCAAAATGCCCATTGTGAGGTGTACTCGCATAAAAACAGTCGTTTATGTCTCAAATGAACAAAAACATTTCGGTGAAAAATGGTCGTGTGTCAGTATCTTGGAACTGTGCATTCTGTCTTAAAGTGACAGCAGCCTGTCTACTGCCACCAAACAACAAAAGATCAAGAGAAAACCACTCACTGCTCTTGACTGAATAACTTTTGTAGCTTTAATAATAATCAGTTTATATTTTATTCCTACAGTGATGAATAGTTTTGATTATATCAATTTCTCTAGGAATTTCTCTTAGTACATTAAATAAACTAATTGTACCTGAAGAAATTTCTATCTTTGTTCTATTGTATTTGTCCTGTTGTTTGAAATTTGCTTGCTTGTGCTTCATTTTAATCAAATAAAATAACAAAAATAAATGTCGTGATATATATCATGGTCGTGAAATTAAATTAGATTTTGGTCATATCGCCCAATCCTATTTTGTACTGTCATGCAAAGCGGCTAGTTCGAATTAGCTGCTGTTTGGCCTCAGCTGTGGTGTGAGGTGTGTTGCCCTGACTCTTTCTATCTTTGCATTGAACAGGTTGTGAGAGCCGGGCACCACCTCCTCCCCTAGAAAAAGGACAGATGAGAGAGAGAGACAGGGAGAGAGAGAGGCAAATTAACTCGTTTGAAGAGCGGCGTTGGGGTCGGGGAGGAGTCGCAGATGGCCACCTCCGACCGCCACCATTGACCGTCCCTTCTGCCCAAAGCGGACAGTGCCATGGACTTAATCATGGTTAAACGACGGTCTGGCGCAAATTTTCTGAAAGAACAAAAAGACTATCGTATGTGGACTAACATATAAATGGTTCAGTTTGCACTGGGGAGGGGGGGAGCTCAACCCTCATTGGACACAATAAAAGGACTTTAAATGGACTTTATATGGACAGAATACTCAGTTAGCCAGTTTGGAGGCACATACTCACCCATAGGGCCGTTCTTTGTGGAATACATGAACAGTAACGCTGGTTTTGGGCCTTTTGCTCTGTGGATTAAGCCAGATTCTGGGCCGCTTCACCATCTTTGCAAGCGATTTGCTGTCATCTGGCCTTCTTCGGGCCTCCTGGACTTTCTTTTTCTCGCTTGCTTTCACATTGGCTCTGCAACAGCGCATACCTCGCTCTATCTGAGCTTACCGCTGATCACAAGACCCGATCAGCTGTGTTGACTTGAGTCAAATGTGCTTCTGAAAGCTAATTGTGTCTTCTGTCTTGCTTTTTTTTATTGTGAATGCTCTTGTTGCTTTTGTTTCATTGCTCTGCTCTATTTTGCCTGTGCTGTGTGAATTATATGGTTCAAAGTGATTTGATGGTAGACATTAGAATCAGTCGTTTTGTTACAGTATTGTAATTTTTTACTACTTGTGGTAGAGTAATATAGCTCAATATGGTAATATTCGTATTTAAACGTGTAGTTTTACTTAGTATCAAATCAGTGATAGGGTGAAAGTCACAAAAGACATATCCAAACATATTTCACCACAAAAGGAGGAATTTATTTTTTATGTAAAGAAAATGATTTATGTTTGAGGACCATTTTTTACATTTTGATGTTTTCATGAATAGTCTTTTCTAGCCCGATTTTCATTACTGGACATTTTTATTTCTTTTTACTTTAATTTTTATTATTATTTAATATTTTTATATTTTTGTAATTCTCATTTGACAATTTATGACTGTAGTATGTGATTACATTGTATTTTTAAATTTTATTTTGTATGAATTCTTTAAAGTTTACATTTTTTGATTTACATTGATGTCAGTTGAAAGGAATAATGTGCCAAATTCTTATGAAAAATTTGTAATTAGCTACGTTGTTTTGCTTAAATTTGCTTTTGAATTCTGGGAGATATATGACCTTCAAATACTCGATAGGATATTCGCCAAATAATGGACTCGTAGAATGTTAAAAATAACAGTAATAGTGAATTTAGTCTGTGTTGGTAATTTGGGTTGCACCTGCTTGGCTAACAGTCATTCTGTTTGTTTTGCAATGGCAAAAACAAATCCTAACATGCTGAAAAACGCTTCTATCCCCAACCCTCCTCCCTCGTATTCCAGTGTATTTCAGTACAGTCTAGCTTCCAAATTCCAAGGCAGGATGCTTCACAGGTAAAATCCGAGTCCTAAAGTTCTCACTCTGATGGTTTTCTGTGGCTTTTACCCTCATGCCATTGGGAACAGCCTCGTACCTCATGCCCTCTCAAACTGCTTACTCGCACTGGACGAGGCACGACACTTCCTTCTGTGGGATTTACACATCTTTTCGTCTCTGGATGACTTCAGCTGCCCTTTAACCTCCGACCCCACTGTATCTTCAGCCAGAGCTTTATCTCTCTCCACTACAGCTGTCTTTCCTAGCTCACAGCATACCGTGTGTGTGTAAGTGTTTGTCGGGGCACATACTGCATCTGCTTTGCTCAGATAATGCTGCAAGATGGAGTCTTTTAGATTACAGGTCGCCTGTTAAGTCATGTGATGTCAGTTTAGCGAAGTATTGAGCCTTTTTATGTTTTTCTGGCATAAGCCATGCTGCAATTTTTGTTCCAAATGTTTTGAAATTGAAAAGTTTATTAGTACTTGAATTTTTGTGCTTGACATTTTTGTCTATTTATTTAATGTATATATCTTACCTTGTAATTTATTCCTTAGATATTCTCGATAGGTAATGTGTCAATGTGAATTGAGATTACGGTATTGCATTCGCGAGTGTTTGAGTCCTGTGTATATGCAGTGTTTTTGTTTCCATGCGTCATTTTGCGTGAGTGGTCTTAAGACGGTGGCGTTGCATCGTGCAAGCCTTAATAAACTTTTGACTTTTTTCATATCATTGAGTCATGATTAATGAGTCTCAGTTAGTCCAGCCTAATGGATTGTGCCGATTCTGCCAGCCACCATTGGCATCAACTCTGGTCCACTCTGCAGCTTATTATTCTGACCAGTGCCGCCCAATTTGACTGGAAAATCTGAGCTCGACATTAACGCTTGTCCGGGAGAAGTGGATTTTTTTCAATCGGACAAGTAGCGTGATTGAAATGTCAATAACAAAAAGCAAAACAAAAAATAACTAGGGAAACACTAAAACACGAGAATGATTCTGATTTTACTGCATTTAGTGTAAGTGGCGATTGACGGTGGATAATATATTGTGAATAATGTACTGACGGTAACAAGGTTGCGCTGTTGAGGCTCGTGCAACCCGTCGAGGTGAAATCGAAACAAATGAGCACAGCACACACGAAGAAACTGTTAACATACTGCGGTAAAAATTCAAAATGTGGAGTTTTCATATTTATAGACGTATGATAAAATTAAACAACACTCGAGCAAGAGTGCCGTTTTCCTGAATACCATCACGATTGAAAATGTGACACTGATTTCAAACAGCAAGTCGTAGTAGTTAATATTAAGTCGCTCACATTTAAATGCAGTATTGACTGTTTTTGTTCTATTTCAGCAACTTAAATAGTTCCAAACAAAGATCACAGCTGAACCATAGCACATCTCTTTGGAAGCTTGTTTGCGCCACAGAATAAAAATATTTAAAAGATAACTGTTTATATCTGACTTTATCACAATTGTGTTGTAAAGTCAGAATTGCAAGATATAAACTTGAAATTGTGCGGCAAAACTGCAACATAAATCTGGAATTTTTTCTTGCAATTTCGAGTTTATATCTCACAATTCTGACTTTTCTCAGAATTGTGAGATATAAACTCGCAATTGCGAGTTATAAAGTCGAATCCTGACAGACTATTTCTCAGAATTCAGCTTATATTGTGAATTGTGAGATATAAAACACTCATTTTTAGTGTTAAAAATTCTGATATAAAGTCTTGCAATTCTGACTTTATAACACGTAATTACAACTTTATATCACGCAATTCTGACTTTATAACCCCCAATTGATCCTTCGCCGTCAGTTTGATTGACAGGCGATCTGACCAATCATAACCCCGAATCTGCCATTTTGTCCGACAAAGCAGTCAGGGGAGTTTGAGACACATTAACGACACGTGAAAGAGCCACTATATGGTATTTGTTTAATCTACTTTAAAAAATGACAATATTTTAAATATGAAATTGTTCTATATCAAATGTAACCTGCTCTGTCTTGTGTTGTCAGTGTCATCTTTGCTCCGTGATGTATTTTTCACTACGTGAGAACATGATGTGTGGCGTGAGAGCGCATGTCTTGTCGGACATAGCAACAGTAACTAAAGGGGGTGGGTCTTTGCAAAGGGTTGAGAGTTTATATCACGCAATTCTGAATTTTTCCTCAATAATCACAATAGGGAGAAAACGATTGCAAATTACCTTGCATGCCAACTTTAATTGACAAGTAAACTCACCAATCAGAGCTTGTTTTGTTTTCGTGTCATTTAGGGATGGGTTATTCTGATATACATGGACTGATAAGAAAGGCTGATAAATTGACGGGTATTTGGCATTTAAATACCAGACGATAACTTTTCCTTTTTGGGTAATTAGTACTAGAAGGGCAGACTTACCAGATTGAGTTTTCTATTTACTTTATTTTTTACTTTAATTTACTCAAAAAAAAAAAGATCTATTTTGTCACAGCAGACATGATGTGGCTGTAACGCATCTCAGTGGGAGCATCTCTCTCTCCTGCTGTTTTCTCCTAATGTTTTTCCTTCACTCTATCCCTGTTTTCCCATTTACCACATCTCATCAGCTCACACTTATGCGCTCTTCCTGTCTCTCTCCCTCATTTCCACCAGTCTTCTCTCTTTCCCGTGCCAACCCCAGCTCTACAAAGAGCGAGAGGAAGGGAGAGAGAGGACAGGCTTTCATGAGGAAATCTAGTTAACTGCATAACAAAAAGCCCAGTGTGTCTGCTCGTAAGCGAATCGCATTTGTGCTTATACGATGGTGGCGGCGACGGGAACAAGCTACATCTCTGTGGCCTGGGCCCATCAAAGCTCTGAGCCTCTTATTGTGGACCGGAGAGATAGAATCAGTTTGGCATGACCAAAACCTGAGCACCCCAATCCCTCATACTCAGTCCAGTGGTCTGGTACGAGGAATCCGACGGGACGAGTGGTTCCGGTTTGAACCCGGGGTGCAGAAAGAAGGGGGAGGAGGATGTTCTGGAAGAGCAGTGACCTTTCCGATGATGAGCGCCTTTCCTATTACAGACCTGACATGGGATCCAGGGAGATGATTTAATGGCGGCATTTTGTTTTTGCTGACTTCACCCCTTTTTTTTTTTTCCCTTTGCACTTCCCACCACTATTAAAACAGAAAACCCAAGCGGTAGGACTGCAGAGTGTGGGAAGAGTGGCCAAGCAGCTAAAATCTATTACGCTATGGCTTCTACAGTGTCTTTCATCCTACCCAGTTCACTGCAGCGTATATGTGTGCCACTGGTCTTCGGGATTGAGCGCCTCCCCCTCTTTGTGCATTCGCTAGATGACTTGGTAGCTCAGAGGTGCCTAACTAATTAGCAAAAGCATGGTAGAAGCTGGTGAACTGCACTGCCAAGTGCACTGCCAAAGCAGACTGTCTGGAAATCGTCCAGAGCCAAAGTACCGTAAGACACTGTGGCAAAAACAGCTAAACTTCCCTTCCAGATCTAGAATGAATGGCGTTTTAAACGGTTTAAAGGAATTAAACTTGATTTTAATACAAGTTAAAGGAACAGTTCACCCAAAAATGAAAATTACCCCATGATTTACTCACCCTCAAGCCATCCTGGCCATCTTCTTTCAGATGAACACAGTTTAAAAAATATCCTGGCTCTTCCAAGCTGGAAGTGAATGGGCGAGCGAGATTTTGAAGTCCCAAAAAATGTATCCATCCATCATAAAAATAATCCATAGGCCTTCTGAAGCAAAGCGATGGGTTTTTGTGAGAAAAATATCCATATTTAAATCTTTATAAACTAAAAGCTTCCAGGAGATGACCATACTCATACTGTGCAAGACGACTTGCGTCACAAGTGTAACCCTTGAAGCGATGTTTGACGTATGATGTAGGAGTAGTGTAAGCTTAGACGCCTCTCACGGTTCAAACAAATATGGCAGTACAATAAACTCAAGCTCCTCTCCTTTTCTCTTAAAAAATTCTCATTTTAGACATATAATTCGTGACCGGTGATTTGTTTTGCTCTATCCTCTGGGCTTCCACATTTGTCATTGCATCATGCGTCAGGTCAGAGGTTCCTCTTCCGCTGCAAATCGATGCTTACAGCTAGTTATTACAGTTAATAAAGTATTAAATATGGATATTTTTCTTAATAACCCATTGCTTCGCTTCAGAAGGCCTTTATTAACCCCCTGGTGGTGTATGGATTAATTTTATGACAGATTGATGCATTTTTTTGGGCTTCAAAATCTCACCCCCAATTCACTACCATTATAAAACCAGAATATTTTTAAATATTTCTCTGATTGTGTTCGTCTGAAAGAAGATAGTCATATACACCTAAGATGGCTTGAGGGTGAGTAAATCATGGGATAATTTTCATTTTTGGGTGAACTATCCCTTTAAGTTCAATGAACAGCATATTGGCATAATGTTGATTGCAAAAGACAAAAAGAAAAATCAAGGTTTATGTGAGGCACTTACAATGGAAGTGAGTGGGGCCAGTTTTTGGTGGATTTAAAAGCCGAAATGTGAAGCTTATAATTTAACAAAAGCACTTACATACATCTTCTGTTCACACTTTTGTATTACTTGAACTGTTACATTTATACTTTAGTTTATGGCGTTACATTGTCATGGCATGGTAAATTTTCATATGACAGAAAAAAATGGAAGCTTTTTTAACACTAAAATCACATCAACACAGATTTTTTTTTCATCTTGTTGCCATCCACCTTAATTATCTGCCAATATGCGAAATTTCCAATGTATTAGCTGCTATAGATAAATAACTAGAAGAATACCACAAAGCATTAAATGGTGAAATTATTTGCTCTATCTGTTTAATATTGTGATAATTTAAATAATGATTACAAAGACCATTTTGCAATATCAGGCAACAGTTTCTGTACATCTCAAATAACTGTAAGTGGCTGATATCACAAGCCATGCACGTTAGTTAAAAATTAGGTATTGAAACATAGTGAGTATATAAGGTTTGCAAATTGGAAAAGTGCCTCACTGTATCCTGGGATTTTGGTTATTTTAAATAAAATGAGACAAATTAACGTTTGTGGTAATCAACTTTGCCACGTGCTGTTGAGCTTAATTTGTACCAAAACCCATGTTTCTTTTTAACCTTAAGCAGCATCCTTCAAACCACCAAACTGACCCTCAGTCAGCTGTCTGAGGTTTACTGTGCAAAAGTTGACACATCATGGCCCCCTGCTGTCTGCACAAAGAAGCACATCGCGTCCCGCAGGTAGCTGGTGCTGCTCAAAGTTAGTGTCCCCGTCAGCCGGCCTGGCTTTGAGTACGAGGCTAAATGAATGAGTGAGCCGTGTAGTAATGAGATAATAAAGAGGAGTTACTTTGTCAGTGCATCGCTCGGTCGCTGCGGCTTCAGCCGTAAGCCCATTCATTGCCTCTCCTCCTTGTAAAACAAAGG
This sequence comes from Zacco platypus, assembly GCA_038088235.1. NCBI lineage: Eukaryota > Metazoa > Chordata > Actinopteri > Cypriniformes > Xenocyprididae > Zacco > Zacco platypus. Next base: position 26,043,450 of record CM076071.1, read on the forward strand.
CCTCTTAATAATACCATTCCCACCTCAACAGTAAATCAAAAAGGAGGAGGCTCACAAAGGCTGATAATCTGCTCCCTCAATAGAAGGGATTCACAAAAAGCCATGGGGGCACTTTGTCATGGCCGGCAGTCAATGGCCGAGCGTCTTGTGCCATATTGATCCCTGTCACGTGGTGGCTCCCCAAGTAATTGCGCTGGACCCGAGTGATAAATTCGTTGTGTTTGTACCATCCATAAGGGTGAGAGTTGCGGGCCAAAGAACTAAACACTCGCAGTCTCGTGTACGCAGTAACACTTCGGATCCAAGAATTGGCCAATTTATTGCTCTATCAACATTATAATATGCAATCTTTTGGTCTGCACAGAGAGGATACAACGCAACTGTTCAAGCGTCTTAAGGTTTACATGTTGGCGTTTTGGTGCGCAAGCATCCGTAGTTACTGTTAAACGCGTCGGTATTGTTTAAGAGATTTGCGTTTCTGCCACCCAAGCGTTTTTGCGGGGTCACTGCGGAAATTGCTCTCACTCGCAGGAAGTTAATCCACAAAAGGGCCAGTCAAAATTACCATGCAGATTAATCCCTTAACATAAAAGCTTTAATTACAATGTTCAAACATTTAGGAAGTAATCCTGTCTTTATTTTGGTATTAAAGGGGCATTTTAGCAGTAGCTTATCGGGTAGAGCAATGTTTGTTTGTTGCCTTGTTTTGTACCTTATTTTTTTCAGTTAGTTCAAGATGTCCTCGAATGACATTCTCATAGATCTTAATGGCATGTGAAATTAGTGGCATTTGCGAAGGCAAGTCTTATTATTATTATTCTATACTATACTTTTGAACAGAATGTGCATCCAGGATCATTTCTGTGGACATGAATGATACCTGAAATCATGCTGCTTGTTATGGAAGGTGTGCTATTACTTTTCTAAGCAATCAGACTTGTGATTTTTCCATAGAGATAGGATAAAATTGGCAAAAAAAAATTCTGATGGAATGACCGTGCCATATCTAGGGATCACAATGCCCAAGGCTTTTTTTTTTTTGACTTCTTCTAGTTTGTTGCTATACTGTTGTTGATTTTTATTCTATTATTCTACATGTTACTTTTGCACTACCATTCAAAAGTTTGGGGTTGGTTTGGAATTATTTAATGTTTTAGAAGTCTCTTATGCTGTGAAAATTGTTCCAATTTGAAATAACTTAATAATTTTGTATTTTAATTATTATTTTATTATAACTTGTTTTGTATATTTATATATTTTAAAATGTAATTTACTTCTGTGATGGCAAAGCTGAATTTTCATCATCATTACTTCAGTCTTCAGTGTCACGTGATCCTCCAGAAATCATTCTAATATACTTATTTGCTGCTCAAGAAACATTTCTTATTATTATCAATGTTGAAAACAGTTGCACTGCTTAATATTTTTGTGAAAAGCATGATTCCTTTTTTTTTGATGAATTGAAAGTTCAAAAGAATAGCATTTTTTTGAGACAAAAGTCTTTTGTAACATTATAAATGTCTCTTTTGACCAATTTAATGCATCCTTGCTGAATAAGAAGTATTAATTAAAAAAAAAACAATTTTTAAATGGTAGTAAATATCGTTAACTTCCCTTAAATGCTGTTCAGTAAAACCTTCTTCATTTACTTAAGTGGCATATCTCTCACATTCTACACATGTGTCAATTTGTCTTATATCCTGCTTTTATTCAGTCTTTTCCTGAACGTCTTTAGTTTAAGACCGATCAATTTATTCTGATCCTCTCAAACAAGGCAACATTATCATTTAATGAGAACTGATATTAATCTCCATAGTGATTTTTCTGTTGTGCCCCTTTGCTATCTGTTCTCGAAATTTCCAATCGGGCCTAAGTGTTCCAAGAATTGCTCTGATGTTGGTGATTGCCCGTGTCTCTTTAAAATGCAAGATGATTGCAGTAATAACAATCTGTAAAAAAAAAAAAAAAAAATACTGCAGCCGGCAGCCAATTTAACTTAAATATATCCTCTTCACTTTTATCCAGGGAGATTTAGAATGGTACATTATGGTATTAAAACATCCTTTGATTAAATGGAGTTGTCATGCGTTATCTCTCTAATCACCGGGCTGTGTAGACGAAGGCCTCTGCCCTCAACCCGGCTGACCGGATCAGCCTCTAAAAGGAGCGTCGGGCTGGAATAGAGTTCTAAGTGGAAGGATGAGAAGAGATCAAGCAACAGAGCCACCGGGCTTTCACCCTGCGCCGAGAAACCAGCGAGACGATGGGGGGAGGGGGCTGAGCGTGCCGGGGGGTCTCTAAGAACTCCTCTTAGAGATTAAACAGTAGATGAAAGAGGATACGCATCGCTAGCCGAGAGCAACATGTGTCACAGACAAAAGCAATCAATCGTGTTTTTCCCCTCACCTCACATCCCAATAAGATTACATCAATCAATAGACTCTCTTATGAGTGATTGGATTCCATCCGAGATCGGAGGAGAGAGTTGGAGGGGAGGAGATGAACGAGCAGCTCAATTTTCCCAATGATTAAAGCGGACCCAAATTGCTTTGATAACATCAAGGACTTTGTGACGGGGTCCAGAAGGGCAGTGCGCGGAGCAGATAGAAGTCGGCGCCTGCGTGTTGCAGGAACCGCGGAGGAACCTGCGTCGCCTCACGCCACGGAAACTCTTTACAAACTTCTCACATAGTGCTGGTGGAACCTCGAGTTGTTATTAGTAGAGCACATGTCTTTCTTTCACAAGTACAATGAAGAGTTTGACCACCTCCCTGTTAATCGTATCCGCTCAGTTCTTCTCCACTGATTGTCACTTTTGATTAGAGTGATCAGTGGTTCTCCACTGGCTTTGCTGCAGATTTTTCTGTGAACATCAAGTGGCAACCCAACACAGTTTTGTTTGTTATTTAAAAGTAAGCAATCGTGTCTTTATAATCAGATTGACATGTATTAACATTACTATGAACTACATTGGTGCTACATTTTTAAAAATTATTAACATGGTTAATCAGGAAAATTGGCAGCTTCAACTATACACAATAACACAACAGAAGTGTGGTTTATCTGCCTATGACCTTAAACTGACTTACAACAGTTCTTTCTGCGTCTGGTTCTGATTGGCTGATAGCCGTGCGATATTCTAGAGATAACAGCACTCCTACCTTTTCACTGTTTGCATCATTCCACTTGAAGCGACTGTCATGGCAGCAGAGCATTTTTTTTTTTTTTTTTTACAAATATTACACTTGTACCACGAACTGTAGTTTTAAGAGTTTTTAGGGAGGAATGTACTTCTTAGACCTGAAATATGTGACTCATATTTAATCCTAGCACATATTTTAGAATTTGCTTCTTTGACAGCGGTCGTTCAGTACTCGTGTACCCACCGAGAACAGCTTCATCTTAGCCAGTGCTTCGGGGATTTGGCGCTGGCTCTCATAGTGGTTCAAAATGAGATAGAATTAATTTTCGGTACATAAAACAGGCAATCTTTGGTCTTATTAATCTGTTTGCTCAGGGCAAATCGAATTGGGCTATTTAAAATATTAAAATATTTAATTTAATATCAAGGCTATATTTAACTTATATATAATGTTCAAAAGTTTATTGTTATTTAAAGTCTCTTCTGCTCACTAAGTCTTCATTTATTTGATCAAAAATACAGTCAAAACAGTAATATTGTTATATATTATTATAATTTAAAACTTTTTACATATATATTTTAAAATGCAATTTATTCCTGTGATGTAAAGCTGAATTTTCAGCATCATTACTCCAGTCTTCAGTGTCACATGATCCTTCAGAAATCATTCTAATATGCTGATTTGCAGCTCAAGAAACATTTCTTATTATTTCTGATTGATGTAGTGCATTGTTGCTGAATAAAAGTATTAACTATAGTGTGTATATAATGCATTTTGTAATATTTATTTGAAAAAAAAAAAAGTATTTAAATTGATTTGTCCTTTCTTTAAGAAGTCGGTAAGCTTATATATTCTGCTATCTTAACTATGCATGATAATATGATTATTTGCTTTTTATTTATTGCCTTTAGCATTGCTTTTGTCCCTGCTGTCCTTGATCCCATCAGAACCTCTCTCAAACAGTTTTCCCCAACAAGAAGTCAACGCAATTTGTAGCAATTTACTAATGCTTTGAAAACAAAACACAAGAGAAGTAATACATTATGATGTATGAGGTAGATTTGTTCTCAGTAGTCAGTAGGAAGATGTACCATTTTATTTCTTTATTCAACTGCACATGAAAGAGAAATTAAAAGTGTATATATATATGTATATATATTCATTTTGAAAGGTTACTTCCTGTTGAACCACCTATGATGATTGGCCATTGTCAATTTGAATTCCAATTAAGCATAATCATCGGCCCGTCTGTCTGCTTGGGTCTGCATCAGTGAGCAGTGTTTTAATTCAAAGATGTTAAACCGTGATACACAACAAACGCTACAAAAGGTTCATTAAGGCAGAGTAATTAAAGAAGTAAATGGCGAATCGGGGCGCGCTCCGCTAATAAAACACAAGCCTCCCGTGGCTGCCGCAGGTCCTAAACTTTCCCCCCCACAGGAAGCGAGAGGAGTCTCTCACTCTTTCTTTATTTGCCAGAGCGAGGGATTCATATGAAATCAATCGGCAACTGTGTGTAACAATAGCCGTGTGCTCATTAGCGCAGCACACACACACTCCTGGTCATTTGTCTTCTTTTCATGAGGAAGCCTGGAGGTGATTTAAATTCCCCTTTCCTGTGCAGATATGCCTGCTCAGCCCCTCCATATGTGTGTGTGTGTGTGTGTGGGGGGGGGGGTTGTGTTTGAGCATTTGTGTTTTTACTTATAACCAATCCTCACTTCTGCTTAGACAAAAGAATGTGCACTTGAGGTTACGTTTGTAATTGTAGTCGCCATCTTGCTCTTTGATTTCATTGTCTGTCGCATGTTTGTTGATAGTACTGCAGTAAATTGGACTTTCAAGGTAATTGTTGCTTTAATGATTTCTTTTAAAGCATAGTTCACCCTAAAATGAAAATTAAGTCATAAATTATTCACACTGGTGGTTTAATGACATATGCCCTTCTTTCTTTTTTGGACCACAAAACGAGATTTAAAAAAAAAAAAAAAAGTCCTGCTTGTGCTCGTCCATATAATGGCAGTGAAATGCGACTAGCATCAAGCTTTTTTAAAAAACTCAAAAGTATCACAGAATGATCCCATGTGACACGTATTGTATATTCTATGTATTATTTCATGAAAATCCTGACCTTGGCCTTGTGTGCATGGCTACGCAACGACACAGTTCACTCAAACTCACCCAGAAAAAGCACACAAGTCGAGATTAACAAAAAACGTGACACGAAATACAGTGCTTGAAAATCCCAAAGAAGTATCTGTGTACTTTCTTCACTGAGTTAAAGATCTCTAGACCGGAACTCTGTCTGTTGTTGTGAAAGTGACAGTTGACAGATAAACTTCTTGTCACGACGAACACAACAGATATATTTGCCTCAGAGAAGAAGGTACATGGATTGTATTTTGTGTCGGGTTTTTGTTAATCTTGATTTCTCAAAACTTAGCAGATATGCCTGCTCAGCCCCTCCGTGTGTGTGTGTGTGTGGGGGGGGGGTTGTGTTTGAGCATTTGTGTTTTTACTTATAACCAATCCTCACTTCTGCTTAGACAAAAGAATGTGCACTTGAGGTTACGTTTGTAATTGTAGTCGCCATCTTGCTCTTTGATTTCATTGTCTGGCGCATGTTTGTTGATAGTACTGCAGTAAATTGGACTTTCAAGGTAATTGTTGCTTTAATGATTTCTTTTAAAGGCATAGTTCACCCTAAAATGAAAATTAAGTCATAAATTATTCACACTGGTGGTTTAATGACATATGCCCTTCTTTCTTTTTTGGACCACAAAACGAGATTTTAAAAAAAAATGTCCCGCTTGTGCTCGTCCATATAATGGCAGTGAAATGCGACTAGCATCAAGCTTTTTTAAAAAACTCAAAAGTATCACAGAATGATCCCATGTGACACGTATTGTATATTCTAAGTGATGTATATGATTTGAAATGTATTATTTCATGAAAATCCTGACCTTAGCCTTGTGTGCATGGCTACGCAACGACACAGTTCACTCAAACTCACCCAGAAAAAGCACACAAGTCGAGATTAACAAAAAACGTGACACGAAATACAATGCCTGAAAATCCCAAAGAAGTATCTGTGTACTTTCTTCACTGAGTTAAAGATCTCTAGACCGGAACTCTGTCTGTTGTTGTGAAAGTGACAGTTGACAGATAAACTTCTTGTCACGATGAACACAACGGATATATTTGCCTCAGAGAAGAAGGTACATGGATTGTATTTTGTGTCGGGTTTTTGTTAATATTGATTTCTCAAAACTTTTATGCTTTTTCTTGGCGAGATGGAGCGAACTGCGGCACTAATAGTCACGCCAACTCACACGTTGCATAGCCGTGCACATCAGATCAATGGCCAAGGTAAGAATTTTCATTAAATAATGCTTAATCGGCAGCATTTGTGGCATAAGTTTGATTTGCACCAAAATTAATTTCCACTTTTTCAAAAAAAATAAAAAAGGCAAAAATCTGGGTTAGGGCCTGTTCACATCAAGAACGACAACTATAACGAAAATTAACTTTAACATTAACTATATTAGCGTTCACACGAGTGGACAATATCGTTATTATTGATTATATTCAACATTTTATACTGTAGATTAATGTAGCACTGACACTAAAACTCTATAAACTTGGATTTCGTTTCTCACACAGTAATTTTCATTTTGGGTGAAGCTCATATTGTCACTATCCACGATATGCGTATATGTGTATCGTTGCAGTTTTGTATTGCGATATATTGTGACACAGTATTTTGTTACACCCCTACTAGCCACAGATTACAAACAATATGCGTGTTAAAATGATTTTAGTGAGAAAAAAAATATGTACTAACCTATTTTGATATATTTTGTTTTTTGATATATTATTATTAAATTTTACAACTTTGTTGCCATGAAAACGTAACATATTACAGCATGTTTTAACAGAATAATTAAAGTGCTTTTATAAAATTATAAGCTTCATGTTTCTGCTTATAAATCGTCCAACATCATTTTTGCTTTATTTATTTTTAATTATTTATTTAAAAAACAAAAACAAAGGTTGAGTCAAAATTAATTGCGTTTTATCATTTTGAACCTAGAACATTCCCTTAAAAAAGAAAAATTCTTAAATGTGATTTACTTTAATTAGATTAGATTAAAGTAGACAGTTAAAGATCATATATATACTATACTATCTGATCACGCTAACCCGAATGTTTCTTACAGTCTCATGCGAGATCAGTTCATGTTAGATCATTTAACTTCTCTTTTATGTACACAATAATAAAACAGAAGGGCATTCATTCTTGTTAACTGTTCCACTAATGGGTGAAAGGCAGCCATTATTGCAAGGTATAATGGGATGTGAGCAAAATTCTGGGAAACTTTCTGTAGCAGGATTTTTATCCGCTTTCCCTACTCTCTCTCTCTTCAGAGGAGGATCATGTAATGGAGGCAGCTTCGAGTTGACAGTCTGTCGCCGAGGGCAAGCCATTTTCTCATTGCTCTGTCACAATAAATATATGGATTAGAAACAGGAAGAAACCGTGCATGCTGAAGCACACCGGTTAAATGAGCTTGTGAATTGACTCATGTTGAATAAAGAGATAAGGTGTGTGTTTGTTGAGGAAAATTAACACATTTTATATTTTTCTCATGTAACACAAGATTTATATATTCAGTATGATTCACTTTAAATCAAACACGACTATTTCCATTTAAAAAGGCCATATTTTTGATGCATTTTACACATTTCCATCTTATTACTGACCATTTGAATTAAATAGGATGTTTTTGATATTGTCACTTTCATCAGGATAGATCTAGTTGTAATGTAAATGTAAGTTGCTGAATATTGAATAATCATATGTGATATTGGCCTGTTATATGTTAATTATGCTAATGCTTGTCATTTAAAACTTTGAAAAGCTGTTTTAGTTCAAGATCCATAAATTGGGTAAACCATATATCAAATAGCTGAAAAACGTCTCTTATGCTCACCGAGGCTGCATTTATTTGAACACATTACAGTAAAAAGAGCAGTATATTGTTATATGTTATTATAATTTAAAACATTTTTAAATATTTTTAATTTATTCCTGTGATGCGAAGCTGAATTTTCAGCATCATTACCCAGTTTTCAGTGTCACATGATCCTTCAGAAATCATTCTAATATGCTGATTTGCAGCTCAAGAAACATTTCTTGTTAACAATATTGAAAACAGTTATGCTGCTTAATATATTATGTGGAATCCATGATACATTTTTTTCAAAAGTTCACAATGACTCCAGTGGTTACTAGAGAGTTATCCTGTTTTTCACTTTAGAATACTGATCCAAATAATTAGTAATTCCATCTGAAGGATTTGGTAACACTTCAGTCATTATATACAGTCGTTATTCCAAATCGGACTTATGACCTGTAACTCTGTCTGAGTATCGGACAAGTGTTCACTGTTGGCCACAGGAGAACTACCCCCCCGACTAAGCCTGGTTTCTCCCAAGGTTTTTTTCTCCATTTGTTGGAGTTTTGGTTCCTTGCCGCTGTTGCCTTTGGCTTGCTTAAGTTGGGGACACTTGCTTGATATTCAGCAGTGTTTTTGATATGCCTGCATTGGCGCCGTTGTATGCGAACTGAGCTGAGCTGGACGATTACATCACTGTTTTCTCCAGTGCTGATATACATAAATTAACTAGACTAATAACTATTGATCTTTGCAACGGAATGAATCAATAATATATAGAATAAGCTGGACAATGACACCATTTTCTTTGGGAAAAAGACAATTATTTGCCAATTATTAATGTAAAGCTGCTTTGATACAATCTGCATTGTAAAAAGCGCTATACAAGTAAAGGTGACTTGACTAATAATAATAAAATAATAGTTATTAATTAGCTTATAGTGAACTACCACATTCAACTGAGCACTATTACTTACTGCAACTATTACTTACTAATTCATTAAGCAGCGATTCTTGATAGTTACATTACATTTACATTTATTCATTTGGCAGACGCTTTTATCCAAAGCGACTTACAAGGGGAGCAATTAGGGGTTTCGTGCCTCGCTCGAGGGCACTTTAGTCATGATACCGAAGGTGGAGATAGTTGAGAATCGAACCAGCAACCTTCAGGTTACAAGCCCGACTCCCTCACCATTAGGCCACTACTACCCCAGTTAACTCGTAGTTACTAGACTGTTAACAATGCATTACTCATGTGTTCCTGTGTAGTTATCCATTAATGACGTAACAGTATTCTAAAGTGTCACCCTAATTAGTGCATATTAAAACCAATTGAATGCAATTTCTTGCACTTTATTTATAAACAATAATAATTGCCTGTGAGTAATTGAACTTCATTCATTTGTTTGATTTATAACTGAAATATTTGGACATTTTGACACATAAATTACATTGAATATGATTGTGAATACATGTAGGTGAATACAAATGCGTGTATACACTAAGCTATCGGGCTAATTTGGTATCTGTATGCTATGCTAGTACATAAGCTAACTAATACAGACATAAATGGTCATTATAATGTAGTTGAAACGGCATTGATCATAACATGATTTTGTAGGAATTCTAATGAGGCGTTAAATAGAGTAAAAGCAATTTAAACCAATGGGATCGCATGGGGTCCTAATGGAGACCCGATTTCGGTTCCGTTCACACAGCGCGAGTTTCCGAGAATGCGATTGTGAGTCCTGAAAATTTATGGGTGTGAGTTCAGTTATAGAATGTGGTTGTCAGTCCTGTAAATAACTGAACTGTGTGTGAACGCGACCATATTAAATACTCAAATACAAGATTGACAAGCGTATCCTTCCGCTGTGAAAACATGGCCTTTATAAACACCCTAAATGTGTTTGTCTTTAACTGCCCTGTTACTCTGTCAGGGGAAATACTGGGTTGGCATGGTAACCACAGGTGAGAGTTGGCTCATTCCCTTTTACAAAGGCACCTTGAAGTGCTCCCTTAAGACATGAGAAGTTTATTTGGTTGCTTGATGAGCAACAGTGTGAAATGTTCTGTTTGGTTCTGTGGATATTAGCAGCAGGCGTCATTGTTAGCTTTTTGATCTTCGATCAAAGTCTTAATGGTGCGCAAACCTGTTGAACATCAATGTGGGCTAGTTTTTGGTGTTTCTGTCATCATATTGCTTTAATAAATGCGGCTAATAAAGCAGAAATCAGTTGTGCGTTTGACCTTTTTGCACTCTCTCAATGATACACAGTACTAATGACCAGAAATCTACATTAATGTGATCAGGTTAGCCATTATATGCCGTATTCTAGCCGTTCGGTGTTGACAGAAGGTGTACACGTGTCTTCTGCATGAGACTCTCTGCTCATTAGCACTGAACCGCATCCCCGTCCAGTCCTTTAATTAGCATTTGAAGTCCGTGATGGGCCTGAGTTTGAAAAGGGCTTCCACGTCACACAGCATCGGGTTCGGTGACACCAAGAACAACCCTGCCTCTGCAAAAGTCTCACCGTGTTCCCGCTCGTTCACCTGGCAGATAAAATATGGCGTCTGTCCCTGTCTTTTTCTATCGCCTCATCCTGCCGGCTCGCTGATAAGACCGCCGTGCCCCCATCCCGTAATGGAGACTAGGATGGGGATTGGGCCTATTGACCTCGCCGGCTCTTATCGGCTTTATCTGATTTACATTGCCAAATCAGAATCTACTATATTGATTACAACATAATTAGTTAATTATGGACAGGAAGGAGAGGAGAGCATGGACTGCAGGGTGAAGGGCATGTGGGTCTTCAGCAGATGCACCTTATGAATGTTAAATGAGAGCTGAACTTCATGCACTTTGTGTTTCTTACAATAGTCTTATGAATATAGATATATTTAATGCGTTTTTTAGAGCTGTCATTTTAATTCTATTTATTGCAATTAATTACATAAAAATACTAAAAAAATTGATGCATTTATTTATGCCCCCTGTCAAATTTACATCTTTTCAATAAGGTTCAATTTGTTAATATTAGTTACATACATTAAATATCATGAACCAACAACGAACAATGCTTTTAGTTACTGTTTTCTACAAATGCTAATATATATTTTTTATCATTTAAAATTGTAGATATTAACTTTGGGAATTATTATTATTATTATTAGTAGTAGTAGTAGTATTTGCATTATAAATACATTATTTGTATTATTTTTGTTTTTGAAAGAAGTCTCTCATGCTCACCAAGGCTGCATTTATTTATCAAAAATACAGTAGAATTAGTAAATTGTAAAATATTGTTGAAATTTGAAATTTTAATATATTTAAAAAAAAATGTAATTTATTTCTTTTAATCAAAGTTGAATTTTCAGCATCATTACTCCAGTCGTCAGTGTCACATGATGCTTCAGAAATCATTCTAATATACTGACTTGATGCTTAAAAACATTTCTTATCAATGTTGAAAACAGTTGTGCTGCTTAATATCTTTATGCAAACAGTTGTACATTTTTTTCAAGATTCGTTGATAAGTTCAAAAGAACATCATGAATTTGAAATAAAGTCTTTTGTAAGTATTAAATAAAAATAAAATCTCACTGTCCCTATTATGATGTCATCAGATTATAAATAAATAAATAAATAAACATTGCTTGTTTTATTACGTTGTTACCAAATGGTTCTAATATTAGTGCAATTTGAACCTCTTAAGATACAAATCTAAAAAATACTAATGTATATGCAATTTTAATTTGACTAATTAATCACTGTATATAATAATTAATATAGATTTTGACACTGAACTGTCCATGAATGCTTCTGATGATGTTGCGTTTTGTTTTGAGTAACAATACTCAGCACTACATTTACAGCAGCTACAGAATAGCATAATAATCGAAGCAAGATGGAGGTCTTTTACGGTTTATGTAAAATCGGATAGCTGGAGACGGTGGTTGAGCAGACCTATAACTAAGGACAGAATCTCAGTGTCTTTCTTGACACCTTGACTCTGGAATAAAAATCCTATAGAGATTTATCGACACGATGAGCTGAAACTCATTTCAGCAGGACCAATCGAGCAGCGTGTTTTATGGTGGCTGTACAAGGCCGTGTGAGAGGTTGTGTGCCAATGTGTTTTGAATCTATTAAGCATCTGTTACCTGACAGCAAATGGCTCTGTCACCATCTATCATACCTGCCTGGTTAGGGCCATACTGGCCTCTTGGCAGGGTATAAGCAGACTGCGTGTGCGTGAGCGTGCGACGGCTGCATTTTAATGCATTCCCGCCGCTAATATGCTGCCTGTTTTCCTCATAGGTGTGATGAGTGTCAGCTCTGTTACCACTTCGGCTGTCTGGACCCTCCCCTGAAGAAGTCGCCCAAACAAACCGGCTACGGATGGATCTGTCAGGAATGTGACACCTCCTCATCAAAGGTGAGAGTCAACAGAATTCCCCATATGCCCACTTCAGTCGTACATTCTCCCAGCATTCCAGCTGCATTATAGCAATGGATGGTGCTAAAAATGTTTTAGTAATAGTTTGTTTCCCATTTTTGAGTTTTAAAATCTAGTCAGCCACCCACCTAGACGACATTTTGAGCATTACAGGGCATGAGTTCTGAAATGTAGACGCAAAATTATTACCGCTCTATCCATTATGGCACTTGAATTCAAGAGAAATATTGACTATAAATGTATGTAATTCTTGACGATATCGAATTTATTCTAATTTCCATGCTGGAAAAAAAAAGCTTATTAAAGCAGCCTAAGTTGGATTGCTGGTATTAGCTTGTCTCCCAACCCGTTCAGGCTGGTCTGTTGGCTGATTTTAATGGGATTTTGGGCACTTTTCAGTGTCCAGTTGCATAGTTAGTCATCTATTTTTTTTTTCTTCAAGACTGGTCCTAACTTTTTCAAGGCGTTATGACATGAGAAATCAAATTGTTCCTTTGACGTATAAGAGGTCCTGCAGGTTTGAATCCTCATTATAAACAATGCATTTATTTAATCAAGCTCCAAACATGGCTCGTTTTGATATTGCAGGCATCTATGACATCACATATAGGCAAATGCGTTCGCATATGCCTGCCCCCAAAGCAAGACAACGACAAATCATTATCATTGCACTGCAGGCTCCGCCCACTTGCATTCAGTCACAGACATTTGCCTACACTAGATATGTCATGTTAAATGCAAATAAGAACCCATTGTGCTCATGATGCTGTCTACATTGGATACAGTTTACCGATGCACGTTCAGTTTCTGACATACTCCACGCACGTGAGTTTCGACAACAGGACAAATTGAAGAGTGAAAGATTCCTTGCTTTGAGGCGTCCATTTTAAACGGCTCTGTACAGACTTCAGAAGGATCCCAGGATCAGAAACAAGCGGATAGTTTATCTTAATGGCGTACCAGATCACTTTAGAGAAGTACGTGTTTGTTCAGAGCATTTGTAGATGTTAGATGATCTGTAGATGACGGTTTTATATAGATAATGTTTTCAAAGCACTTGGCGAGTGGGTGCTGATATACTGTTTCCTGTGCAATGACATTAGCCAATCATAACAGTTCAACCATCTTAAACCAGTGAAGACCTGCTGGGTAAACTAGTTTAGGCCAGTTTAAGCAGGTTTTATCTAATATTTGTTGCTATTTTTTTTTCTACACTTATTCCTTAAGTCTAAATTGGGATTTACTCTTGTTGGCAGGAATGAGTTGCTTTCAGACACTTTAAAAATGCATGAATTGCTTGTGTTAAAATGGTTTATTCAATTATTCAATATAATTTGTGTAGGTTACACGTTATTTTAAGGTGCCCTTGTTACAGTGTAATTAAACTAATAAGTACTGACTAATATTAATTAATAGTATGCACACTTTAGGGTTAGGGTTTAGTTTAGGGTTAGTTTCTTGTAATTATGCATAATTTACATGTAAAATTGATAACAGAAATAATTTAATTTATATTCTAATATCATTTTAGTTCATCAATTTTTTTTAATTTTTTTTTTTTAGACTTGACTGAATTTGGAAATCAAGTTTAGTGCACCGTTCATCACTCTGAAACATTTCCTGACATGATTTATTAAATAAATAAATACAAATCTTTACCACACATTCTATAAATACTCTCACCGGGCTTATCGGCTCCCTGACTTTGTTAATTACAGATAAAAGCTAAGCAGATGTTGTCTGAAGATGCAGAAGTGTCCCGATAGCACCGACGGTGAAAGTCAGCCACAGTTTTAAAGTCAGCGGCTGTTGTTGTTCCCTTTCCTAAAAGCCACAGTTGATCCGCGCTGTTGACTTAGACCTTAGCCTACGGTGATTGTTTTCTATTATTTTTTGGAAATTGGTGAGTGCGCTCACGTTCTCCCAAACATTTAATTTTTATTTCTCATTGAATTACAGTGCAATCAAAGGCAGTATGTGTCTTCTTGGAAACCTAATTAAGTTAATAAATGCATCTGCTTTTCAATTTATCTTTAAATGGACAGTTCTGCTAGCCAGACTCTAGCGGCATGGAAAATGGGGGTTAATTGATGTTTGCTGAAGAGAAAGTAAAGGATGAAAAATGGTGGTGGTCTGACTACATGGCGGAATTAGTAACATGGAATTATTGCCCAGGATTAAAATTAAAAGGTTAAAGCAGAGAGCATGATGATGAAATGAGAAATGCAGACGCTGCCAAGTACTGTTACTGTATATGTACAGAAAGATAAATGGTAGTGCTATGCTAACAGTTATGATAATAACATCTTGGCTGTGATATAATGATCGAACCCCTCGGATATCTCAATACAATCTCTAATTCTTCCAAGGCCAGTTTTATTTGTGCTATCAACATTAATTGTATCGCTCAGTAATTGTCATATATGTTTCTATTTTTACTTATTGAGGGGTTTTTTTCTCTAGGTTTTTATTAAAATATTGAGATTACTGTTGATAGTGATAGTGTTATGTCTCTTCATGGTTTTACCGTGATGCTGCAAAAACACAGTATTACCATAGTAAATGTCCAAAACATAGAATTACCATGGTAAATATCCCCAGATCATAATATTACAATGGTAAATGTGCAAAAACATTACTGCAATAATGTGCAAACACATGGTGTTACCAAAGTAAATGTTTTAATGTGATAAATGTACAGAAAACATAGTATTGCTACAATACCATGTGCAAAAACTTGGTTTTACTATGGTAAATGTACAAAAAATATGGTATTATTAAGATACCATATTCAAAGATATGGCATCACAATAGTAAACATAGACAAAGTATGTAAATGTACAAAAAAAACATGGTGTTATCTCAATACCATGTGAACAAACATAGTATTACTGTCGTAAATGTACAAAAACACAATACCGTGTGAAAAAACAGTATTACTATGGTAAATATGGAAAAATATATGGTATTACTGCGATACCATTTATAAAAGCATGATATTATGAAAAAAATACTCCAATACTATGCAAAAACATTGTATTACTGTGGTAAATATCCAAAAAGATATTGTATTACTACAATAAAATGAAAGAAAACAAAAACACGGTGTTACCACTGTGAATGTACAAAAAAAATGATAATATGAAGATACTTGTAAATTTCAGTGTGTGTTTGCTAAAAGTTGGTTAATAATGTAAAGAGATTTCTTTCGTCTTTTCAGAAATGTGTTGATAAATTGAGATGGAAGAGCTCCCAGTCTATTCACAGCAGCCTTTTGTTTCAAATACATGTAAAAGTGCCTAATGTCTCGCTCATAAAATCGACTGATAAAGAATTATGTTCTGGCAGCAGACCCCCTTTGTGTGTGCTGTGTATCTCCTGTAAATAGGGCTATTATAAGTCAAAGGCGTTGAAGAAAAGCTGCAGATCGGTAACCTGCTGCTACAGAATGAGAGCTGTGCAGTTCAGAACAAAAGCGATGGAAGGAAGGCGAGTGGCGACAGAGAAAAGAGCTTTAGACAGTGGGAGGTGCACCAGGGCCACGGGGATTAAACAAGTCTTTGCCTTTAGAATGTGTTCAGTGACAGCCTGCCGTGAGACCAGCCGTTCCCCGGGGACTCGCAGAGACCAGACACAATCCTGTTTAATCACACACACACACACACACACACACACACACACACACAAACGCCAGGCCACATACCTCCCTCTCTCTCTCTCTCTCTCTCTCTCTCTCTCTCTCTCTCTGACACACACATGCTGTGCTTGGTTTTAGTAGAACCTGCTGTCTTATCTCACCCTCACTACTGGCTTTCTGTTGTTCGCCTTGGATTTTTCTTGCTCCTTCTAATGCCATCATTTTAGATGCTTTCTCCAACCAAACTGTATAGAAGGAGATGACAACAGGAAATAGGAACAGTCTCATTCCTCTTTTCTTTACTTTAATTTTCTTGGCTCTAAGGCTACGTTTACACCACAAATGGCCAGTTCCAATCAGAACTGTTGTGCGTCGGGTGAACCAATGATTCAACAATTTAGTTTCTTATTTTGGGTATAATTTCATAAAAAAAAAAAAAAAAAAAAAAAAATATATATATATATATATATATATATATATATATATATATTTCCAGATGAATAAAAAACCCTATAAAGGTATAGTTCACCAAAAAATGAAAATTCTGTAATCATTCACTCACCCTCATGGTCGTTGTAGCCTAAATATTTGTGTAATAAATTATACGTTGAATCAAATGAAACATTTCTTTCTAAAGCTACTTTTTGTGATGTTTATTTGATGCTTTTTCTCATTTAACACAATAATGACTTTAAATGATCTTTTGGGAATGCTTTCTCAGGCAAATTTGATGTATGATTAATTAGATTAATATTTAATATTTCTTTATTATTCTTTTTTATTATCCATACACAGTTCATAAATTGTTATTGTGGAATTATGACAAAAGTTCTCAAATTCTGATTCGAATTAAAGCTTTACGTGGAACATTTTTGGCTATTCACGCCTCAAAACATTGACACTTTTTGCTTTTTATACACATATTTATCCTAGATAATTCAGTATGTGTTTCCCGAGTATAACTATGTACTTTACCAGATGCAATTCTTGTAAAATTTCATTAGAAATCCATTCATTGTGTATTTTTAGAGTCATAGAGTGGACATTCAGGTAAAGATCTTAAGGTTATTCAGCTCTAGACATTTAAAAATCATTAACATATTTGGATGAGCAATCGTCATACTGTAAATGTAGACGCATCTGACCCTTGAAAAAACCGTCGGTGTGAAGGGTAAAAGTCTTCTGGCCGTGGCTGCCATTTGGAATATAATAGATTCCATTATGGGAATCAAAATGAACAATCAAAAAGAGCACTCGAGAAATGAGCAATGTGTTCAAGTACTTAAGTTCTGTAATCTGCCATGCTGTGAACCTCTTTACCTGCGGTTGGTCCGGATGTTTTTTTTTTTTTAAATGCCATCTTAAAATGCAGCCAGCTTCTTCTGTAATTCTCCTCCTCGGCAAGATTGTGGGGGTCGACATTAAAGGGGAGCGGCGCTCTGGTTTTGCCGCAGTTGAATGAAGAAGTAGCAGTTCAGAAGTGTGGAACTGAAGAGTCGATTTGTTATCCCTTCCAGCCTTGACTTCTAGATGTGAGCAGAGAACATTAGTGGGAGAGAGACCGTCAAGACTCTCCCCGTGAACAGCCCGCTGTAGACGGCAAATAGGCACCAATGCATGGGTGGAACAATTGGAGGATACGAGATGGTCTTGAGCGTGTGGTTATCTGTCTCTCACTGCATTTTTCTCACTCATTGCCTTTTAAAGGTCACCATAAATGGGTTTTTGCCTCTAAGGTCTTGATTAATAAAAAATGTTGTTTAAGTTGTTTCTCGCTGGGTGATTTGTCGCATTGAGACGTTTGCGTTATTAAATCACTTAATTGCGTTTGCCTTCCCTACCTCGTGAAAAACGATTGTGAGAAAAAGCTCATTTTCATTAGTTTACGAGCATGCAGGCGTACAGGGCCAACGCTGGTATCAGTTCATACGTGGCCCGGCAATAAAGGCTTTATTAGTAAGAGTTGAGTTCATTACGAAGGCTGTGTATTTCCCTGCCTGCGCACGTCAGATAACCCCCAGCCAACGAAGGCCACATCCCTCTGTTGTCACTTCGGAGCCCTGCCGAATTGATTCGGGTAATAAAATGACAGTCCTGCCACAATATACGGATGGCCTTTAGTTCGAGAGCCCGTTAGGTGGTGGAGAGGGGCTTGTTTGAGCTTTATTTACACCCGAGTGTCACCGCGGCTCACCCTCGTGATAAAACGTTTCAACAGATCTGTGGTGTGTTTGAAATGCCATGAGGCGAACCCGGCTCAGGCGGGAATGGAAATGCCTAAAGGACAGCTTTTGTGGATTGTTAATTCAGGCATTATCTAGACTTGGGGTCAAAAGCCTCGTTACTGCAGCAATTATAACACTTATAGAAATGCGTTTGTGTCGTCCCGAGACGTTCTCGCGGGCTGATTGGACACTAAGTAGAATTTGTTTTTGAAGTGTGTTACTTCTTGACCTTGAGGTTTAAATTTGAACGACTTTAATTTACTGAGCCTTTTCTCTTGTTTATCTGAGACATTTTTCGCAAGGATTTTTTTCTGCTTCTTCAATTTATTTATTTCAGCATTCCACTTAAATTTGGAAAAAGGAAGTTAACTTAATTTGTGTTTGGACTACATGAAACTAGGCTTTAGTAAAAACTTGATGGGGAGATTAAAGGATTTGTTCACTTTCAAATTACAAATTAGCCCAAGCTTTACTCACCCTCAAGCCATCCTAGGTGTATATGACTTTCTTCTTTCTGAAGAACATAATCTGAGAAATAGTAATAAATATCCTGACGTATCCGAGCTTTATAATGGCAGTGAACAGGGGTCACAAGTATGAGCTAAAGAAAGTGATTCCATCCACATCCATCCATCATAATTGTGTACTCCACACGGATCCGGGGGGTTAATAAAGGCTTTCTGAAGTGAAGAGATGCGTTTGTGTAAAAAAAAATCCATATTTAACCATATCTAGTTTTCACCAGACTGTCTTCCGTATTAAAGTTACGAAGAAAGTGTAAACTGGTGTCGCGTCAGTTGAATAGAGAAATATGGATTTTTTTTTTTTTTACATAAACGCATCGCTTTGCTTCAGAAGGTCTTTATTAAACCCCCAGAGCCGTGTTGAATATGTTTATGATGTGGAGTCACAAGCTCATACTCGTGATTTCTGTTCACTGCCATTATAAAGCTTGGATGCATCGGGATATTTATTAAAATATCTTTTTTGTTTGTGTTCATCAGAAAGAAGAAAGTCATATACACCTATTGGATGGCTTGAGGGTGAGTAAAGCTTGGGCTGATTTTAATTTGAAAGTGAACTAATCCTTTAAATGTTGAAATTAAGTGTATTATGTGATGAAATCAAGACTTGATAGTGCTTAATGTCAATGTTGAGATTTAGATTTGTGTCTGTAATGTTGGGTTACCATTGTGGCAAAAAGTGAAGCTTTTGCCTATGAGGATAGATACATGAAGAGTGTGATGAATTTTGCTTTATTCTGAGTAAAACAATTAAGAAATTTGTGTGCAAAATAACAATGGCTTTTTAAATTACTCACTTAAAATAGCTTTATTCCATTGAATGTACATGAACAAATTGTGTTTTCTCACAAAGAATTATTGAACTAAACCAAAGTTAATTGATTTATGTGGAACTAATGTACACGATTAATATGTACTTTCAAAGAGCAAATTAAAATGGCAAGTAATTTTGTCTATTAAAATACTTCCTTCTATTACAGCTTTCAATACATAGACAATTCTAACTGAACCATTCGTAGTCCTTTTGAAAAGTGAAAACTTTCAAAGACACTTTTTTGAGCATCCAAACCTGCCTCATGCAGCAGCACTTGCTCAACCAATAGTTTGGGTTTGGAGGTGGGGCTATCTGTTTGTTGGCCAATGAAGGACAAGTTCAATATTTAAGAATCCTGTTTGAAATGTCTAATTTTTGAAATTCCGTTTAGTAACACTAGTGCAGAAATGATACGCTCTAATATTCAATGTGTGGTTGTGAGGATGATTATCTTCAAGCGCAGTTGTCAGTCAGAGCCTTGGCTGACTGACCTGCTAAACAGGCTAATTAAGTTCGACTAATTAACTTAATGAAGTTCCTCTCTCAGCCAGCTTTACCATGGAATGAAATCTGTAAGGGAAATTATGGTCTTGCTATTATTTATCAAACATTTTGCCACCTAACAAGATCAAGGGCAAAATAGCAACCTTAATATAAGCAATTGCATTTCGACTGGTTGAAAAGTTAGCAGGTCTCCTTCAGTTTACCTTCTCACACTGTGGCCAGTTGAATAAGTGTTCAATGAGGCTCTGAGAGGTCAGGAATAAAAAGGGTGAGTTATTGTAGCTGTGCGCCAGGCAGAAATGCAGTCTAAACCAAAGGTTAGCATTTCAAGAGAAGGTAGCATGATCCTGAAAGTTACCTTGCACCCCTGCTTGCCGGTGAGCGTTATAAGACGTAGGAAAAATCAATGCAACGGAGTCACGTCCATCACTTTAACTAGGCGAGCTGGATGCCTCATTCCCTCTCAGGGGCCAATTTACAGAGTAAACAGGACCCTGGAGATAGCATGGCAAATTCCAGCTGTCCCGATGGTCACTTTCTTAGTGCTTAGTGAGTTTTATTAACTCACTTACATTGCCTGTACAACAAACTATGTAACAGGAGGGACCTGTAAAAACTTTCTGTGATGTGGAGGCTTTATGATTGGGTAAAATGATGCAATTTACCATCAAAACTATTAACCTTTTAAAATTTTAAATGGTTGAAGTTGTTGGTCAACCCCACGCTGAGGCCTGACTGACCTTGAGTCATTAAATCATTCATTGATTCAAAAAGACTGATTCTCGTTAAAGTGGCCCTGTGCCAAATGGCACACTTGTGTACTTACAATAGCCGCCGTGTGCGCGTGTCTGTAAAGTCCACGAGACCGTAAAGTGTCCCATTTGTCATTTTGGGTATGAGAAGTGTGCTCATGAGCACCAGTAAGCGCCATCGATGCACACTATTGCTCTGCAGCAGACTTCTACCCGTCAGTCAAAGCGGCATTACATCACAGAAATGTGGAGGAAGGTCACTTGTGCTTAGGGTTCCATTTGGGACAGGGCCAGTGACTGTCTTTATGAGTGAGTCTTTGAGTCATTCGCTGAAATTCAGGAATGAAATGGTTGACTGTCTCTATAAGTTGAGTCATTGAATCGTTTATTCAACTGATTTGTTCCAATGCACAGATTCATTCAGGATCTAAACAAGTGACTGTCTTTATGAGTGAGTCAATTAGTTTGAAAACGTAGATTCATTCAGAAAACCACTTCTGTGTATTTTGACTGGTGTGTTCAAATATTGCAAGATAGGGAGTGTTTTGGAAGCCTGTGTGTAATTTAGTTTGGAGCCGCTAATGGTGCAGAAATAACATAAAAGACCTGGTTTAATATATGTAACTCCCATTTTATCAGTCAACCTAGGTAGAGCCCTTACTATCTTTAAATTTTAGTTCAAGACATAAAATAATACTAGAAGGTTCATTCAAATAAGTAGGTGACACTTGTGAAGTAGCGCTTCTCAACCCACTAGACAACAACAGCAGAATTGGAAGAGGAGGAGGCTTTTCCCTCTGCATGCATTATTAATAAAGGACCAGGAATTGCCTTATCACACTCCTTAAAGGTGACATTGAACATGACAAGACTGTACAACCCTCTGACCCTCTGTGCTTCTCAGAATTGTGACGAGTGCATTAAGTTTTGGAGCATGAGTGTATATGCACTGCCTTATTTAATGTGCTGCATTTGATGGGATATCCACCCAATCTGCTGACAGAGGGGAGATGCTCTAACAACTATAGGGGTTGTCTCCGCACCTGCAAACACACTAACAGATCTGTTCAAAAATTGATTCTCTCACACTCCCATATGCACACGTACCGACCGGCACACTGTTTAACAAATGCAGCCTTAGAGGAGTGTTACTGTGTGATGCTATAAATCACATTAATGGGGATCAGCAGACTGCATACTGTTCATAACAGAAAGGCCACACACACACATAGTCAGTCTTGAGGTCTCCATTCTTTCCTTAAAGGGATGGTCAACCGAAAAAATTTAAATGTGCTCATCATTGTTTCAAACCTTTGTCTTTCTTTCATATAAGTCCAATTTTATGCCCAATTTGTACGATTTATAAATATATATATAATTGTGGCAATGGGCGACGCCATTTATTTTTATGTGTGCCATTTTAAAAAAACCCTTTTCTGACCATCAGGGACTAAGAACAGTTGTTTCACACAAGCTGGTGTAGGTGTTTGCTACACAGCAGATGCACCTCGTCTGTTTTCACCTGCGAGTGCGTGTTTTAGTTGCTACTTTATTAGCGTGCTCTTTATTGCTTCTGCTTTTATAGTGGATGTTGTTTAGCTTTTAGTTCCCTATCCATTCATTTGCTGAGAGCCTCCATCCATGCATGCAGCCATGTAACCAATTTTCTCGCAGAGTTTGAGCACTTACATTTATTTGTGATTTAATATTTCACCAGAAATTGGAAATGGAGAGAAAGTAGCTCTCTCCTTTCCATATACCACACCTCCTCCCCGCAGCATTGGCTCTTATCAGATGCGCGTGAAGAAAAAAAAAAGAAAAAAATCTCTGGCTTGTGCATTTTACTGCTGATTTAATTAGCCATCTCTTGGTAAGTTCACCTCAGTATCTGTCACACCTCACTAAAATGAAAATCCATTCTCTGGGAAAAAAGGTAGATTAATGAATGCCCTTTGTAATAAATGAAAATGGGAATCGCAAATATGCATAGTCATGAAGTTTAATTGTGCTTTCTGGTGATTGGGTTTTGCTGGGAGTGGGTGTGTGAGAGAAAAGGCGATAGGGCCAGAGGTGGCTCAATGTAGCGCGTAACGCACAGCTTCAGCTGCCTAATGAAGCGGATGTTTATGACTGAATGCAATTGTGTCATATTCACTACAGTGAAACACGCACACACACACGTCCTGTGATATGTGCTTACAGACCACCATTACACTGAATTTGTTTACTCGTGTCGATTGCTGTACAAACCCAGAATATATATATATTTATATATATATATGTGTGTGTGTGTAATATATATTTATTAGAAGTGTAACAGTACACATAAATGACGGTTCGGTATGTGTCTCGGTATTGAAGTCACAGTTCATTACTAAACATAACATAACTAAAAGTAAAATTGCTTCTTTTTTTTCTCCGCTATCTTTTTTATTAATCTGTTTATTGAACAAATTATGTCTCTCTTTAAATAAATTCAGTTATAATTAACATTTTCTTAAGGATAAAAAAATCTGTCTCAGCTAATTCTGTAAACTATATGCACATTTTTTGCACATTACCATAATATTAAAGGTTACAAATAACAACAGCGCCCAATCTATTAAATTCAGTTGCTATTTTAGAAAACAATCAACATTCAAATAAAAAAAAAAAAGACAATTTGCATTAATTTCTAAATCTACTTATAAAATTATTTTTCAATTATTTGTTTTATAAATTATTTTATAATAATTTACACAGGCACTTTCATAATTTGAAAAGTATCATGACATTTATTTAAACATAAAAAATAAGACATTAATAACAGGTAAATGTAAATGTAATGAATATATAAGCGAATATTGTGCATATATTTAGTGAAATGCTTCCCTCTCGAGTTCATTTCTCTAGTGAACTAACATGTTTTGCCTGAGGTAAATGTATATTACTCTCGATGTTTTATTGATATCTTTCTGTGGTTGAAACACTGCATAGATATGTTTACGTGTGATCTCTCAACCATAGATCGTCTGTTTTTCTGTGCTTTTTACTGTTGTGGCGGTTAGCAAACAGTGTTGCATTACTGTACGCGCCCCCTTCTGGATTGGAGTGTGGATCGCCTGTGACTGACTGTATTCGCCGTCTATGCACTGAACTGTGATGTCCGTACACACACACACATATATAGATCAAATTAACAACATTTATTTGAAATAAAAGTCATTTGCTGTTACTTTTGGTCAATTTAATGCATTCTTGCTGAATAAAATTTCGTTAAATCTTAATCTCACATTCCTGGAAAGCTATAATCTGATTGGGTGATTTGGAAGTAAAGTTCTAAAGTAAAGTTAGTGATTTTTATCAGTTCGCCTAATTGTGTTTGCAAGGTCGGGTGGATATAAGCACTTTTATTTATACATATATATATATATATAAGAACTATTTTTTTGTTGTTGTTTTTTTTTTCATGTTGATTTATTCTGTGGAATAATATATTCAAATAAACATAAAAAAACAGCGGTTGGTCACTTGTAATGCCAGTCAGACTCTCTTCCAGTTTAAGTAGGCGGTTGTCGAATAAGCTGCGATGTGGACCAAAACTTTTGCTGTTTAGTCAAAGTTCTGGCTACGCAAGACTAGCCTTCTCTGAGCGCGTGCAGCTTTATCAAATTACTCTGACTGGTAAATATTTTCCCAACATCTCTATGAAGAGAGATGGTTAGGAGGGGTCATGAATAATCCCGGGGCCTGATGGCACACTCTCTCTTTCTCTCTTTTTTCCGTCTGCCTAAAGACACCCATCGGTTCAAGCCACAGCGCTTCATTTTCTCTAGATGTCTCTCCTGCTTCCTTACACGCTGCGTGTTTTCATCATCATCGTGGGACATCAATCTGTCTTCCGCGGTGCATGCGGGATTGCAGGCACACGGCTACACCTATCAAACGAGGGGAGGTCGGAAAGCCGCTTCTTTCCCTTTGCCACATAAAAGCCGTGTATTCAACACACATGCACAAATAAATACAATGAGAGCAGAAAATGCGATAAAGAAATAAGTCATACTAATTAGCCCGCTAATTCTTTGAGGACTGTGCCAGCTTGATAAAGGATGCTAAAGCTTATTAAAGTAAAAGCAGCGTTGTAAATTTTTAATTCTTTTTCTGCAAAGCTTTATTTTAATCCCACTTTATGAAGTTTGCTGCGTGTAGTGTGGGTGGGAAGAAAAAAGGAAGGGGGTTGGATTGTGTCGCTGTAAGGCAGCAGGGGTCTCCGACTCAGATGCATTAACACGCCACAGGCCTTTGTTGCCACCTAGGGTCCAGACCACGCTCTCGCTTTCTTCCATCTTTGCTCGCTTAAACTCTCCCTTACGCTGCCGCACGTTTCTCTGCCTCTCTCACTATTTCACACAAGTTTTTTTTGCCCTTTTAAAATCTAAAATGCAATTAGAATGAAGAATGTGGCATTTCATTATCATACATGTATAAGCAGTAGCCAGAGGGCTGGCTGCCGCATGGAGAGTGAATGGCAGAATGAAGGCTCCAGCTTTCCCTGGAGGAGAGTGATGGAGATATCCCACAAAGCCACTGCCTGTCAGCGTGATCGGGCCCGCAGTGGGCCAGCGTCTCCACGATGTCTCTGCCTCACAAAGCAAATGTCACACTGTCAGCAAAATGAGCACCCTGTTTAAAAAAAAGAAGAAGATTTGAAACGGGAGCTTTATAGAGTGAGGAATAACTTCACATATTGGAATTATTTTATTTTGACATATATATATCGCAGTATTCAGCAAAGCGTTTCCTCTGGCTGGCGATGTGTTTGTGAGTCCTGTTCTCTTTTACCCTATAGCTGGGGTTCTTTAACTTTTCAGATACTTTGATCAAATCAGAACAGGAAGTACCAACTAGTAGTGACAGTGTATTTGTTGAGCATACCATTTAAGCTTAAAGTGTGAGAAGTACATTGTGGTGTGGTAAGACCCCTCATTAGTCCCTTTTGAGGATCCGGGAAAGAACTCTATCAAACCAGTATGTAAAACCACAACATAAAATAACATTTAGAAACGAATTCAGTGGAATTCATTTTGCTGATTTTGCACATTGATACTAAATATATTTTTAGATTTTTGGAAATCAGCAAATGCAACCTCTTATTCACATTGCAGTAATAATAATGTACGTTATATACAAAAATGCAAAATATATTACTGTTACAATAGTAACAATTTTTGGTAACACTTTATTTTACAGTGTCACTGTTACATATGTTTCATGTATTTACTATAGTAATAACTAGAAATTATGCATAATTACATACAATTAACCCTAAACCAAGCCCTCATCCTAATCCTAACCCTATAGTAAGTACATGTAGTTAATTGTTATTACTCAGAACTTAAATGTATAACTACACTGTAATACGCACACCTTAAAATAAAGTGTAACCCAATTTTTTATAGTACGTTTTTTTTTTTTTCACCAAGAATGCAAATCCATCATATTATAGAATGATTTCTGAAAGTGTGACTCTGAAGACTGGAGTAATGATGCTGAAAATTCAGCTTTGCCATCACAGGAACAAATGTATTTATTTTAAAATATATTCAAATAAATAACAGAATTATATGTGAATTATAAAGAAGAGTATATCAATGTTGTTACTGAATTGAAATCATGTTCTCATACAGTGAAAAATACATCGCAGGGCAAAGAAGACACTGACAACGTTTGAAACCGTTTCATATTTAAAATATTGTAATTTTTTTAAAAGAAGTTTAAACAATAAATAGCGTATAGTGTCTCTTTAATGTGTCGTGACAGATCGCTGTAGCTCCTCATGAACCGATCATCTCTTCATACTAGTTCATTTATAGCATCAAATAAACATGAATGAACATCAGAAGGAATGTTGTTTCAAGTTCAAGTTCCCCAGTGTTAATCTACTAACTCCCCTGACTGCTTTGTCAGACAAAATGGCGGATTCGGGGGTTATGATTGGTTGATCCCCTGTCAATCAAACTGTTTGCGAAGGGACAATTGTTTGACAAATAAATGCAGCCATGGTGAACATTGCTAACTTTTCAAAAACAATAAAATCTTATCATACTTTTTACTAGAGGTGTATATAAAAGTAAAATACAATAAATATAATATTTTACAATAAACATAAAAGTTACACTTTATTTCGATGGTCCATTTTAGACATTTAACTAATTAGAATTTTGTTACATGTCAACAAATTCTCATTAGACTCTAGTAGACTTATAGGTTATGGTTAGGTGTTAAGGTTTGGGTTAGTAGAATACGTTGACGTAGTTGCAAAGTCACTTATTGTCAGTAGAATACCTGTTGGGGAGCATCAAAATAAAGTGTTAAAAGATATTAAGCAGACAACCTACTCCCATTAGAGAGTTAGTTGACATGTAGTTGTAAAGTTACTTAAATAGTGTTACCGATGTAAATATTTATAAACTAATATCTTAAATGGGTTCATATTTAGATTTTTCAAGGTTCTCTCTCTCTCGCTGTCTCTCTTTTTGTTGCTCTGTTTACTGGTTAGTAATGTATAGCTCATGTCCCGTCTCTAGCACACCAAGGAGTGTCCAAGAGCCCTGGTTTCACCCTGCGAGCAGGGATAAACCCTAAATCACAAGCGGGCCATACGAGTGAGCGTTTGTGTCCATGTGTGTCCATGGAAGTGTGAAAAAGCTCAATCGAGGCACTCCATGAGATTGTTTGCACGAACTGGACCACCCTCCCCACTTGTATCCCTTTTAAGTGCTGACTGGCCTGATGATAACGTATGGCGCCAGAAGTAATTGGAAAATTGGCAGGCTTGTCAGAGAGATTTGGTGGATGGCACAGGCTGATCCGGCAGCAAGGTTCATGAGGTGTCGTCCCACCATGAGATTTATATTCCCGCACGGCCCGGCAACGGCAAAGTACCCAGAGTTCAGGAAAAAGTAACTCATTTTTCATAAAGGCCTGGCTGCTCATCAAAAGTCATCCACAGACAGAGACAAGACCCATATGGGAGAGACATTGCTGAATAAAGCAAAGCTGTCTGCCCAGATTAACTGCTGAGATGGCTCTTGAAGCTGCATATTGGACATGCATCACAATTCTGATGTTTGTATGTCTAAAAATTAAACTGGCTTGTATTAGTTTTCCTTATATTGAAACATGCTATTACTAGGTTATTACTAGGTCATTATTATGTTGTTACTATATATAATAAGAGGTTCTTCTATAGATGATTTTAATGAGATGTCAGATAACTTCTAATAGTTTTCCATTTATTGTGGCCATACTTAATTATAAGGTTATTACTAGAATGCAATTACTAGGTCATTATTATGTTGTTACTATATTCATTCGATATTCCTCTATAGATGATATGTTTGAAAGATATGACCTATGTTTCCCATCTATTGTGGCCATGCTTTATAAGGTTATTACTATGCCGTTACAATGTTCATTGGATGTTCTTCAGATGCTTTTAATGATATGTTTGAAAGATATGACCTATAGTAGTTTCCCATATACAGGTGCTGGTCATGTAATTAGTAATATTAAGTAATATTCTAATTTTCTGAGATACTGAATTTGGGAATTAGTTGTCAGTTATAATCATCAAAATTAACAGAAATAAACATTTGAAATATATCTGTGTGTAATGAATGAATATAATATACAAGTTTCACTTTTTGAATGGAATTAGTGAAATAAATCAACTTTTCGATGATATTCTACTTATATGAGCAGCACCTGTATTGTGGCAATATTTCATTGTAAGGTTATTACTTGATCATTACTATATTCATTGAATGTTCTTCTATAGATGCTTTTGATGAGCTGTCTGAAAACTATGACCTATAGTTTCCCCATATATTGTGGCAATACTTCATTAATAGGTTATTACTGCGTCATTACTATGTTACTATATTCATTGGATATTCTTCTAGATGTTTTTGATGAGCTGTCTGAAAACTATAACCTATAGTAGTTTCCCATATATTGTGGCCATACTTAATTATAAGGTTATTACTACGTCATTAATATGTTCATTTGATGTTTTTCTATAGATGATTTTAATGAGATATCTGAAAGCTATAGTAGTTTCCCATATATCGTGGTCATACTTCATTATAAGGTTATTACTAGGTCATTACTGTGTAATTACTATATTCATTGGATTTGCATCTATAAATGTATCAAAAGCTTTAAGGAACAATAGATGCTTTTAATGAGATGTGTGCTCTTGATGCTTTCTGTAAGTAAAGCCATGAGTCATCATGTGCTTCTCAGCTGCTTTGAGAGTAGTGTGTGGTCAGGGCTCTGCCATCACACATGGCTGTGCGTAGATGTGTTTATTAACCTTTGCAGGAGGGGATAATTGCATCTGTCAGACTCACTTAAAAGCTGAGATGGCCGTCATTTCCTGTTTGTCGTCTCCTCTAAATTTGCAGGTTGTGTAAGTGACTCTGGCATGACGTTTGCTCTTTGTTCACTGCTCTAGAGGTGTTAAAATTACCATTATTCAGAGTTAAGCATAGCATAGTTAAAAAATAGAGTTTAAAACTAGGATTTTGCTAGTGAATTTCTAGCAGTGTACATTCAAATTAGAAGAGAAAGTGGACGTGGCCTAGCTGTCTTCAAATTCATCCTGTTTTTGGTCACTTTCAGGACTTTGTAGTTACATCAAAAATAAGTACAATGTACTTAAATATTATATATTAATTTTTAGTCTAAAAATTAAACTGGCCTGTATTAGTTTTCCTTATATTGAAACATGTTATTACATGGTTATTACTAGGTCATTATTATGTTGTTACTGTATTTATTAGATGTTCTTCTATAGATGCTTTTAAAGAGATGTCTGATTACATCCCTCACTAAAAGAGATGTATGTCTGTTAGGGAAGCTGAGTCTGACAATAAAGTTGAACTGGACTGAACTGATTTTTCAATCACAAATGTTCTTTTCATTTCATTCTTTCTCCACCATCGTTTTCTCAAAAAAAAAAAAAAACAGCATTTTTTTAATTATTTTCTCAAAACTTTCAGGCCCCCAGAATATTTTGTTGTATGAATATTCAATATATCAAAAGAAAGAATATATCAACATGTGGGTGTTTCATTTAAAAAAGCAACATTTTGAACAAAAAGACGAGAAAATTATTTCGAAGACTTCTTCTGGATCGGATTCAGAATGATGATGAAAACATAGATCGATTAAATTGAGTGCATCAACACCAACAGTGCTTATACAGTCCTCTTTGTGGGTTTGATATTTTTCTCAGTAACATTAGGCAGTTTTGATTTATATGCTGTTGAATTTTTGATGATCACGTTAGTCTACTTGTTCGTAAGCAATGATCTGCTCCTTCTGGTTTATGCAGATCATCTTCTTCACTTGTTTTTGGATTCGAAGCTGCTGTACGATTTTCGCACCCCCTACCAGTCCCTCCAGAAAAACGCAGATTTTTTTGTAATTGTTGCGGACAAAAATCCTTGACTATACGGCACGTTTTCTTAAAAAATGCGATGGAATATGCGGGATATTTTTGCAATTTTACGCGATGAAATTGCGGGAACTTGCAAAAACTGCGGTTTGATGCAAAGGAAAAAAAGGTGATTCACCCAACACCCTGTTCTCACTAGCTACTACCTTCATGTCAAGAGTCATTTCTTATTACTTCCTATGATACTAAATCACAGAATATTTAAGTTCTCATTCAAACAAGTTCTGTAGCTTTACAAAAGGAATATATACAGCTTCTGTAAAAATGAATAAACAAAATATAAAAAAATAAAATGTGTGCTTCCTGTTTTATAGAGGTACCATCAGACATCTTCTGTTAATTTAAGTGCTTCCAATGCACAAAGTGCAATCTCTTACTGCAACGTAAATTGTTTTACATACTACTAATATACAGCGTCGTCTGTGGTCCAACACGCAGTTGCACGGAGTGCAAAATAATTAAAAAAAATGTTAAAATGCGACCACCGCAAAAATATGCGGACTTTGGCTGATTATGCATGAAATCAAGCAATCGCATAATCGCGTTTTTCTGGAAGGACTGCCCTACTGTATAACAGTGAAAACACGTATTTCCGGAAAATGGCAGG
This sequence comes from Zacco platypus, assembly GCA_038088235.1. Taxonomy (NCBI): domain Eukaryota; kingdom Metazoa; phylum Chordata; class Actinopteri; order Cypriniformes; family Xenocyprididae; genus Zacco; species Zacco platypus. The sequence continues at coordinate 26,074,582 of CM076071.1, forward strand.
GGAGCGTTGAGCGTTGCAAATCTGGCTGAAAAGAGGTTAATAAGATGCTCTTTTTATTTTTCAGGAGGAAGAATCACAAGAGTTCGAGGAAGATTCTGTGAAAGAGGAAATGGCAGAGCAAGAGATCCCAGACTGAAAACCTCTCTTTACCTTATCGTTACCTCACGTGAAGTAATCGTCTTGCCTACACAGTCAGCACCATCACCTCATCTCCTGCTGAATAACTTTCACAAATTAAATCAACAGACGTGAACTGCCACTGCTTCACCAAACTGAAACTTTCCTCCTTTATTAATCAGAAATTGATCAAATGACCACAATTGCCACTTAAAAAATTGTCAACGCTGTGATCTCTCTATATATTTTTTTTCCAAATATATAGAGTATTGTACAGACTCGATGTGTATTCACCGTCATGAATGCATTTCAGAGCTCAACCCAGGGAGTCTTTGGAGCGCTGGAAGACAGCAGCCAATCACGTTCTTCATATAAGCCCGTTTCTACCTTCAATATTCTATATGTCCAGTCAAAACCTGCTTTTTAAAGGCTATTTTTCATACACTAATTACTCTCTTCACTCATGGATGTGAATATCATACTGGTTTTGTGTGTTCAGAATTTGTTTTACACACAGCAATTGCACACTATTCGCTCCTGTCCCGTAAACGCCACTTTGTTTATCAGCTCTTTATATTTGCTTTTGGCTTTTTTTTTTTATTTCATATTTTTTTAACACCAATGCATTATAGTGTAATAATGAACATGCATTGACATTGCATTGAAACTGACAGTTAGTGGCTTGTGTTATATAAATAATTCATCACTTCCTGATGGTAAGAACAAAGTCTATTTTATTATTTTTTACAAATCTCATTTTTATACCTACAGTATATTCCAGAACATCCTTTATCACTGACAGTGTTATTGTCCATGCTCATGTTTGGGGCAATTATCAGTCTTAAACATTGTTTCAGTGTAAAAAAAAGAAAAGTGGGACAATTCATCTGCCTCAACACTTGAGTTCCAGATGAGTCTGTATTTGGGTACTTAAAAAAAGTGACCTTCGTAATAAACATTTCTTGTGACTTTATTATTATTATTTCTGTTATTGCAGCAGGACCATCGCTGTTTAGATTCTATCAACAAAAATCACACTCAAAGAAAAGACACAAAGTGCACTTTCCACAAAAAGGGTACAAAATGGGACATGAAAATATTATATATATATGATTATGCTTCAGAAAATATATCAAACTGTATCATATTAATGAAAAGTGGTCAGATCTTATGAAATATCTATCACTAAGCGTAATGATTTGATAATGAAAGCATTAGTTTTATCACTCCTATGATAGACGTGTTCAAAGCTGTTTCTCAAGGGATCAGTGACGCTTGCCGGTGGGCAAACCAATGGAAAATTGTCTTTATCCAGCTCTGTCGTGTCTTACTCACAGTGCACATGTCATTTAACCATTCCCTCACACCACAGGAGCGAAAGAAGTCCGTAAATGCTATTTTTTTTAGCATCTCATTGCCTTTTGAAGCTTCTCCTCCCCTCACCCTGTCAGGGAATCTGGCCTGCATTCTGACATTAATGCGTCGAGGGGTGTAATTCCAATTTGTTCCAAAGCAACTATTAATTTTCCCATTTCAAGGCCGTGCAGGAGGAACCCCTGTAAGGCCACTGCACTATGAAAGACATTATCTGAAGGGTTGTGTTTCTTTCTTCCCTTTCTTTTCTTCTTTTTTTTGAAGAGGAAGGATTTCGTGTTGCACTGGCGATTGATGCACATTGCTGACACGTCGCTGGTTCCTTCAGCCGTTTGCAATGGACGCCCCGAAGCTGAGCTCTCAGCATGCAGCATGCAGAGTGTGTCATTAGGGTTGTAATAATGGCAGCGGGTGTGCTTATGTCAGAGTGGTCTTCTCGTTCAAGACCCCATGCCCCCTTCCACAATCTGATTACAACCTCTGCATAATAAAGAGGACTGTGATGGTGACCATGAAGGAGCAAGCTTACGCTTTATCCATGAAAATTAAAAAATGATCATGTCGAAGAGTGTGTGATGACCACTGGATTACTCTACATGCAATGGTAATATGAATTCCAGCTGAAGACATTGTGGTCATCATGATAATCAAAGAGGTGTAATACCTGGAGAAAGACGAGTTTCCAATCATTTCAATGGCCGCTGCGCAGTGAGTGCAGGACTTCGATGTTACTGGTTAAATATTTATAATAAAATAAATGTTAATATGAATATATATGTAGCTATATATTAACTATAATAATAGTGTGTGTGTATGTATACACACAATGATATGTTTTTAATAACATTAAATATATACAATAAATATTTATATTTTTTAATTACACATTATGTTGTTACATCCAGGTAGGTGTGTGTGCCTTTGTGCTTCTCTCTCCTTCTTTCCTATCAATTTCTTAGGTCTGCCTACACGGGACGGTTATTGCATCATTAGCTGACGTGACGTCATGGTTTCCGCCTGTCAATCCCGTCTGACGCACATAGTTTAGAAGAGCGACTGGGCGACCGCGAAGAGGGCTCTTTGTTTGCGGTTTTCCTTTGCGATTATGTTTGATCTGCTCTTTTTCTTTTTTGTGATTTTCGGTTCTTTATTACTGGTCATCTTCGACTGTGTTGACAATCTCATGCAGAGAGGACCGCATGTCACATGACGTACATATTGCAACACCCAGTGACTTTAATATTTAGATACATCAGTATAGAAGTGATGTTTTGTTTGTCAGTCAGAATAGGCAAGTTATGGCATGCAACGCTGAAGACATACTTTTTTTTATCTTTCTTTAGTAGTTAGGTTAGATGACTAATTTAAGTTAGATTGGTTTTTTAGTTGTTTTCTTCATCTTTATTTCTATTTGTTATGTAAATATTGCATATATATTTTTCCTATGTTGTTATTCCATCTTTATTATTGTTGTGCTTATTGTCACCTGATTTCTCATCCTGATTTTAAAAATAAACCGAGCATTGGGCATTTTGTGTAGCATGTTGCACTTGCCACCGTCACCGCCACTGATAAACGATCACAATCTAAGTGTTGCTTCTTCTGACCATAGACAAAAACTTGAAAGTCGTAACATATATATATATATATATATATATACACACACACACATTCCATATATATATTTTTTGTGCCTTTTAAATTATGGCATTTAAAATAGCCATATATGGGCATATTCCATATAGGTATATTCCAATATGCCCCTATATATTGTAACGATCGTCAGTTGAAGTGTGCCCGCTATAGCCACTAGAGGGCACTTCACCTTGGACTATGCTCTACACACTCTTACTCTCATTCATGCAGACTACATTTCCCAGAAGCCCCGTACCCAATCACCTCACCAGCTGCAGCTCATTATCTGGACTATATTAGTACTCTGCACATACACACCATTGCGAGGTTTTGTTATTCCTAGTGTTAACATTTCTTAGCATTTCATCCCTGTCTTGTCTTCCCATCTTGATCCTGTCTGTTTCATCCGTGTCCTGAACATTTGCTGCCTTCCCTTGGATTTACTGCATTGTGTTACTGGACTGTTAACCTGCTGCCTGCATCGACTCCTCTGCCTGTTCACCGACCACGATTCTGCCATTCCTGCCTGCATTTGGATCCCACTCCGTTGACCCTTCATTACATATAAATACACACACACACTTGCAAGTAATAGTAATATATATATATTTCAAATTCCCCACTGTTTGAATAAGCCTTAATACTTATTAACATTACATTTTTGTAAATAAATTCAAATGAGAAACAAATTAAAGAGTGTATATCTCTGAACAAGCTTTGTTTTTCTGACCTCTATCTGAGTTTGAAATCATCCCATCAAGTTTCTAAAAATCATCCCATAAAATTTTATTCACGCAAACACAAAGTTCCCATATTTAAATGAGCCGTCATCTCCTAATCATGCTGATCTTTGCTCTGACACTTCACTCCTGTGCCACATCATTTTCAGTCTGTCTGCTTAATATTTCTGCTGTTTGCTGAGGGAATTAAGACGGTAAAGATTCACTTATGAGGCAGCACGACATTTCGATCAGAGCTGTGAATATCCACAGTTGCTCGCACTCCTTGTCCCTGGGTTTTAATTGCTCCGAATAATGCTTTAAATAACATCACCTTGGTATCTGAGCACTGTGTGGATGACCTTTTCCAGGCTCTGTAGTGCTGTGACATAGTCATTTTCCAGCCCTTAATGTACTCAGAGAGTACTCTATTCGGAGGGAACGTTCACAGGGTGCTAATCTCTACCTCTCAACACCTCGTTCCACACGTAGTCATTAGGAGAGGGGGGTCTTAAAAGGGTTCCTGACACACTGGAGTTAGACATGTTAATAACTCTCATTTCAAACTGACTGTGGGAAATACTGTATCGAAGATGACAATGTAAAATGTAATGTGATTTTCTGTTCTTTAAAGGTTTTCAGTTCATCCTTGCATTAACCGGCTGGTGCTGTCCGGTCATTTTTGACTGAAATATTTACGTTATATTTTTTTCTTTTTTTAATTACTTAATTGGAATGATAAAAAACTTGGTTAAGATGTCGACAATTGCCATGTAAAAAAATAAAAAATAAAACATTATGGAAATGATTTGAAAAGGTGAACTGGTCCTAAAAATAGTCACGCTTGCAATGTTCATGGTCAAAAATGACCGCAAAACAAACTGGAAGCAAATTTCATCTAGTGGAAATGTTTGGCTCTGCACCCAAACAAATTTTGGTACACAACTTGTTTAGATTTTCTCAGTTTTAGAGTAAATCATGTTTTGGAAAATATGTATTTCATATCATAATTTATCATAATTTAAAAATGCCAGCATTTTGTTTATTTGTTTTTAAAGTTTTTGATCATTTTCACAAAACTTTCATGGCCCCCAGAATATTTTGTTATGTGAAAGTAACATTTTAAACAAAATGCTGAGAAAATTTAGTGTTTTATTCTGTTGTTAATTCTCTACTCTTTCAGAAGATGTGTAATAGCGCCCCCTACAATAGTGAAAACTGTCAATGACTGGAAAGAGTTAAAGGTGCACTATGTAGTTTTTTTCGCCGCTATGGGTCGCTAAACTCTTCAAAACAATAACAAAGGCGTAGATTGATGACGCAGTGAATATGGAATCATGGAACTTGTCATCATGTTGATGGATCTAATAATATTTATGGAGAAATAATATTTATGGATGAGTGAATGCATGTTTTTAACATGACTGTGGTATGAAGCAGGGCATGGCTAAGAGTCGCGGATGCGATTGCTAATGAGAGACAGATATCAGTGGCACACGCGAGTTCTAGGGAATATAAAGAAACGAGGACATTTCATTCTACCAAACTACTCATAAGTGCTGAAATACTACTCATACAGGTCAGTTTATTTGATGAATTAAAACTGTGAGGAAACGCAGCGCTGTTTCACTTGGTCTAACGTTACTCTATCATCCTAAACTGCATTTGACTGTGTTGAAAGTTGTAATGTTTAGTATTAGTTTGTGGTCTGTATGAGACTTAAAAGTAAGCTAGAGCTATAGTAAGTTTTTGAGCTATATAACATCGATTAGTCTTATGTAGCCTGCATTTGCTTATCTTGTCTTATAACGTGCGTGAGTGCCGTCTCTGTCAAGACGAAGTTTGTCGCAAAGCTCTCGCCATCTCTGAAACGCCACGCCGATATTGATCTTCGTTTTATCCTTTTGTCCCAAAGTTTGCTTGCCATGGTCCATAATGTTTGAACGAAACAAGAGCAGCGCACTGCTAGATGTTACTCAGCTGTCCGTGTCTGTTGGTTATAGTGCAGAACAAGCGGAAACCAGGGATAACGCGGCTATTACGTTACTGACAGGCGCAAGAGAGGCACTATTTAAAATTGTGATTTTCTCTGAATTTACAAGTTCTTGGAACCATTTAGGATAATGTACGTACACAGCTGAACGAAATATTGTGCAACTAGTTTTTGGATATTTTAATATAAAAATTTTACATATTGTGCCTTTAAGAGCACATTACATCTAAGATGCTCCTCTTTAGTCAAGATACTTCACTTGACTTATTTAATGTTCGTCCAGTTTAACTTGACCATTTGATTTCATATTTTTTAGTCTTCATTTACTCTTCAAACATTATTTCTTCATTATTTATTATTTTCGGTAACACATGTTAAAGTACATGCACTTGTTATAGTAATAACAGTAAATTATGCATTATTACAAGCAGCTAAATCACACCTTAACACAATGTAGCTCTAAATACGTACTTGTGCAATTACACTGTAATGTCACTTTAAAATAAAGTGTAATTTTTGCATTAGACATAAATGACTACATATTTTCTTCTCAAATAAATAATGCTGTTACATGATTTAAAAAAGACATTTTTTCGTCCCTTCACATCGTCTCTTGAGTTGCCCTGTCACCAGCACACTCATTAATAGTTACAAAGGCCAAAGAAAGTAAACTTTTCCTTCTTTCATCTTTGGGGATGTGTAAATTAGTTTGCTGTGGGTGTTGGTTTCTGACCTGGAGGAAATCTGAGTGAATGAAAATGTTCCAGATCCTTTCATCTTATGGCACTTTATGCACCATCCAGCGGTCATTACTCAAAACCGCCTCGGAAATCTATCAATCTATAGTATAAACACTACCCTTTTTTAATGTTTTTGAAAGAAGTCTCTTATGCTCATCAAGGCTGCATTTATTTCATCAAAGTACAAACAGTAATATTAGGATTTTATTTTATTATTTTTATTTTAACATTTTAAAATGTTATTCATTCCTGTGATGGCAAAGCTGATAGTGTTTACTCCAGTCTTCAGTGTCACATGATCCTTCGGGAATCATTCTAATATGCTGATTGCATCTCAAGAAATGTTGATATTTCTGGAAATCGGAATACATTTTATTTTCATGATTGTTTGATAAATAGAAAGTTCAAAAGAACATCATTAACTTGTCCATACTGTCATTTTGATCTATTTTGTATTCATACTTCCTGAATAAAACTATTAATTTTCTTAAACGAAATATCACTGACCCCAAAATTTTGAACAGTATAGTGTAGATAAAATGTTGAACACATTATTTTCTCTATACAAGAAAATAAATCAATCATTGCACGTTCATCTTGATGTTGCTTGTTGTGGTGCATATTTGCATCAGCCAAATTAATTCATGCTTTTTCTCTCTATGTGAACTCATCAATGAGGTCACTCCTGGGGTCATTTACAAATGCCTTTTTGAGGCATAATAATTTGTGTGGTCATTAATAAGGTAATTGATGATGTCATCTCCGACATCAGCACAAATCTCTCATCATTGCTGATGCAAATGTGATTTCTAATACCTTGATTTAATTACCAACCAACCCATAAAATATTGCTAGCATGATGAAACCATGTAAGAATACTATCAATGACATATTTCCCTCACAGATGAGGCAATAAATGAATGAGGTCATCAAAGAAGGTCATCCATGAAGTGACCAATGACATTTCCTTGGCTGTCTGGAATATTTGAATCTGATTAATGATGCCAAATGGTATATTTGACCATTGTGTCCTATGTTCTAAACTACTAGTTTCATGCCTCTTATATTACACCAAAGTCTCATTTATTAAAATAATGTTAGCTCAAATCAATATTTGATGTCCATTTATTTGTTTACAGTATTTTAGCCGTACAATAAATGGGATAATATACAGTACCAGTCATTATCGTAAAATAAACCACTACAGGATGGTACATTCGGTCTGTTTGACTCTGTTGTGATTATGACCAGCAGACAGTCCATTGTCTTTGTCAATGAGAACACATTCATCTCAAGCATCGTCCTGGGACCGTTCAGACGGTGATTTTAACATATATGTACGTCTGTAAAGTTGACATCAGTTAGATAGAATTATTAAATAACATCATGGTACCTCTATCGCTGTATATCCAGGCATGACCCTGGCTCTTGTCACTTGCAAGGTCCGCAGTCAAGGCGGCAAGGTTTCCGCTGTCCTTGGTCCCTGTAAAATTTACACCCATATAAAAAGGTAAATACCCTGCGAAGTCTTACTGATATAAGCTACTGATCGTCTCCCTATTACAGTTTTATGGACTGTGTAATTTAGATGGCCCCAGCATGGCTTCCTATAACTCCCTTTGCCCCTCCCAGTCCTCTATGCTGTCTTTACAGATTGCTGATCTCAAATGCATTATCTCTTATGACAGTACATACATTTTACTCCATAACATGCATGAAGTCCTTACTCCTTGATAAGCAAAACTGAATTTACTGTTCAATCTTAAAGGGATAGTTCACCCAAAAATGAAATTGTCGTTTTGTCACGCCTTTCCAAACCCGTAAGACCTTCATTCATCTTTGGAACACAAATTAATATTTTTGATGAAAATCAAACTTTCTTACCCCCCATAGACAACCTAGAAGGGTAGAAAGGTGCCCGGAAAGGTAGTAAAGGCATCATTAAAATAGTCCATGTGGTTCAACCTTAATTTTATGAAGTGACGAGAATACTTTTTGTGCACACAAATCAACAAAAATAACTTTATTCAACAATTTCTTATTTTCTGTGTCAGTCTACAACGCTGTCCATCTCCGACTGGCACTGAAGAGGAGAAATTGTTGAATAAACAATTATTTTAGTTAAAAGTATTTTTGTCGCTTCATAAAATTAAGATTGAATTACTGTAGTCAGACTGATTATTTTAACAAAGTCTTTACTACCTTTCTGGGTCTTGAAAGTGGTAATTGCCATCAGAAAGCTCTCAGATTTCATCAAAGATATCTTAATTTGTGTTCTGAAGAAGAACGAAGACCTTACGAGTTTGGAACGACATGAGGGTGAGTAAATGACATCATTTTCATTTTTGGGTGAACTAACCCTTTAAATGGAAAAAAAAAAAAAAACATTTTCTAGAATGTCCAAAAGGAGTACAGGTGTGTATTTTAATCAGATTGTACTTAATGCTCTAAGGTCACATCAGAATCCTGATAGGAGGGCTTTATATCCGTAAAGTACACTTCGGTATCCCATTAATTTTTAAAGCAACAGAGGCAAATGTCATTGTGAGAGCTATTAGATATGCTATATAAACTATTATTAACGCACGAAAAGTGGCTAGTCTTAAAGACACCACGTCTGCCCTACCTTGGAGGTCTGTCGGCTTTTAATTATAATAATTTAGTTTGATCTCCTAAGATTTATGAAGTTCCTCATTTCACTGAACATTTGAGAAAAGCAAGAAAAGAGTTTTAGGCCCTATTTTGTACCCTATTTGTGGAAAGCGCTACACCCTGTGGAGGACTGATTGAAAAGTGAGTTTTTGTGACCGACTAGTCAATAATGATTGGCAGTCATCGGCTGTTAGGCTGCCCATTACCGTCTCAGGCAGGAAACATTGTCTCATAAATGGCTCATAAAACAACTCTCAATACTTGAGTCCATTTTTCTCCCAAAAGCAAGGACACCGTCTTCTCCCACTGTGTCACAGCACTACATAATACCACACCTTAGCTTCCTTTAGGCAGTGCAACGACAAGTAAACAGCTCAAGGTGACAACTTCCTTCAAAAGAACAAATGCCATCCATCTATTATCCACCACTTATCCGGGACCGGGTCGCGGTGGCAACAGGCTAAGTAAGGACACCCATACGCCCTTTTCTCTGGCCTCTTCCTCCGGCTCATCCTGGGGGATACTAAGGTGTTCCAAGGCCAGCCGAGAGATATAATCCCTCTAGCGTGTTCTGGGTCTGCCCGGGGTCCCAGTTGGACATGAACTCCACCGGAAGGCGTCCGGGAAGCATCCTGAGCAGATGCCTGAACCACATCAACTGGCTTCTTTCAATGCGGAGGAGCAGCGGCTTGACTCTGAATCTCTCTCTGTCCGAGCTTCGCACTCAGACAATTTATATATATATATATATATATATATATATATATATATATATATATATATATATATATATATATATATATATATATGTGTGTGTGTGTGTGTGTATTGTAGTGTAAATAAGCATGTCAAAGGTGAAAAAACATTCTGCTTGATGAAATTTAATAGCTTAAGGATAGTTATTCTTATGCATGTGTATCAGTAGTTTTAAAATTAGATATATTTTTAGTCAGATTATTTTTTTCAGTCCGGTTTTAAAACTTGATTTGAATTGATAATTTATTTTATGCAAAAATACAGTGTTAGTCAATCGAAACAAGCAAATCATTGAGTAACAAACTGAGGCTGTATGCCGCTGCTTATCTTTAAGCTGAGAAGCACTCACTTTATGCAGAGATGCTATCCTGCTGAGCTCAAATGCCAGATCTAATGCATTCTGCATCTGTGCCGCATACGTCGCAACATTACGCTCCTTGCCTCTCATGCTCTCCCTCCTCGTCATCCATTAAGCTGTGAGGAGAGCATCGCTACTTGGAGAAGCGTGTAGTAAAGACTGTCTACATTCATGATTTCAAGAGTGTAAGTCCTGGATAGTAGCATTCAGGTGTCACGCACATTTTGTGTGTGTGTGGTTTTTTAACTTATTACAAGGGGTTTCAGTGACAGAAAAATGGTTTCTAGGTGTTAAAAAAATCTTTTTTTATCTATATAACTGCTTTGGAATAAATATTTAGTTTAAAGTCATTTAAAAGTACTCGACAAAAACATTTTAATTTAATCAAAAATGTTTCATTTCAAATACATCAGCATCTAACTACTATAAAAATAGATTTCTATTACAAGCTTTTTTATAATTATTTATATAAATATTACTTTTTTAAAATTATATCAGCATGTTAGATTTCTGAAGGATCATGTGACACTGAAGACTGGAGTAATGATGCTGAAAATTCAGCAGTGCCTTCACAGGAAGATTATTTTTATTATTTTTATTTATTTACAGTTTTTGTGTGTTTTTGATCAAAAAGCCTTATTGAGCAAACAAGACCTCTTTCAAAAACATTCAAGTCAGCATAAAACAAAAGTTTCCGATAATCTTTTCTTCCATATTGGGACATTTTTTTCCCGAGTAAAGAGAAAAAGAAAAATGTAGGGCAGGACTTTAATTTTGTCCATTGGGAATTGATTGGATGGTTGGGGTTTACTATTGGTCGATCTTGTGAGTGACAGGTTGTCTCACCCCGGCACGCATCATCAGAGAAGAGAAGAGAAGAGAAGAGAAGAGAAGAGAAGAGAAGAGAAGAGAAGAGAAGAGAAGAGAAGAGAAGAGAAGAGAAGAGAAGTCATTGCATGAGGAGGGGAAGTTTTGTAAATTTTGAAAAAATGATGTGCACGGATAAATAAACTACACCAATATTCCATGAAATGACTAAATGACTAAATTTGAAGCACAACATTGTCAATTTTGATTTCATGGTTACTTTAAAAAATATTACAGACCTAAACCTTTTGGATAGTAGTGTATGGTTTAATAATGTTGCAGCCAGTGATCAACATCCACTTACAAATAACTTAAAAACCACTCGGCTTAAAAATTTAAGGGGGGGAGGCTTATGGTAATGCTTATGGCAGCATTTGTTGCTAACTGGCTCATTGGCGAACATGTTCCACCTACATGAAAATGCATTACGCTTACAATTCCGTATGAGTGGTGAGATGTTGAAACGTTTCCCAAGACTCCTCGCGCTTATATTTGGAGGAATGCTCCATTATTAAATGGCCGTGGTGTTCTAGCGCTCCCCATGACCTGCCAAGAATAAAGAATCTGTTTACTGTAAATTGCACCCCACTCCCCCCCAAATACCATCTGCCACTTAGAAGGCCGCTGTGTTAGTGCTGGCTAAAAATAGACCTTCTGATTGGCTCCTAAAGGGAAAAGGGCCCACATCACCCAAAAAGCCTCTGGATTTGATGGATAACCCGAAAGAACATTGGCACGGGGTCGACGCCACTGAAGCCGCCTTTATCCAAATCATTTAGCTAATTTTGTTATCCGGGATTTTTGTGAGGGAATGAAAACGACAGATAAGGGAATGACGGAAAGAAAAGAAAAGCCACTTTTTTTTATCTCCGCGGCGCTCTCTAGGGTGGGTTTGCCGGCCCAGCCACCTGTAATTGGCTTATCCTGCTTTCTCTCCAACTCTGTCACTGTGATTTGCCAGTTTGGTGATATGAGGAGACAGAAGAGCTGCTTCTGTGTCTCTTTGTGTTTGACTTTATGGGCTCTGGTAAAGAGTAACAGAGAGCAGAAATGCTGAAGGTGATTCAAACCTCCTGCTATGCAGTAATGGCACAAAGCACACTGGCGTTTATGGACGAAGTGAGAGCGCTGCGGTCTTCTGCTCATTTCCTAGGACACAACATCCTGTCATACTATTTCAATAAACACCCAGAGAAAGTCTGTAGCGTCAGTCATGTTAGTCAGCGAGTAGAGGAACTTAATATCAGTCGAGTTGCCAATAAGGATGGTATCAGTGTTGGGGACAACGTATTACAAGTACTGCGAGTAATGTAATCAGATTACTTTTCCCATGTAACTAGTAAAGTAACGCATTACTTTTAAATTTACAACAGAATATCAGTTACTTTTTCAAATAAGTTACTTTGATTTCCTATTTCTTGACTGAAAGCTCTCCTGTCCGCATGCTGAGAGAAATAAGTAGCGCCCTCTAGTGTACAGGTGTGAATTTGCATTTCCTTCAGTCTGAGGATTATTCATTTCACTTATGGTGTGAAAATTTGTCAAAAATAGAATAATATAACTTTATATAACCAGATGAGAAAAAGTAACACAAAAGTAACTTAACATTACTTTCCATAAAAGTAACCCAATTAGTTACTTTTTTAGGGAGTAACACAATATTGTAATGCATTACTTTTTAAAAGTAACTTTCCCCAACACTGGATGGTAGGAGTGAAAAAAATACAGTGATCGATGCTGCCATACCTCATCCAATCCCCAAGAAATTGTGGATAAAACCAAACGCCTCATCCACGACGTCCAAAGTAATATATTTTTCCTTTATCGTATCACACAGCGGCATTCGCCTGTCCAAAACAGCAGAACTTAAGTAAAACCAGCAGACTCCTGTCACATCTATAATGATCGTCTGAAGATGGAGGCCGTGTCTTTGGCGTGGACATGTATTTAAAGGTCACCAGTGGTTTTACAAGAGCCGTTAATGGTGCCGCTGCGTTTGAGTGAATTGGCTGATCTGTCAGAGAGAGGCTTGTTTATGAGTGCTTGGTCGCCCCCTCCTGTCCTGCCCGTGCACAGAGCTCATTCCAGCGGCCGTAAAAGTCCACAATTGCTCCGATTCATCAAAGAATTAGCAGGAGTGTGACGGCTCTACTGAGATGCTCTTAACTGATCCAGGTGCAGATAGCAAGAGGGGGCAAGTAAGGTGTTCAAATTAGCAGGAACTTCGACATGACAGAAAATAGTATAGCAGCAGCGGATAATGAAACCAAGCACATTGGCTCATTATACAAAACTTTGGGTTCAGTAAGGTTTTTTTAATGTCTCTTATGCTCACCAAGGCCCCATTTATTTGATCAAAACGACAGTAAAAACAACAATATTGTAAAATATTATTACAATTTAAAATAATTGTTTTCTATTTTAATATATTTTAAAATGTCATTTATTCCTGTGATGGCAAAGCTGAATTTTCAGCATCATTACTCCAGTCTTCAGGGTCACGTGATCCTTCAGAAATCATTCTAATATGCTGATTTGCTGCTCAAGAACATTTTTATTATTAATATCAATTATAAAACACTTGAGCAGCTTAATATTTTTGTGGAAACTGGTACATTTTTCAGGAAGCTTTGATGAACAGAAAGATCAAACAGCATTACTGACACTTTTGATGAATTTAATGCATCTTTATATATATATAAAATCACAGTCGGTCATGTTAATGGTTTATGAAACTTAACTAGATTTCATGAACACGTACTTACGTAATCACTTTAAATAAAATCAAAGCTCTTGTTCTAGTTGTCGCCTCAGAAAGTCATGTAAGAATTTTACTAAAAAGCACATTCACTTGTGTCTCAAACAGGTTATTAAAGTTTCCTTTATTCTCAAAGGATTTGCATTACGTACTAGCACAAATCACTTCATGTAACAAAGTATCCATAGCCTGCCAACCAATTAAAGTTTGGAGTCCTTATTCAGTCTTAAGCAACCCTTTGCAGTGATATCCATCATGGAAACAGCTTTGGACTTCCTGGTCATTAATATGTGGGACAATAGCGCCCTCTATCACTAAGTAGCTTGATGCTTAAAGGGATTGTTCACCCAAAAATGTAAATTCTGTTATCATTTACTTACCCTCAAGCTGCTCCAAATCTGTATGACTTTCTTTCATCTGCAGAACACAAAAGAAAATATTTTTTAAGAATTTTGGTAACCAAACAGTTTTGGTAACTGCAAAAACACATGAGATAACACAAGAAAAACACAAGATATTTCTCATAATATCTTCTGCAGAACAAAGATGGTTGTAGGCCTACAGGTTTGGAGCAGCTTGAGGGTGAGTAAATAATAATAGAATTTACATTATTGGGTGAGTGTGCTGAGCCTACATGCCAACAGCAAGATTGCTTTTATAAAACTGTTCAATAAACAAGCTGAGTAAACAAACTGAGAATATGGTCTTTTTTGGAAAATAGTCAAAATAACTGGCAATATTGTCTAAAATGGAAGATCCGTTTACTGTGATGTCAAACATCGATCAGTCTGCACGCCGTCTCTTCAAGTCAAACACACCTGAACGAATCAGCAGTTTTGAATGAATCAGGTGAATGAATGATTCAACAACTCACTCAGCCACATCACGTTTCGCCCCCTACTGGCATAATAATGTAACCTGCAGAAAGAGTCTCTGAAGAATCCCCTCACTAATGAACAGAATGGCAGCCTGTTTTAAACAAGCACAGACGGTTTGTGGAGTACAAACAGAGAAAAGATTCGAAGACCAGGGTTAACTGTTGACCTGTTCGCATTTCCACCGCAGGAATTTTCCCCAGGAACTAGGGACTTTGGGCAGGTACTCTGTGAGTTTTGACTGCAGGGACCAGGGTCTAAATGAAAAAAAAAAACCTCAGACAGTCCTTGTTCGCTAGGTAATACTATTTCAAAGTTCAGGAACTTTCGGGCGTGGGACTTGAACATGCCGATTGGTTGAGTTCATGCAGCATTTTATTCCAACCTCCATTTTTAAAGGTCTGTTGCGGTACGTGCAGTAAGATTTGTTTGCTATTCCAATCAACAATAGAGTTTAAAAAATATGGCCGATGGACCGACGACGAGCTATTAAGCTTATATGCAGAGGATGAAATCCAGCGGGAACTGGAGTCGCGCGCAGTCCTACGTCACCGGACTAATCTTCAGGGTACTTTATACCCAGTGTTGTCAAGTCCGCGATTTTTCCACTGTTGCCGTGGGTTGAAGCGACCATAAATAACATGATATTAAGCCCCTGAAATGCAATTTTACCAGGAGAACCCTGCCAAAAAATGTAGATTTGGGCCCCCGGAAAGCACGGGACGCCCCTGAAACGCGATTGGGCTAGTTTTGAGTTATCAATTGGGCGGGATTTGTTGTGAAAACCTGGCAACCCAGTTTATACCGCTATGGAAACGCAGACAGATGATGTTTTATTAACAAAGTTCGGGAGGAACACCTTCAAATGATCTAACTAATCATCACATCACTCCAACCAGCAGTCATTAATCAGCAATCAACCTCTCTGCCCAATCAGCATGAGCGGAGACCTATATATATCGACACAGTAGACTCACCTATGCTTTTGGACCGTTTCAGTATCCCTCCACCACCCCGTCTCCTCACACTTGCCTGGTTACTTCCTAAACCAGAATACGGGGCTCTCCTCGGACAGCACGCCAAATGTGCATACTAATAACTCTATCTGATTATCTGTAAGTGTGAACTCATGAAAAATAGGTCTGGGGGAGTTCCTGGGACAAACTGTTCCGGGTAATTTCGGTGGAAACAAGATATACTACATTTTCGACAATAATCTAATGGTGCTATGACTAAAGCAATGCATCTAAATTAAAGCAGTGACGTTCAGAGAAAGAGTGCGTATTTCGGAGAGTCCTCTGGAGCTCAGACACTTGGCTGTCAGCACCTCATTGCAATGGTGCGGCTCGTGTTGGATGATTCCGTTTGACTGGCATGCAAAGACCATCACTCTCACATCTGAATTGCCCACGATAAGGCTTCATTACCATAAGTTTATTTTCTCCTATTGAGGTGGGCTGTCTAAAACAAAGGCCAGTTGATTATTTTGCTTGATCATTGTACCATTCAAAGCGACCGATTGCAAACGGAAAAGGAAACAATGGGCTTTCCCTGAGGATCCCGGAGGCTGACATGCATACAGTTACAGGAGTGGTGACACTGACGTGAGATCAGTGCAGCCAGGCCTGACAGTACACCCATGGGACGCACGAGAGCTCAGAGACGCTGAATCCGAGACTGTCAAGGCTGTCCAAGGGTTTGAATGGCTGCAGTCCACCGAGGATTTTGCATTTCAGCAGTCCGTCACTGTCAGACAATAGCAACATTTTTGGTCGATGGACAAGAATTTGCTTGCATATTGTGTTATATGTAATATTGTATGCTACTAATACACATGTATTGACAAGAAATGGGAGGATTTTATTGTCATACTGTATACATCTAACAAAAAGAATGAACATTAAATGACCTTAAAAAGTCTACTATAAACAGTCTTATTGTGTTTGGTATGCCAATTTCCAGTATTAAATGCTGGTTCTTCCAATAGGTGTCTTAACCCTATAAATCCTAATGTTCTGTGTGTGATGCATGAATTTCTAAGACCTCTAAATTATTAACATGATCAAAACTTTTCTACCCTAAAATTAATTGATAGCCTAAGTTAAGCCTTTTAGTATATTTGCAAAAAAAATGTCCACCTTCAGGACATTATACATGTCTTTTTGCTGTGAAATCTTTTTTTTTCCTCGGTGAAAACTTTTATATTGTTAGTAATATTTCAAAATTATTATTTATTGGATTGCATAGACTGTAAATAAATGTTCACGTGCTTTGAAGGGATCTTATTTTGAAGCTAGTCTCAGCCTCTCCGAAATTTAACTAACCAAACCAGCGATATTTCCTTGGTAAAGCGGCTTCAGCCTAGTTTTTCTAGTCAACAGCACTAACTAGTCTAGTAGCTTGGTCTAAGATGGCCTTTTTAAAGGACTGCTTGAACAATTTAACTTAGGATGCAATACAAATGATTAATACAAACAATTCCAAGCACTGATTTTATGGTAGAATGCCAGACCAGAGGTGTTTGTATAGAGGATTATGGTACTGAAAATGGCACTGAATGGTACAATAGCAACACAACTAAGAAGGAGAGAAAACATGGGATTACATGTGGTTTTCTGCTCCTTAATGTGATTTTCTTAATGACAGTTTTACCTTTTTATGCACTTCAGTGAGGACAGTGGCGAGGTTGAGATTAGAGAGAATGTATTTTGCCTCAAAAGCCGATTAGCCTGATTTGAAACAGAGCCAAATTGAGTCTATTCTGTTCTCATTCACAAAGACTGGGCAACAAAACGTGAAATAATCGGAGCAAGGCTTTGTGTTACCTAACATTCTGTCCGTTTTCATATTACAGCTGAGCAGCTTTTCATAAACCCTCAATACGTTCAACAGCTTTATGGGAAAATCATTAAAACATGGACAGTGTGGAGAGCAGATTTCCATTTGCATTTACAAAACTTTGCAAACGTTTAGCCTCAGTTAGGTTGTGTGACAGCAAAGAACAAAAAAAAAAGCAACAAATAATAATAATAAAAAAAAACCTCAAACATAGTAGAAATACAGAATGAATGATTTCAGGACTCCCTCATTAAATCTGCTGTTCTTGACTGCCATCTAGTGGTTTTGCAAGGGCAGTTCAGTCAAATTCTAGGCATTGCAAAGCTAGTGACATCTCAATGTACTTTCTATTTAAAAAAAAAACGCAATTCAAAGTGTATTACGATGGGGACATTTTGCCATTGGAATGACTGGTAATTTTTTTTTTTTTTCAATAATTCTGATTAAACCCTACAATAATTGTTTATTAATAATATTATTTTAGTAATCGTTTAGTAGCAGCAGCAGTAGTAGTATTTAAAATTATTATTATTTTCTCTAAAAATGGATGACTACCACCAGACGGAACTAAAGCGCAACACAAACAAACAAAAACGTTTGTCCGGAAAGTCTCCATTTCCCAGAAGCATGGCACAACTGGAAAGCAGATTTGTGTGGAGTTTACACTACAGCTGAAGAACAATCTTACTGTGTTGTGTGAAGCACATCCCCATCGTCAAACCACAACCGAGGAGACCGTGAAGAGATGGACAGAGACAACAGACAGCTGAACCTAAACGACACCATTACAGAGAGCTCTGACCCAGTAGCTCTTAAATGCTCATCAGGATTGTGTGAGCTGCCCCCTAGTGGTTGTTGTGCAAGTGACATTCAGGTACATATAGTTACTGAGTAAGCTTAGGTGGCTAAAACAACCCCAAATGAATCACCTTTTTTTATAAAACACTTTATCTATTTTTATTATATATTTACATATATATTTATAGTTTAATGTGTCTAGGATAAAACTTATTTTTGCAGATAATAAATGTAAACATCAATTAATGATTCTGTTTTTTTTTTATTATTATTATTTGTTGCTTTTTTTGTTTTGTTTTTTGCTGTCACACAACCTAACTGAGGTCTAAAAAAGTATCCTAAGCTACATTTCTGCTCATAAGTTTCACACCCCTTGCAGAATATGCAGCATTTTAATAATTTTAACAGAATAAGAGGCATCATGACTATTATATTTTAATTAGTACTGTCCTGACTAAGCTATTTCACATAACAGATGACTGAATTTATGAAAATTGCCCCATTCAAAAGTTTACATACCCTTGAATCTAAACTGACATGTTGTTACCTGCATGATCCATGGCTGTTTTCATGTTTTGCAATACAGTGGAAAAAAAATAAAAATAATTGTGACTTTTTTTCACTGCAATTGCGAGATATAAACTCACAATTGCAAGTTATAAAGTCAGCATTGCATGATAACTTGATAATCTGATTTTTTTTTTCTTGAAATTGCGAGTTTATATTTCATTTCTGACTTCTCGCAATTCTGAGATTTTTTTCTTTTATCTCAGAATTCTGACTTTTCTTTCAATTCTGACATTTTGTGTCAAAATTGAGTTTATAAGTCACAATTGCAACTTTATATCACAGAATTCTGCGGAAAAAAGTCAGAATTGTGAGAAAAACTTTTTTTGTGTGTTACATACTTATTAGTATTCCAAAGTATTCTAAAGTTAAGTTACAGAACTTGAGAAATCTAACGAAATACGTTACAAATTACTTTTTAAAGCATGTATTTTGTAATCTGTACTGAAAAGTAACCTACCCATCCCTGTATATACTTGTGTGTGTGTGTGTGTGTGTGTGTAAAAATCACAACACTTAACTGCAGTTTGTTTGTTTATTTCTCATCTTAATTCACATTCAAGCCTTTAAAATACATTTTATATATCCTGAAAAGGAAGCAAACAAGATCGAGCAACTTGAATACAAACTTTGCAAGTAACCCACATAAGTACACATTCACTGTGAGCCACAGAATTCAGTGATCCATTCAGCACAACAGACACTTAAACGACGTCATCATCTCACTTGTGAGAGTTCACAGACAGAATGTTCAAGACCTCAACGTAATGTGGGCAGATGATGTTGTAGCACCGTTTCACCAAATTGGGCGATGAAAACCATTACACAGCTGTCGGAGTCATTTACTCATTATCTTCCTTGAGACCTGCAAGTGTGAGTAGAAACAAGCCCTCCATATTCCATCAAGGAAAAGAATGTATGCATACGGAGAAAACGAATTTTGACATTTACTGCTAGCTTTTATTTCATGTGTGCTATGAAATGCGCACTGTATACGAAGCAGTTGCATTTTATATTAGATCTCTACAGATTACAGAGTGATTGCTTTTCTACGGATTAACCATTTGCCAAAGTATTATTAATTCATATTTTTAAACAGGACCCGTATTGCTTTACATAAAGCACTGCCACATTTCTCTTTAAATGACCTGTGGCCAGTTCCATGAACTTAGCCAGCGTCTCAACTAGTCTGACCAGCAGTTTGTATGGAAGCTTGTTCCAGCCAAGGAATAAAAATCACAATTCTGAGGGGGGAAATATAGAATTGTGGGTTATACGCGTGAATTTGCGAGTATTAAAGTCAGAATTGTGCAATTGACCCTTCGCAAACGGTTTGATTGACAGGCGATCTGACCAATTATAATCCGCCATTTTGTCTGACAAAGTTAGTTAATGTTGGTGAACTTGAACTTGAAAAATTGTGTGTACTCACGTCTTTCGGCGCTTAAAAACAACATTCCTTCTGACGTTCATTCATGTTTATTTGATGCTATAAATGAACTAGTATGAAGAGATGATCGGTTCACGAAGGAGCGACAGCGACACGTTAAAGAGCCACTATATGGTATTTATTGTTTAAACTTCTTTAAAAAATTACAATATTTTAAATATGAAACTGTTTCATACGTTGTCAGTGTCATTGCTCCGCGATGTCTTTTTCACTTCGTGAGAACATGATGTGTGGCGTGAGAGCGCATAGCAACAGTAACTAAAGGGGGCGGGTCTTTGCGAAGGGTCAATTCTGAGAAAATGTTAGTAGTATGAGATAAACTCGCAAGGCGGAAACCAGCTTCCACTGAAACAAGTTTGCCAATGAATAATCGGTCTTATTTTTTATATTTCTTATTAGTTATATAGAAAAACAAATAGATGACTAACTTGTAATACTAGACTCAGAATTTTGCAACCGCCTCCTGATCCAAATCAACAGAAAAACCGGACAGATACATTCAAGTGCAAGTTTAAAAGCAGATCCACCTGGTGAGGCGAATCAAATCGGCAGCAGCATGTTTCAGCCCACTGATCTGACGTCAGTTTTGAACATCCAATGATTGCCGTTTTGGAATGTCTAGCATGCACGCGAGGCTGTCAAATATGGAATTAAATTTATCAAACTTTTTTCAATGGACGAGTCATGCATACAAGTTTCTACTGTAAAGTGCTATTATAAGAATAGTTTTAAATTAAACATAAAACCTTGGACCTTACATAGAGGGTTATAGGTCTCAAATCACAAACATGGTATTTACAGATTCACATGTGCCTAATTGTGAGAAAACAATGGTCCCGTTTAGTAAGAATAAAGCAAATACATACAAAACCTACAAAAAATGCAGTGCAGATTCAAATGAAATGTTTTTGCACAATAATAACAATTAAAAAAAACATTCAGCAACAAATTACGTGATGAAAACACCACTGTACATCACTGATTGGCCAGTAGAGAGCAGTGATGAGCAAGATCACAATAACATTGTCATTTCAGACCAAATACTCACCAAGGTATAAAAAGCGCAAGTAATAATATTAGCAAATGATTCTTCACATTCAGGACTACAACGAAAAAACACAGCAACCAAATATTGTAAAATGTAGAGAAGTCCAATGCAATGAACTTCTATACAAATCATTGTCATATACTGAGCAAAAAGATCTGTTTCCTGGGCAGAACATTTTTAGTCTCTATGGCTATGAAAGACAAAAACCTGAAAAAAAAAAAAAATATGCACGTACAACTGCTTAACCTTGAACAAAAAAAATAAAATAAAATAAAATAAAGCATCTGACACCAGCTTAAAATGGTCTGGTTTAGCTTGTTTAAGATGGTCTTGTTATTCAAGCCAGTCCAAGCTGCAATTGGCTAGTTGGTTTCCAAGCCTGACCAGCTGATGAGCGACTAAAACTGGTCTCAAACCAGTAAACCAGACCAGGAAACCAATTGTTCACCAGGAAAGTAGTCATTTTAAAGGGGACTTAGTTTCTCCTTTCCACATGCTCTAGTTTAAAATAAGATCAAGCGTGAACCTCATCGCATTTGGTTACTTTAAAAGTAGATGTTAGGCTCAAACAAACAGCGAGTCAATAAAACCCCAAGCTGGCTGCTTTGAATGAACTTCACACAGTGGCCATGGCAAATTCTGCACTTCGGGGCAGCAGTCAGAGTGAAACATTCATTTGGTCTCGGTCCAAACTGCAGCCTGAGTGTCCCAAAATTTCGTTCTCTCTGCCAGCGGTGACCCTGCACTCAGTAATGAGGGAAAAAAGCAGTGCACAATACAATCAATGGTGCCATTAAACTCTTCAGGTCAAACGGCAATGTTCTGAAACGATGCGCGGCAGCATGGACCCATCTAGAACGTGTCATTCCAAAGATCTGTGTCGACTACTGAGCATTAATAAATCTTTGGCTGAATGTAAATGTCCTGCTATGAGATGGATGTGAGAACGCTCATCCTCCCAAGCCTTTATTTCTCCTGAGAGCAAGTGAGACAGAAAGCAAAGTGGCTTAGTTGTACCCTGTGCGTTAGAAAGACGACAATACAAGAGTATCATTCGTAGGTTTGCAGAACCTGATAGCAGAGACATAAAACAGACATTTTCCTCAGTAGTAAAGGCCCTTACTTAAAAAAATGGCTTCCAGCTGCTCATTTATGACTACAAACATGCCTGCGTTACACATCTATATGATCTGAAATGAAACAACCGCTGTTAATCGAAACTAGAGGAGCGGTCACATTAACTAAACAATTATCACTGGCAAAAAAGGTTCATTGCAGGTTTCTGTTGGTAAACATGGCGAATTCACTCAACCAACTTGAAAACGCTGCCCTCGTAAATTCCAGATCACATGGATTCCTATTGAATTGACTGGATTTTGCCTGCAAAAAATCTGCTGAACAATGGTAAATATGACTACAACTTAACACTGATAAAACAGGGTGAACGTGATTTCACCAAGTACAACCGGATCAACATCTTTGTTGATCCTGGAACAACATTCCAATCAATCAATCAGATTTGATTGACAAGTTTACAGGTAATGTCGACTTTATGCTTACAACAAGCTTAGGTGCTTCTACATCAGTGTTATTCATCTACCATTAGGCATAAGTTATAGGTAGGGTGAGGTTTAATTGGTTGGGATTAGAACTGAGTGTGTTCACACTTGGCATGTTTGGTTCGATTAAAACGAACCCTGGTGCGATTGCTCTGTTAGTGCGGTTCATTTGAAAGTGTAAACGCTGCCATCCGAACCCTGGTGCGCACCAAACAAGCGGACTGAAACAACTGTAAAGATGGGTGTTGGTCAGCTTCCGAACGAACTGTGGTGCGGTTTGACTGAAATATGAACGTGGGCCAAACACATGTAAACGAACCAAAAACAGGACTTGATGTCACAAGATGCAATCCTAAAAAGGACAGAATGCTTAAGCATACCTGTTTTTCCTTGTCATATTTGCTAAGTTGGCCATTACTGTTCAGTACAGGCAAAGTCCCTGTGAGACAAGTCGTTTCTTTTGGCGGCCATCTTTGAAATGCCTCTGAGGCATCATGATTGGGTCAGTTTTGAGGAGCAATTGGACGGGTTTCGTGTGGCAACCCTGACTTTCTCCCATTCATAATAATACGAGTGCACCATCTTTCTATGTATAAAGTCTTTGGTACGGGCAGTCTTCCCACAGCAGATCTTCGTTTGTCTGTTTTGACTCTTTTACACATTTTATAAGCTCTCAGCTCCATCAAATGTACGCATATACAGAGATTGGATTTAGCCCAGCCCGTAGGTTTGTTTTGGAAGTTCGACAAGTTCCGTCGCAACAGACATCATAAAAGCCGCTTTCTGTTGTTTTTAAGTTTGGTGTTAAAAATGACAGTGTGAATGCAAAGTGAACCAAGACTAAATGTATTGTTTTCTATTTTAAGAACCTAGAGAACCGAACTACAAGTATGAACACACTCTAAATATTTGGTCATGAATATTGTCCCAGGATCACCAAAATATGTTGATCCAGGAACATGTCTTACTTAGCAAAATCACGGTGACCGATAAAAGAGAAAATAGAAAATCAAATCCTCAAGCAGTTGTAGCAAAAACACATCATTTAGGAGCATCAAAGCTGTGAATCGTGTAACATTCTGCTGAGAGGAGCATACGCTGCATATGCACCGTACCGTGCGAAGAAAACCTCTATTCTCTCTCCGAGTATGTGATTGTTTGAAGGCAAGCATGAAAATCTGGCTCTGAGAATGAAAGAGGTAGAGACTTTGCTTCGATTGCAATCAACTCCCCAACATGTTTCCTCCAACAATCTGTTCCCCTTCTGCTGTCAGTCAGTCGTGGTGCCAACCCAGCCCACCCAATTCTGATACGCTGTCCTACACTCTCTCTCTTTATGACATCATCATTTCCACACGTGCGACCCAAGCATTTCATTTGAACCTGGAGCAGCCGCTCCGCCCATGGACTGCCCGTATCCCATCACGTTATTGGCACTGTAGAAATTCATTCCTGCCATGTGTTGAGTCATCTGTGAGAGAGACAACAGAAACTGTTATTACAGGCGATTAAAAGAAAGTAACGATGAAACTTACATTTGTTGTTCATTTGTTCTCCCTCATGTCGTTCCAAACCTGTTTTTTTTTTTTTTATTGGAAGACAAAAAGAGAAACTTTATACTGGTTATTTTTGTCAATACAGTTTCATGCGTGTTCCACATAAGAAAAAGTCATAAAGGTTTGGAACATCATGAAGGGCGAGTAAATGATGAGAGTCTGTTAATTTTTGTGTGAACTATCCCTTTAGTTTTTAAAGTGTCAAACTCAGACATGGATTTGAGTTGAATGTACCAAAAATGTTTTGGGGCTATCAGTGTGAACAAAGCCTAAACCTATTTGCTCGGTTTCAAGTAAGCATGGTAATCGTGATTCCAGCGCTTGTTACCTGGCTGATGTTCCACTGCATCTGTTGGGCCTGCTGTGCTCCATATGCCTGCTGAGGAACTGCTGCCATGCTTCCTATCATCCCATTCTGCATTCCTATTACGCCCCCCTGCACCCCTGCCATGTACGGAGGAGCAGCTGCCACTCCGGTTTGCGGCATAACACCTGCCTGTCCCAGTATGTTCATATGTGGAGCCATCATAGGCCCCACCATGCCCTGCTGGGCAGCCAGGGCCTGGTATTGGCTGTAGCCTGCAGCAGGGACATAGCCCATTTGAGTTGCTCCCATGTACATGCCAGCTAAAACAGAAACAGATAAACATGCATAAACAGTACAAAGCAACAGAAAAGAGCCATATTTTGAATTAGTCATTTCAAATTTGCCGTGATCCTGAAACTAATCTCACCATGAGTGGCCATGTTTGTTTGTGGTGCTGTACTGCTGTACAGGGACAAGATTGAGTCCTTTGACATCTTCTTTCCGCTGTCGTCACTTTTGGTGGGGGGATCCAGGAACAGGCTGAGGTTTTCGGGCACTGATGCTGCTACCCGTCCAGTGGGCATGGACCCTGAGCTAGGCTTCAATGGGGAAAAAATTAAATAAAACATGGTTTACATGCATTAATGACTCTAAAGATAGAGATTCAAGATAAAGTTAGAACCGTGAGAATGAAGTGAAATCGGAGTATGAACTTCTTTACCGTGCTCCTGGTGGAGTTTGAGCTGCTGACGGCAGCAGGCATAGAGGTGAAGAGGTCAAGGCCGGGACTGATTTCAGTGCTTTGTTTGCCATTGGACGTGGGAGCTTGAGGAGCTAGGGCATCTGGAAAAGGGAGTTTCAACATCTAAAAGTCTGTATTGTGGTTGTACATATAAGTATGATGTGTATTTTAACATGTTACCTAGCCCCAGTAAGTCATTAACAGACTGTGACTGTTTCTTTGGACAGTTTTTGAATTGCTGTGGCTCGTCTTTTTTCTGTAAAGGCAAACAAACATAGTCTTACTCATGGGTTAATGATAAAAAACACATTTTAAAGGGGTCCTATTATGCTTTTTACACTTTCTTTAGTGTATAATGTTGTTGTTTGAGCAAGAGGTCTGGAATATTATAAAGCACAGTCTCTCAAAAGGTTCTCTATATCAGTGTGCACTGTTTTTGAACGCCCTGAAACACCTCGATTGTAGTCTTGAGTTCTGGGTACATACGTGTCACAATATTCCTCATTTAAATATTCCCCACCCAAGGCATACGGAAAGAAATGCCTGGTTGAGTTGCATTAGTAGTGTGGTGAAACTTGCTCAAAGCGGATAACCAATCACAACACCGGTCCAGCCGACCAATCAGAACACACTGAGTTTTTCGGAAGAAGGGGCTTCATAAAGAACGGAACTAAACAGAGTGTTACTGACACATGGGGAAGCAATAAAATGTGTGAATGTGTGTTTTTTGAAGAATCAAGCATGAATACCTATTCTAGTAGACCCGAAAAGCAAAATCCAGACTATAAAAAGGGGCATAATAGGTCCCATTTAACAGAGTTGTTCTGTTATGCCATCAATTTGTAGATCAACCCAGAAGGCTCCAACAGGCAATTCTAATGTCTCTATAATGAAAATGTTTTGTGAACATTTTCAGTTTTCAGAACAAGACGTAGAGTCTCTTCAAGCCACAGACACAATTTTAGTCGTAGATCAAAACCCATTATTCTAAAAACCCATTAGAAATGTAATGAAAGGGAATGCATGGCTCAAAAACGCTGGCTCTCTTCTGGGTTTTAGGTCTAGGTCCAGTGAAAAATCCAAGGAGACCTAAAGATGACTAACGAGCACTTAAATTAATTAATTATTATTAATATATTAAAATAATCAAACTCTCATCTAAATAAAAATGTGAAAAACACTCTTATTTAATATTATAATAAAATTAATAAATAATGAAACAAATAAACTAAAATATTTATTTTCCCATCAATAACTGTAAAAATCACTGGACTCTTGAACAGCTCAATTGCACAAATGCAGAAACTCACCAGCTTCATCTTTTCAAAAACAACAGGAGCCTCTTTTGTTACGGTCTCACTCTTTTCTTTCTGAAAATGGAAAGAAAATTAACTTTATTCTTTTACGAACTGAAAGTAACATTAAAATTAAAACAAGCATTTTTAATTCCAAAATCTTTGGACATACCCTAAAGGACTGGATGTCAATGCATTTATCCATATACTTCTTCTTATCATATTTGTCACGGATAAAAATCTCAGCAGCTCTGTATTGCGTTGCTTAGGAAACTTTTAACATGAGGGGAGAATAATTTTAAACATACATTCACAATTTTGCACACACATATATACGTGCTAAAGGATACTGGTCTGTCTCTGGGCGCTGGAAGCACTCTGGTAAAAAGGCCTCGTATAGTCGCCGAGCTTTGGCGTTCCCCATCTCCTGAACAGACTGAGCACATACAAAACATGCATAAA
The DNA here is from genome assembly GCA_038088235.1 of Zacco platypus. Classification (NCBI taxonomy): domain Eukaryota; kingdom Metazoa; phylum Chordata; class Actinopteri; order Cypriniformes; family Xenocyprididae; genus Zacco; species Zacco platypus. Next base: position 26,102,048 of record CM076071.1, read on the forward strand.
CACTCATCTGATGAATGAAAGATAGATGATAAAATCATATAGATATACATCACGATAGAATCATAAAAAATGCCCTTTCTACTGGAAACCTCGATCAGAAGGGCTTACCTGTATCTGCTCATGAGTCCACTGGTCCAGGTTTACAGATTTAACTCGTGATATGTGCACGCCAAGATTCCGGTGGATTCCCGCACAGCGGATACAAATGAAGATTCCAAGATTCCAGGATGCCCATCTGGGACCTGATGGACAAAAAACAAACAAAAAAAACAAAGACATTAGTGAAATGTATTTAATTTGGGCCACAGTTTTATCTACCTTTTTATTCCTAGGAATATCAAATTATATTAATAATTAATATAGATATGGCAACATTTATATACATTTCATTATATTTGAAAAAAAAAACAAAAAAAAAACAAAGCTATATTTTATCAACCATGTTGAAAGAGCAATTCATTTCCAAGAATGCTCTAATTTCTTCAAAATATTTCAGGTCAGTAAGTTTTGTTTAGAAAGAAATTAATACATTTGTTCAGCAAGAACTCAAATTGGTCAAAAGTGAGAGTAAATACATTTATAATCCGACAAAAGATTAAACAAACGCCTTTTTTTAACCTTCTATTAATAAATAAAAAAATCCTGAAAAACAATTTTGTTTTAAACATTGATAATACGTTAATAATTGATATTATAATAATTATTAATAATAATATTAAGATAGAATTTTATAATTGTGATAATATTTCACAATATTATTGTTTTACTGTATTTTTCATCAAATAAATGCAGCCTTGGTGAGCAGAGCACAAGACTACTTTCAAAAATCAACTCCAAACTTGTGTATATATTTATTAAATAATTCATATTTTTATATATAATCAATTATTATTATAGAAATGGATCGAAATGTTGATGCTAATATTCATTTTTATAAAGTTATATCATTTGTATAAATTACACAATTACAAATTTCATTATGCTTTATTAAAATGCAGCAAATTCCTCTTCCTGTCATTACAATTCAACTTCCTGAGGGGTGTGGACAGTTCGATCTCATGAACCGAAATGGAGCCAATTCTTAAAATCAGAATTCAGCCCAGCCCTGGCTAAAGCAATTTAATGAGTCACTGAAGGAGAGAATGGACAGAAAAACACAGACGGAAGGGAGCGAGAGATAGGGGGCGCCTGCTGAGGAGTGATATTTACATTCTCCTGTTTGGCATTAGAAGAGAAATCACAAGCTTCACACACTGCAACCACTAATCCAGTTTGGGCAGTCATGTGGACATGCTGGCACAACGCTGATAACGCACACCCACCAGCCCCTGCAGCATCTGTAGTCCTTCCCACTGCTCTTAAATCACACATGTATGAATACACACAGGCTCTCAGTCATGACAAAGCCCACACTACCTGCAACAAAGCCATCTAAATCAGAGAACCATGCCTGAAGGTGCATACGTATTGTTATCACCATTTTTCTACTTCAAACACATTATGTAACCGTACTCTGCTGAGACTTGAGCAAGCTTCAAAAGACAATGCCAAAGAAGACCGTCTCCGAGCAAAAAGTATTGAGCTTTTCCGCTCTTGTGAAGCAATATCCGTTTTGGCCAATAGGTGGTAGCATCACATTACATTATCGCTCTGGTTGTTCTCCTGATGTGATGTCAGAGAGGATTGTTGTGGCAACACTTCCTCTTAATTGCTTAGGGTTCTCTGGAACAGCATTCTGTGACGGTCATACCTGCTGTTTACACAGCGCACCTGCTGTGGTTATATTCATCTGAGTGGATCTAAGTTGACACAAAGTAGACAGTTTGCCTCTAACCTTGAGTAAGCATCAGATGGCACGCCCATGGGCCACCCACAGGCCATTCTCCGACTGTCTCGTGTGTACTGCACACAAAACCGAAAAGCGCTGACAATAACACGCTGCAATCAGATGGAGAGGCTTGTGAGGAAGTAATATTAACTGCATTTGATAAAGTTGCCTTGCAATGAATCTTTGAAAAATAATCCAAATTTTGTTTTAAAGACTTAACAACAAGCAAGAAAGAGAATCGTAAAAGATTTAACAAATGCATTTCCTTAATTCCATTAATGATTCTTTTAGTACTTTTAATAATACATCTTTGGAATGGCATCATTTCAATAATATACATTTCTGAATTAATAAAATGAATAGTTTTTTTTTTCCCAAGAAGTATGGTTAAAATTGCAAATAAAATGTTCTTTTGAACTGACAACGAATCAAAGAATCCTGAAAAAAAAACTTCAAAAATATTAAGTAGCACAACTATTTTCAGCATTGATAATAATGTTTATTGATCATTAAATCATAAAATCCTTTCTGAAAGATCATGTGACACTGAAGACTGCAGAAAATTCAGCTTTGTCATCACAGAAGTAAATCACATTTTAAAATGCAGGCGAGCATTTGAGACTTAGAAATAGAAATCCCAGCTCAGTTTCAGTTAAACATAAGTCTGTCTAAATTAAAATGCGTTCATAAAACTCAATACAATGAAACAGTTCGGCTCACTTAAAATGTATCAGTTCTGTGAACTTGAAAGAAAAAGAAAGTGCTAAATACTCATAAAAATTAATTTGACTCAACTAATTCGTTTAATGTAAGTTTGTCCAACTGAAACCAATTAATTCTTTTGAGTGTTAGGGTTTTGTGTCAGTCAGACGGTCTGTTCCTGTCTAAGTGGGCGAAAGTGGACCAGTCTGTATTCTGGAAATCAATGAACAGGCTAGACAAGACCATCTAACCTTGTTTGTTTTATATTTTTATTTGTACCAAAAAAGCTTAGAAAGCCAAAATCTAATCATGAAATCTGAGATATAAGAAATGTGTCGATTTGGCCCTTAAGCACCGGGGCTTTGGTTTACGTCTGCACTATGCACACGGTCACACTCACATCCGAGATTTGGCATGGACTCTAATGTGAGATGGCCCTGTGCCAGAGGAAAGGGATATTCCCAACGGGATGCAGGCTGGTTCACTGCAGCTGTATAAAACACAATTTTCATGAGCTCTTCTGTGCCGCAGGCCTCTTTAGATTACCTATTCATCCCCCACCTACAAATATCCCTCCTCTCTCTCTCTCTCTCTCTCTCTCTCTCTCTCTCTCTCTGCATGGCTAAGGGGTAATCAGCTTGTGCAGTATTACTGGAGGACGTCGGCTCAGGCACAGGGAGAGAGAGAGGGTGTTTGCGTGTGGGATGGAGGACGCACTAAAGAACATGTGAGGCTGTAATAAACAGTCATGTGGAGTCAGGCAGGTTTCAGGGTGAATCACAAAAGAGATGCATAACACAACAGGATGGAGAGATTCTCACATGCAGTTCACACTTATTAGCCTATTAGAGAGAAGCCAGAATGCCGGAATAAGGGCACCTGCCAAGCCACCTGTTTATTAGTGGTACTAAGCCAAACCGTGCTCATACTTAGGGTTTGGCATTTGAACCCACTGGGTAACTCCTGCCCTGTTTAAACTACAAACATGATACCTTGAATAGGCAGCTTATAGATGAGAGCAATCTATATGACACACTTGCGTTGCACATGTTGCACTATTTTCCTTTTTAAAACGATTCTAATCATATTTCAAGCAATTCAAAACCATCTCGGCGAACAGTGCGCATCTAAAGTGTTTCAGCTGAAGGAAATAATCCATTATTTATCGTCTTTAATATATGAAACTAATTTTCTTATCGGTTTGATAAAGATAACATTAAAAAAAGAACATATTGGAAATATATTGTGCATCGTAACAACATTGCATGTTTGTGTTTTATTCAACAATGTTGTCTTATAACTTGCTAATATAGTTGTTATACCCATATATTTAAATCGGAGAAAATCCCTGCATTTCCTTGACGCACTCCAGGCAGCTGTTGAAAAGAGTGAACAGCTTTCCCTCAGCTTGACAGTAGCCTTGTTTACCGTCTCGGTGATTTTACAGGGCCGCAAAGCTGTTGTAATGTTGCTGTTAAAAATGCATTAACATGCTGTGATCTACAATGTGTTCCTCTGACAGACAGCATTCTAGTCTGCCAAAAGAGAGATGAGAGTGTACCTGAATCAAACAACAAGAAAGTCCAACTCAGAAGAGAAACATGGACTTTGGGTGGACCTGCTGTGAGAGGATGTGTACCGAACAAACACTGGGCCTCACACACACAAACACACATGCACACACACACACACTCTTTAAGTACATAGAAACTGAAAAAGTGCAACATGTGGTTGTTCAGTATTGACCTGATTTCAAATTCCCTTCTCAACAGGACAAACCTGCTCAGGACGAGTTAAGCCACATGGATCAACATCACATGTCTAAGAATCTCGAGTTCTAAATGGATCACTGAGAAAAGCATTATGGGGGAAATCACAGACGGGGATATGAACTAAACTGCATCTGAAATCACACACTTTCTGAGTAGGGGCTGCATTTGAATTTAGTTCTATATTGTATAAATATAGGCAGTAGGAATGAAATTCGGACATGTTATTATTGTCATGTGACCTAACGCTTCACTGCCATTGAAAAATCATCTCCCATGACCTCATGAAATGCACACTTCTGAATCTCGGCAGAAGTAGTAGATCATCTGGGTACTTTTCACCCACTGTCTTTCGCATAATATGTATTCGGACATACTACTCAACTGGCATATTGTTTTCCAAATACTATAGTGGCTTTTGCACCAGATAGTTCTAGGAACTAAGAAAAGCCTCCTCGGGTGCGAAAGCCCTTTATTCAGAATAGGAAAGTATTGGATTTCAGATGCAGCGCCAGTTTCTTAATCTAGGTTGAGGGATTCTTGGTCTGCCAGGCTACCAGTTTTTTTCTGTAAACTACAGGGCTTCTCCTACCCCAAAATATCCAGAGGACATGAAATGGACCCCTCAGAGCAGATGGATTTTTGGTTTATTCAGGATTAAAATTCATAAAGACAGGCCTTGTATTTAATTATGCAGACATGAACTCTCTGCTGTCATGCCATTATCACGTGTCTGCAGTATTAGGACTGCAGTTTGACTTTCATACTAATCTCCAAAGCCGACACGACACCTGGAGAACCGGGACGGTTGTAGCTCTGTTATGATGTCTGTACATCTACAACGCATTGCACTACATTACAAACAGCAATGATCTTCAGTAGCCTTTAAAATCGAGTTAATTCACACACTGTAAGACAGCCGTTTTGCAACAGTGCCAAAGCAGTACCCACACAGGTCAGACCCTGGGAATGTGTAACAATCAAAATTCCAGACATTATTTACAATAGTTTTTCTTTTTTTTTTTCAATAGTTGCAGACAGCTTTTTACAGGAAGGGTTAGGGTGTTAATGTCTTCAAAAATTTACATTTACATTTACATTTAGTCATTTAACAGACGCTTTTATCCAAAGCGACTTACAAGTGAGGCAATTAGGGGTTAGGTGCCTTGCTCACCTTAGTCATGGTATCAAAGGTGGAGAGAGTGCTGTTCATTCACAATCCCCACTTTCAATTCCTGCCGGCGTGGGAATCGAACCGGCAACCTTCAGGTTACAAGGCTGACACCCACGACTAAACAGTTCATGAGTAGTTTATAAATGTATCCCAGTTCGTTTGAGTTTAATGTGAGACCAAATATTCACTATAGAGTTCAAATCTGGACTCTGACCAAGGCCAAAACCTGGGCCTGATGGACTTTCTCTCAAGCCACTTCTTGGTTGTCTTTGCAATTGTGGGCAGGAGCATTGACTTGTTGAAAAATAACATCTGATCATTCCTGTTTACAAATCAACTTTGCATTTGAGGGAAGTAAGCCATTCTGCAATATTCTCCTGTACTCCAAAGCATCTTTTCACAATGAAGCAGCTCAACAATACCAGCAGCTAAAAATGAAATCACAATGAAATCTCTTCCTCCATGCTTCACTGTGGTAAAAGATGCATTTACGGTCATATTTCTCACCCGATTTTCAAAGACATCGCTCTAGAGCATCACCATGCAACTCCTGTTTCACTGGGATTCATCACTTCCCATTTTTTCTAAAAACTTAATTCTGTCTTTGATGTTTTTCTGAGACAGCAATAGCTGACCAATTTCCTGACCAATAATTTGTGGTTAAGACAATTAAAAGCTTGGTGTTTAGTTGTTTTTGGCTTGGCCCATTTTTTGTGTTCATCATGATTATAAAACAGCATTTCAATTGAGTGAAGCACATCATGTGGCAGTCATGTGGATAAAATCCTTTCATTTATTCCTTAAATGATTTAGAAATAACAACTGGGTAACAAAAACAACAACGGGAGAGAGATGCTTCCAGCACATGACCCTGTACAGCTCAGACAGGACCAACATCTGATACACCCTAACCATGAGAAGCCTCACAGAAGGGTCTTTGTTTTCAACTATCTTTGTTTTAATTGTATGATTTTGTTTATTAGACTTGTTAGACACCATTACAACCATCATTTGCCTTTTTGTTCTCACTTACATAGACTATATCTAGTGTGGTTACTTTATTAATTCAGAGTTATTAATTGCTGAGGAGCACGGCAGTTTAAAAACAGAACAACGGCTCATTGGAAAATGTTCCTTTTTCCAAAACCGTACCTAATTCACTGCAGTTTCCAGTTGAAATGAACACTAGTGGCAGTAACACACCAACTTGTATTGCTTTTCACACACACTACATTATTATGGGACAGATTTATCAATTAGGCTAATTAAGACATATTTGTGTGTGGTTTCTTGGACAATATGTGAAGTTGTGACCTCAAAAAAACTAACCCTAAACGTCATCGATTCATTTATTCAAGAGATTCTTTCAAAAATGCTGATTCATCCAGTAATGAAACAAGTGAAGTATTTATGAGTCAATCATTGATTCAATGATTCAAACATTTTTTATTTTATTTTAAATGACTCATTCAGATTAAGCAACAGGTGTTAGTGAACACATTTTTAGCGACATTCAGGGGACATTTCACGTTGAAAGAAAAAAAACTGCAAGAAGAAACATAATATTTTGTAGAAATGCCGCCACATACACGTTTTTCCAACGAGCCTGGGTTGGAAAAGAAGTACATTGGCTCCTGTGTGAGAGACCAAGAGGGTCTATAAGGGACAGTCATCATGTCCTCCCGCATTCACATCTTCAATCCACTCCAGCCTCCACGGTGATATCTCCATGACAACCGCAGAACAAGAGAATGCAAATGAGCCTCATACCAAGGTGTTCTAGGAGAAAAGTTCACACGTAAAACCACTTCCTTTCTCTGGTTTCCCTTTCCAACACAACCTGTCCCTCACAGACAATCAAACTGCAATTAGTAAAAATATGAAAAAAAGGAACCAAAATGATAACGCACAATGAGAAACAGATAAGTGTGAGGAACGACAGACATAATAAAGATAAGAAATAGCCCTTTAATGGGGCATGCACAGTTCCAGGAGCTTAATGAATGAAAGACGGCATCAGTTGAACTCCAGAGATTAATAAAGGTCCTTGTTTTACTCCCATGGTTGCAGCTCAACTCTAAATTACAAACTACTGAAAGTGAGCTTCAGCCAAAACAGGAAGAAACAGGTAGTTACCATCATGCCAAGTTGCTAAGGTGACACGCTTAAAAGAAACCACAGGAAATCTATACTTTACTAGATAAGAGTTATTGTGGTTTCCTATCACAACTGCTCAATATCTGGGTCTAATTCTGAGTGTGCTTACAGTTGTTTGTCTCTAAAGTCTGATCAATGCATTTAGAAAACACATTCAACCAGGAGACACAATTATCACCCAAAAGGCAAATAAGAATATAGCTGGCTGGCAAACTTCCTTGAAACGACAAAATGACATTTCCACACATTTTACCTCAGTGCTCTGAAAACCCTTGTAAGTTGGCTGTACTCAATTGATTTGACTCTTTAATTGTGAAATGGGGTCTCTCAAAATTGTATGTTGAAGTTCACTTAGGGTGTGTTCACATTTGGCATGTTTGGTTCGAGTAAAACGAACTCTGGTGTCATTCCTCGGTTCATTTGAACAAGTGCGAACGCTACCATCCGAACACTGACGTGCGCCAAACAAGCAGATTGAGACCTCTGAAAAGTCCTGGTTCTCTTCCAAACAAACTCGTGCGGTTGTGTTCAATTGGAATATGAACAAAACGTGGACCAAAGACATGTAAATGAACCAAAAACAAGACATGATGCCACAAAAAGCGACCCTAAAAAGGACAGAATGCTCAAGCATACCTGTTTTTTCTCATCATAGTCACGATGTTACCCCATCACAGTTCGGTACCGCCATCAGAACCACGTCGTCTCGCAGTAGATCTTCATTTGTTTGTGTAACGGTGCGATTCCTGCTGCTGTTTCGACGCCTTTACACATTTTATAAGCTCTTCAAGTTTTCAGCTGGTCAAAAGACCATCACAAGGCTACGCACATACAACTAGCATTGTAAGTTCAAGTTCATGTCAAGTAAGTTCCGTCGCGAAATATTCGATGACCAATCAGGTTGTGAACATATCCCTATTACTTTAGGTTCGGTATCTTTAGGTTCGGTGTTAAAATGGCCAATGTGAACGCTTAGTAAACCAGGACTTTTTTGCTCCGGACCAAACCGAACTACAAGTGTGAACACACCCTTACTGAACTAAAATAAAACTTAATGAACAGTATATTAAATCAAAGTCCTTTTCAATGAATAGTCTGATCACTCTGTGGCCATATTTGCAACGCCTCCGGGCAGCGATTTCAGGCATCCAAGACCAAAGTCCTATTTGTTTGAATGGGAGAATCCTGAAAATCTCAAAAACTGCTCAATTAAATAACATATTTCAAATCAGTAACAAAATCTGGCATGAATTATTGCATAAATGTTGCTTCTTATGCTCAAATAGCATTAAAAAAAGTGTATTTTTCAGGCTAGACAAGTGCAGTCCTAAGCGAGAGTCTCAGGTATCTATGGGAACTGGAGCTTCTAACGGTAGCTGCAGTGATTTTATCGAAAGCGATTTTAGCGAAAGGCTCTTTTGCTTAAAAAGGCGGGACGTATCGCGTCACATTGCGTGTTGCAGTTCCTTCCATTCATAAGTAAGAGGAGTAAACTTTCTTTCTATATCCATAGTCTTTGATTATATGTCCTTATTGACATATTCATTTTAAATTTGACTTTATTCTACCATATTAATAAAATGTTAATAATCACAATGTTGACAAAGTTTGAGACCTACTTTCCAAACTTTTGACTAGTGGTGCATGTGGAAAACTTCTCGCATTAAGCCTCCAAAACAAGGAACTAAATCAAAATGTTTTTGTCACAGGTGCAGTTTCACCGAGATACTGGCTCATCTCTAGAGTATAATGCTGCAAGTGAAACAATGACTTGTAATGTTTGTCACACAGCTAAATAATGTGAAATGCGAACAATACACTGCCATGACCAATTTATGTTCAGTAAAGTTTCTCAATTCATGTTCAATAAAGTTTCTCAATTCATCCGTCACTGGCAGGTGTGGCAAATAAAAGTTGGGACACTGGGATCAAAACACACTGCAGGGCATTACCAATAAACACAATACCCTGTCTGTCACATGACACTCTTTAACAATAAGAACACTCTTCCCTATTATGCACAAACAGCCTCACATGGTAGAGGAAGAGGTGTTCTAGCCTGTAAAGAGAAATAGGCTTGTGTAATTTCCACACATAAAACTCTTTAGCACAAGTTGCTAATTAGATCTTTGAGCCACCTGCCCTATTCAGGTCTTCACACTCTAGTATCACTACAGCAAAGTGCTATACAGAAATGCGGTAATAAGTTCATATGAACACTGTAGCTTTATAATGACTAACTTACAATGTGTCAAAGTCAAATGCCAGTTGACAATTAATCAATTTCTGCCACATTTTTACACAAAACACAGTTTGTTGTTTTGATTTGTTCACATTTACGTGAATAAACTAACCGTTAGCCTTGCTTGACCACTGCGAGCTACTGTTTACCTGCAAATACATCTAAGCCTTGTCTTAATTTTGACACAGCAAAGTAACTGAATTCAGATTCTGCAAGCATATGCCGGCTCAGTTTCACTGCTTGTGGAATTGTTCGCTTTTCCAAAGCAGGGAAATCCTGTGGCTGCATTACTCAAGCTTCTTCTCTCCCAAGTTGCTATGTATTGTGCAATAGATAGTATGAAAAAGGGAACAAACTTGTGTTACACAACCAACATTTAAAGCAAGCATTCAAATAGGGCAGAGTACAACTGGAATATGGTTGAGAGAGGACATGAGATATGGACATGAGAAGTTTTGGGTGTCCTCAAGCTCGGTACAAGAGACAGGGAGGGCTGGGAACAGATTACATGATCCGACCAATAGCAGTCGGCCTCTCAGAATAAGGAGAAGGGCAAAACTGTGTCCTTTATGAGCTGGAGGTCAAACAGGGAAGTCAGCAAGCATAAAGGGTTTGGCAAGCAGAATCACTGAAGCAGCACAATTTGGCCAGCGTAACCATGTTTGTGTGTACTGTCACTTATGCAATGTTGTGTAACACACGTTCATGTTAACCACAACAGCAGAAGCGTCTTCAGTACGATCTCAAATTGAAAAACAGAATGTCATTATCATTGTTATTTTAACTCAGTTCCACGATGCAACACGATTGTGACGCCACTGCACGTCACATTTAATTTACCCCACCACAAACAACTCTATGATATATAAATATTTTTTAAAAAACATTTAAAACAATCCAAACTCACCTATATACATATAGAATGCTGCATAAAACAACTTTGTAAGGGAAAAAGTTAAATAATAAATCAACTCTTTAGCAGATTCCAAGGGATCAAGGGCTTAGGACGTTCCAATTCAGCCAATTGCAAAGGGTCCGCCAGTAGTGGGCGCTCTAGCAATGACGTACATCCGAGTCAATGAGCCTGAGGGAAGTAAGCGAGGGAAGGGCATTAAAAAAAAAAGCAGCCAGAGTCAGAAATAGAACAGGGAATCCATTTACTGTCGCGCCACACTGCATCCAGTGTAGACAGTATCACTGATTATAATGGATTCTATTATTTTTTTAATGAATCGCGCCGCTCACGTCCGCTGTAGGAACGGCGTAAACCCTTGATTACGTGGAATCTGCTATGGGAGATGCTGTTGTCACATCACAATTGTGTTGCATCGTGGTCTATGGATCTGCCTGAAGCGTACATATGAGTAGACTCACTCCCTCAATCAAAATTCAAGGGTTCGAGGGTCCGTCCAAATGAACTTCCCTTGTCCACTTCACGAAGTTGAACGCACTTCAAAATGGCAGCGTGGATTTCCCCCGAGGGGAAGTGCTTAGGGAAGTTTGTGAGTGTATGTCTAAAACAAGAAAAGTCCTGAAAAGTGAAGCCAAAGTATTTTGATCGCCCCCTGGTGGCTGGCTGCAGTATAGGTCATAAACCCCACCCTCTCCATGTAATCGAAAGAGACGAGAATCAAACTAAAAAATCCAATTTTTGTCATTTTTGGTAGTTCTCATAACACAGATGTATGTTCAAGTGTTCGTTTTTCCAATAAGTTTGAGTGTAATGTTATGATTGACAGATGTGCGTGCGATTGAGTCTGCTGCGGCGCCGAATGACAATGGGCAGCAACCGCTTCTGGGATTTCCGGGCTTCAATTTTCTACAGTAGAAGCAGAGATGCAACACTGTCCCTCTATTTTTTTTTACAGCTTATGGTCTAAAAGTGGAGTTAAAGCAGGCTTTAAGAATTGACAATACAAAAAAACAAAAAACTTAAGTTGTGCTTATGGAAGAAATAGTTACAAAATCTGTGATTCAGCTGTACTGCACACTCACTGCCTCAGCCTAATGTTTTGCTTCAGATTGATAAAAGCCCAGTATTTGACAAAATGAGAGGATAAATGATAGGATCTGCTTTGTTGTTTTTGTGAGAAAAACAACAGGGCCATTTCTGTTGTCTCTTAATAGATTTGCAGACACACAGGATATATAACAATGGATAATTGTCTTTTTGTCCAGTTTATGCGCCTGCACAAATATTACAGATTTATCACACTAAACAAATGGTTAAAGGAAGTTCGATTCATCAACGCGAATCGGTTCTTTTAAACAACTCCTTTCAAAGAACTAGTTCGAAAACGATTCAGTAATTATTTTACGTCTGGACCTGATAACGACCTCACTGTATTAAGCTACAAAACATTTAATAAGGTTAAAAATACATATTCCTACACATTTTAGTCTGTTGCAGCCAATCGAGTCATTCAAAACCTAAATTTATTTTGCATTTACGTTACAAAATACTAAAATTCACTTACTGTACATCTTACAGGGTAAAAATTATTTATTATTAATTATGTACGTTTAAATAAAATGCTTCGTATGCTTGTTGATAAATACTCATATTTATTGAACAGTTCCTGAATGCATCGTAAACCTAAACTGGCTCCAATGGTTAATAACAATTATCTCGGTTCAACCGATTCATCAAAAAGATCCGAACCAAAAGGAATGATTCGCTTACGAATCGGACATCAACACCGCCAACCAAACTGATGTACAACACACAGGGCCTAATCCCAAACTCTTACACACAAACACTAAATTTATAACCGTAGTAAGAGCTGTTCAATACAAAGCTCTTATAAAATATGAATCTTACCTTTGGCGTGACAATCGGCGCAAAACTTGTTTTCCTCTGAGGCGAGAAGAGATGTGAGAACAGCCTGATAGCGGTCAATGTCTTTGACTGATTTACCCGTCATCTTCGCAAATCAGTATCTCACTGATTTACCTGGTCTGTAATAGTCCAAAGCCGCTGACAAGATGTTCAGATGTTTTCCCGTTAATGAAACACCGGGAAAGCGGATCACTGACAGTCACAACCGGCTACTGCAGATGAAGAGAAGAAGAAACACTACTGTACTGCTGGCTTCCGCTAATCTTACCAGGAAGAGGAAAAAGCTGTGAGCCACGGATCATATAAAAACAACACCATATTCCCCTCTGAACATTCGCTGGTCCTTGACACCCAACTTTCCACCCGCAGTATCAGACACACGTCGAGCCCGTTAACCGCTACGCTTCAGCGTTATTCATCTCATCGTAACTGCCTCTGTCGTGTCTGCAGACATGTGCTGTTTAAAACATTCAGTATCGAAACGATTCACACTAAATTCAGCATCAAAAAGGACAACTGCGGTCGTGATGTTCGCTGTTCAATGATGTGAATTACAACCCCTTTGTGTAATTTCTAGAAAATGGTAAATTGCGCCCCCCTGCGGGGTAAAGCGACACTGCGGTCAACATTCATTCATGTTCGTCTTGTCACACAGTAAAGATGTTTTAAGGACTGTATCTCACACCGACACAGATTTTCTTTTTATTTATTTATTTTATTAATTAAATTATTTTTAATTTTTTCATTTTTTGAAGTGTTTGTTTCAATGTTGTTTTAGTTTTAATGTGTTGTACTGATTCGATTGAAATGCCCATATTAGATGATTGATTCCACTGTCACAACTCATGCCATATCATTTATATAAAAATACAATATAAATGTCATATATAAAACATTATAACTATACTAATTATATATACAGTGGGGACAATTTCTATCATAGGTACTCCTCAGCTGTGAGTGACGGAATCTAAAACAGTAGGTCTTCTTCCTCCAAACACGGCAAGTGGAGTTTAGACCAAAAAGCTCTATTTTTGTCTTATCAGATCACATGACCTTCTCCCATTCCTCCTCTGGATCATCCAGATGGTCATTGGAAAACTTCAGTCGGGCCTGGGCATGCGCCAGCTTCAGCAGGGGGGCCTTGCGTGCGCTGCAGGATTTTAAATCAATGATGGCCTAATGGTCCTGCCGTGTAATTCTGGGCTGATCTCTCACCTTCCTCGTGATCACTGATGCTCCACGAGGTGAGATCTTGCATGGTGCCCCAGACCGAGGGAGATTGACCGTCATCTTGAACTTCTTCCATTTTCTAATAATTGCGCCAACAGTTGTTGCCTTCTCACTAAGCTGCTTGCCTATTGTCCTTGTGCAGGTCTACAATTTCATCCCTGATATCCTTACACAGTTCTCTGGTCTTGGCCATTGTGGAGAGGTTGGAGTCTGTTTGATGGAGTGTGTGGACAGGTGTATTTTATACAGGTAAAGAGTTCAAACAGGTGCAGTTAATACAGGTAATGAATGGAGAACAGGAGGGCTTCTTAGAGAAAAACTAGCAGGACTGTGAGAGATGAAATTCTAACTGGTTGGTTGGTGATCAAATACTTATGTCATGCAATAAAATGCAAATTAATTATTTAAAAATCATACAATGTGATTTTCTGTATTTTTGTTTTAGATTCCGTCACTCACATATAAAAAATTACAGACTTCTACATGCTTTGTAAGTGGGCAAACCTGCAAAATTGGCAGTGTATCAAATACTTGTTCTCACTCACCACTGTATATATATATATATATATATATATATATATATATATATATATATATATATATATATATATATATATATATATATATATATATATATATTTATTTATTTATTTATTAATGCTTTGAATTAGTTTCTAATAGTATATTAATAATCCTAAAATAACACTTCCCCATATGTGACAACATGCCCCATATTGTCACAAACCTGTTTGTACTGAAATATGAAATAACTGTGACTGTAATGTATATGCCCATACAGATATGTATTTATTATAAAAATAAATACACCCTGAGAAATATTCACTATATTAAAAAGACAATATGTCTTCTCTAATCTTTACAAATTACAAAATTAGGATGTTTTTGGACACTTTCTGGTCATTTTCCACTGTGGAACTACCTGTGGTTAATGCCAGTACACCAGCGTGAATTAAAGAGACCTGCTTTCACACATCAATTAAAAATCATTGAGACCAGTTGGTTAAATGTCATTTCAAAAATGCTGCTGTTGTACATTTTGGGGCTACAGAAATGTCCTCCTAATGCAGACATGAGTGTGTGTTTATTTTGCCTCAAAAACAAACATTCCTGTGTCCCGAAGCTCCACAGACCTTCCACTAAATCAACATCATAATTCCAGCGTATATATTCAACAATCTATTGAAGTATTCAGTGATAGGGCCGTGAGAAACACGCAAACGCAGCTGCGTCCAGTAGTTTCTAGAGATCTGTTGGCTGCGTGGACAATCAGCAGAAGTCTCCGCCTCCTGCGCGGGTGATGGCTTCTCAGGTCTGTCCGGTCCTCAGTGTGTCGGGTTCTCTGAGCTCCCTGAGTTCTCAGGGGCTGGCTGTAGGGCTGGGTTACACCTCTCTCAATCCTCCCCTCAGGTCCCTGCCACTGTGTTTTTCTTCCCTGTCCTGGGCAGCGCACACACTCACATACACACACCTTTCTTTTCCCTGAATCCACCATCCTGGGCTGGAGAAGCCAGGAGAGAGGGTGGCAAGGTTTGGAGGAACCGCTGATTCTTCACCATGGCTAGATTCTTCAGAAGCTTGGTCCTGTTGCAGGCGCTCTGCTTGGCCTTATCGCAAGTGGTGAGTCCGGCTGCGGTTATCTACTTTTTCTTGGTGCTGGATGATCTTGGTTTTGCTGTGGAGGATGAGATCATGCATCTTAAGGATTGAGATATGATTTACCGTGGATGGAATTGGATTGTCAGTCAAAACGCCAATAGATAAAGTTAAAATTCATACAATAGTTGACTAGTTTATTCGGTGACCTGTTTTATGATCATCAATATTGAAAGATTTTCTACTCGCAAGATCTTCTAAATGTTTGCCCAAGTAGATTATTTTGTGTTCTACAGCATACAAATACAAGAGGCCTGTTATTGAGCAATCAGTCAGTGTTATCTTTTGATTCGGAAAGCTTAAACAATTCAGTTTTAGTAACTGAAATGAGTAAATAAAATATTTTCATGATTTGTTATCACAATATTTTTCTTTTGTCATATTAACTTCAATTAATGTGGTTCAGATAACATAATATTTTAAGTTTCTGTTGATTAAACCAATCGTCTTCATTGTATTTACTCAAATTTTTAATTTCAGTGAACTCAAAATTTTAAGGCAACCAGGAAACTTACTTTTTTAAGTCAAACCGTCAATTTTTTTATAGCATGGAATAAAATACGAAGCAGGGATTGAACATCAGACAAATAAACAGAGGAGAAGGTAAAAGAGGAGAGATTACAAAGAGCCCATTGAAAATACACTGAAGCTGCTATTCAAACAGACAGAACCTGAAACTGCTCTCAGCAGAATAACACATACTTGTTACATTTAGATGGACCACCGCAGAAAAATGCATGCATGCAGCTTATATGCAAAAAAAACGCAATGGACACAATGAATGTCAACCATCTTATAAACTAATGCATTGAAAAATAGATCTGTCTTTGATGCTGAATGGGGGAGGGTCTGAGTAAACATTCCCAGCCTCTCTTTTCCCACCCCGGATACCCTGATTGCCCAGCCTCAGGTTTTAATTTGTTTTTCATCACAAACCTTGTTCAAGATATCAAAGTTAAGTACGTAAACATGTCTGAGGCAGTGTTAACTAAATCTAAAACAATTAAAAGTCATTTCAGTAAGCTGGAATAAAATGAAATATAAAACATACGCTTAAAAAAAACATAATTAAAGATAAACAGAACTGATATAACGGCAAAAGCACCTAACAAATTGCTAAAATACTTGGAAAATATAAAAAGTACCAAAATAACACTTGTCACAATTACAGAATATAATTTGTTTGTTTATTATCCAAAACTAGATGTGCATACAAGAGAGATTCAACTAATTTCGTAAAGTAGGTGTTTAATTTTTTAGATGTATAATTTTTGAAAGCCAGAAATGAAAACACTTGTCATTTAATTGTTGTTAACAAAAACATAAATGAATTGTTAACATGACATTTTATAATAAATTGCACACATTTGCCTTGGTTTGTGCAAGTTTACTATAAAATGCTATTTATATTTGAACCGACTGTTAGTGCTCATCAATGTAGAGGCTTCATCAATGATGAAACTGTGTTTAATTTTAGACGGGTCCACCCGGACCCCAGGGCCCCCCTGGTCCCCCTGGTCCCGCTGGAACTCCCGGTGCCGACGGCATTGATGTGAGTATTAGAGCCGCCTGGCTGCACCACAGGTCTGGTACAAAGACAGTCATTGTGCACCTTGTTTCATGGGCCCCATGTTCATCTGCACTAGCAAAATCTTGCCAATAGAGGGCGCACAAAATAAAAATAATCACACAAAAAGGGTTCTGTTAAAGGGTTGCCTCTTTCCCATACTGAGAGAGAGCTAGTAGATTTTGGTTATTTGATACAGTTGTGGCTTACACAGGGTTCAGAATAGAGACACTAGATTATACAACAAGCCCGACTGATATAACAGAAACAGGACGTTCCTACATGAGCTTACAAATACTGTAGGTGGTTTAGATTTTATAGTCATAAATAGTGATTATATATGCATATAAAGGAAATATAAAGTCTGATATTTATCAATACATTCTTACAGTGGTTATTGCTTACAGAACTATGACACCTAAGGCAAAATACTGTAAATCTGATCTTATAGAGAGGTCAGAGGAGGAGGAGCTTGTTTGTGGGTGGAGTTACACATACATTCATTTATTTACATAAAATTATATATATATATATATGTATAAAATCCTTGACATTTTAATAGTAGGCTTCAGGCTGAACATTTGAGATTAAGTTATGTTTAGTAAGTTATGATATATTGTTTTTCGTTGTTTGTTTGTTTTTGTAAGTGATTTGTCCCATACTTTATATTCACAGTCACAGTCTCCCATCTTTGCTAATGTTTTATTTCTCTTTTACAGGGTGAGAAGGGTCCTCCTGGACCTCCCGGACCACTAGTAAGTAGCTACCACAGTTTATCATAAATGTGCATTTTTATATATTTACACTACCATTTAAAGGTCAAATAAAATACCTGTTTTATATTTTAATAAATATTAAAATGTCATTTATTCCTGTGATAGAATTACTCCAGTCTTCAGAGTCACATGATCCTTCAGAAATCATTCTAATATGCTGATTTGCTGCTCAAGAGACATTTATTATCAATGTTGAAAACATTAATAACTTTATACTTAATAACTTTTGCAGAAACCATGTTACTTTTTTCATGATTGTTCAAGTTCTAAAGAACAGCATTTATTTGAGATAGAACAAAGTAAAAGTCACTTTTGATTAATTTGAAGCATATTTGCTCAAAACATATCTTACTGATCCCAAAGTTTTGAACAGTGGTGTGTGTGACCATTTTATATATAATTTATCTAATAAAAATTAATGCACATATTATTTTGTACCAAAGTTAAACTCAAAGAACTGCATAGAGTGTTTGGTAGTATTTTAACTTTTTCATGTGTGAACCACTTTACAGGGTCAAAAGGGAGAGGCAGGTGAACCTGGTCCTGATGGATCTCCAGGGGAGGATGGCATTGATGTGAGTGACACCGAAAATCCAGGAATATCATATTCATAGGGTTAAAGGTCATTCATATTTCAGTCGGTAATAAAAAGCAATTAAGTTTGGCGTTTGGAGCTAAATCTAATTTTTAATCAATACATTGGATTCATAATGAGTAATGACATGTGAAATAATGTTCTGGTGAAGATTATTCACACCTACACTCTGAAATGTTGGCATGAGACTGAGAAAAGAGGTGTTGGTCCTAATGAGCAAGACTTTCTCAGTCACATGCTAAGAAGCAAACATTCCTTATTGGATTTACCACTTAATCTGTTCTGGAATGCCAATCCCTGGTTTTCCTCTCCTTGGATTGTTTAAGATGTCTATGTATAAAAGTATTTTTAAAAAGTTATATATAATATATAGATTGTTTCAAATCAGCTTTACAGAGATAAATAAATAACCAATAATGTAAACAGAATTCAATCCTGCTCTAGAGCAGCTCTGAAAAAGTCATTATTCAGATGAAGTCAGTGTTGATTCAGTTTGGTTCCGGAACGGTGTACAATACTTTAGGACAATTATAAGTGCAATTCAGCTATAAAGTACCTCAGTTCAGTTCTAATCCGATAGTGTCATTGCAGTCAAATAATATTTCTGAATATTAAGCGTGCTGCCCACAACTAAACCACCTGCTTTAGTGGTGGTAACATGACTCAGTGAATGATTCTATTTAAATACTCATTACCTGGTTATTATTCTGAAGGCTTGCTTCCCTCTGTTATATCTCCAGGGTTTGATTGGTGCTAAAGGTGATAGGGGCCCTCGTGGTAATCCTGGACCAAAGGTGAGGAAATAATATTGTAGATGCAGATTGAAAATATTATTATGAGTCGTGGCCTAATGGTGAGGGAGTCGGGCTTGTAACCTGAAGGTTGTTGGTTCGATTCCCATGCCGGCAGGAATTGAAGGTGGTGATTGTGAATGAACAGCACTCTCTCCACCTTCGATACCATGACTAAGGTGCCTAACCCTTAATTGCTCGAGCAATAGCTGCCCACTGCTCCAGGTGTGTGTTCAATGTGTGTGTGTGTGTGTGCATTTGTTCACTACTCACTACTGTGTGTATGCACTTGGATGGGTTAAATGCAGAGCACCAATTTCGAATGGAAAGCATCTAATTCCACATCATGTTAATTATTGATTTTCACAGGGTCAGCCAGGGCCTGGAGGACCACCAGGAGAACGTGTAAGTATAAAAAAATATGTAATGAATTTATTGAACAAAAATAATGCAGCGAGAACACCACTTGCAGTTACTCAAACTATTCAACAAGTGACGCTGTAGTACAAAAAACAGTCAAATTCCCGATCTGATTTTTGATGTTTAAGGATTTCTATAGATGCAATTTGTTTTATTTTACGGAAGCTTGTTTCCGCCATGGAATAAACAAATTTAAAAGATAATTTTTGCTATTTTTTTATCTCACAATTCTGATATAATACTGATATAATAATCGCAATTGAGAGTTATAGGCTAATGTCAGAATTCTGACTTTATAACTCACAATTGCGTGTCTTAAAGTAAGAATTGCGATAAACGTGCAATTCTGAGAAAAAAAAAAAGTAAAAATTTCGAAATATAAACTCGCAATTCTGAGAAAAAAAGTCACACATGGCCTATTTCTGGGTGTAGGCTATATCAAGCAATTCTGCGAAGAAAATCAGAATTGTGATTTTATATCACGCAATTTAGAGAAAAGAATTCAGAATTGAGTGATAAAAAAAAATCACAATTACCTATATTTTTTTATTCAGTGGCGGAAACAAGCTACCATAGTATTCCTGTGCTAACAGACTACAATCAAGATTTGATGATAACCTTGTTGTTGTTCTTCTTCTTTTCACCTTCAGGGATCTGGAATGCCTGGACTTCCTGTAAGTACCCCAGTTCACAACCCATTTTACTTCCTTATTTTGATATTTCTGTCAATGTAACCTAAATAAAATATAGGATCTTTTTATTTATTTGAAATTGCATTATACCACATTTGAAGTTGGAAGGATTGAAACGTAAGGATTTATGTCAGCCAACAAATTCTTTATATTACATTACAAAAATTTTTTGCTTGAAAACTATTTTGCATGTGCAAACCCTACAAAATCTTAAACAATCTTAGCCCATGGTTTCCTCTGTTCTTAGATTTGACAGCACATCCTTATTACTGTATTAAATTAATAAACAAGTGTTTAATTTCAATGTTTCAATTATCTCATTACAGGGAGCACCAGGTCCCATTGGATTTCCTGGACAAATTGGGTCTACTGGGCCAAAGGTGGGTCTCACTCGAATACATCTTCATAAGAACATGACAGTACACAAATCTTTCCTGGTTAAGAATGCTGTACACACTTAACCTTTGTTACTAGCTAATACAACTGTTTTTGTTGTAGCTTAAATTGTTTTAGTGGTAAAACATTACAGAATTTCATTCAGTAAACCCATTTAATTAAACAGATCACTGAACTGATGCCAACTCACGCTCAAATCTCTCATCACAGGGTGTCCTGGGAAGTCCCGGGCCTCCAGGATTACCCGGACCTCCAGGCAAGCCTGTAAGTGACAGTAATGTTTCATTTACTTCACTGTGAAATGCAGTCTTCTCAAGTGAAACCACAAAATCTAATTCTGTGTATAAAGCTGTAGGACTGATAATAAATCAGTGTCAGAACAGTGTAAAATGACATCTCATCTCATATACTGCATTTATGGGCGTACGTTTTATTTCATTTTCTACTCTATTTCATTTCATTTCTTGAAGGCATCCAGTTGGGATCTGCTTCAGAACCTTTTTACTTCATAATAAATAAACCCTCCAAACATAGTTCTTTCTCCCAAGCCATATACCTGATTTTATAAACCTCTTTGTCAATTTCGTTCTGTCATTATGTAATTTTCAGGGTCCACCAGGAAAGTTTTTGGGTGTAGAGGAAGGCAGTGCTGACTTTCAGGTAAGGTGGTGTCTGCATGATAGTCTTAATGTGACAACTTTTCCAGCAGCCGGAATTCCATATTCACATTCCTTATTTCCAGTAAAAACACAATAATTAAAGAGCTTTAAGCATTAAACAAAACCAGTCATCTCCAAATTGAATAATAAAATTACATTTGACTCATTTGATGCAAATAGAAGTATTTGAAAAATTGGAGGTTCAAGGCTATAAGGGAATAAATAAACAGCCAATCATATAATCAAACAGCAACAATGATACAGTATAGTATGGAAGGCCGTTTCTTACACTGAAAAAAAAAAGATTGTGACTTTTTATCTCACAATTCTGACTTTTTATCTCACAATTCTGACTTTTTATCTCACAATTCTGACTTTATATCTCACAATTCTGACTTTATATCTCACAATTCTGACTTTATATCTCACAATTCTTACTTTATATCTCACAATTCTGACTTTATATCTCACAATTCTGACTTTATATCTCACAATTCTGTCTATATATCTCACAATTCTGACTTTTTATCTCACAATTCTGACTTTTTATCTCACAATTCTGACTTTTTATCTCACAATTCTTACTTTATATCTCACAATTCTGACTTTTTATCTCACAATTCTGACTTTATATCTCACAATTCTTACTTTATATCTCACAATTCTGACTTTTTATCTCACAATTCTGACTTTATATCTCGCAATTCTGACTTTTTATCTCACAATTCTGACTTTATATCTCACAATTCTTACTTTATATCTCACAATTCTGACTTTATATCTCACAATTCTGTCTATATATCTCACAATTCTGACTTTTTATCTCACAATTCTGACTTTTTATCTCACAATTCTGACTTTATATCTCACAATTCTGACTTTATATCTCATAATTCTGACTTTTTATCTCACAATTCTAACTTTTTATCTCACAATTCTGACTTTATATCTCACAATTCTGACTTTTTATCTCACAATTCTGACTTTATATCTCACAATTCTGTCTATATATCTCACAATTCTGACTTTTTATCTCACAATTCTGACTTTTTATCTCACAATTCTGACTTTTTATCTCACAATTCTGACTTTTTATCTCACAATTCTGACTTTTTATCTCACAATTCTGACTTTTTAACTCACAATTCTGTCTATATATCTCACAATTCTGACTTTTTATCTCACAATTCTGACTTTTTATCTCACAATTCTGACTTTATATCTCACAATTCTGACTTTATATCTCATAATTCTGACTTTTTATCTCACAATTCTAACTTTTTATCTCACAATTCTGACTTTATATCTCACAATTCTGACTTTTTATCTCACAATTCTGACTTTTTATTTCACAATTCTGACTTTTTATCTCACAATTCTGACTTTTTATCTCACAATTCTGACTTTTTATCTCACAATTCTGACTTTTTATCTCACAATTCTGACTTTATATCTCACAATTCTGACTTTATATCTCACAATTATGACTGAGAAAACAGTCAGAATTCTGAGATAAAAAGTCGCAATATTATTTTTTTTTGTCAGTGGCGGAAACAGGCTTCCATAGTATAAGGGCTCTGACTATACAATGGTACAAAAACACATACACTTGCAGCTAAATTCGGTTGTCAGTTCACCTTTTAGTGCTTACTCGCTTTCTTCGCACACACACACAGTTCAGTAAAATACTGGAGTTACAAATGCATTCTGCAACCGAATTAACTTCCGAAAAATACAGATAGTGACATCCGCATTTACAGAAATTCTGCGCTAGTTATTTATGAAGTTTTTTAACGTTCATTTGTCTCTCTTCTGTATGTGCGGTGAATCACAGGGAAAGCGCGAGCCTTGACTCCTTCGAGTTGTCAGATCTTGCTAGAAAAATCTGCAAACAAGAATAAACCCATAATAAACCAAAATAAATCCAAATGCTTTATGCTGAAAATAAAACCAAAATATCACGATTCATGTCTGCTCACTTTAATAACTGTATAAACAAGTTCGCTTTATGAGATGAGCTTAAACTGCTGTCAATCATCTCATTTTCGAAAGCGAGTCGTGTTCCGTACATACATGTAATGATAATTTATATGATTCACTCCCACATTTAAATGAACTTACACTGTGTGCTTGGCCAAAGGGGACATAACATAAAAATCTGACTGTTTCCGTGTTAATATAATCGATTTCCCGGTACATCTACCAACCCAGAAAACGTGAAAAAGGACAACCTAGTAACTTTGTTTTGTTAAGCCTTTCTGTGCAAGCATGAGAAAAAAAGCTATTATACGATTTTGTTCCCCAAGAGACGTAGGAAGGGGGTCTTATTATAATATTATGTTGCGTTCAAGACAACAATCGTTATTTTGGCTGCGTGATATTCTCCAGCTTTGTTGTTGTTGAGCAACCGAAGCAGGAGCTGTTAAAGCTCCGCCCTCTTCTGGAAAGGGCCAGAAGCAGTAGCTCATTTGCATTTAAAGGGACACATACAAAAATTTTGTGTTTTTGATCACAACCAAATAGAGGTAAATTTGATGTAATAAATGATCTGTTGGATATTTTGAGCCGAAACTTCACAGATACATTGTGGGGACACCAGAGACTTATATTACATCTTGTGAAGGTCCCCTTTAATGGATTTTTAATTAATGCATGTTTTTTTCAGTAAAAATATCTAAAAATCCTCAATCTTCTTTGACTTGTTTTAAAGTAAAAATATCAAAAAAGCCAATAAATGATAAAATTAATTAAAGATAAATGTATTTATCTATAATTTTTTATATATTGTTTTTAATATAGTATTTTTATTTTTAAAAGATACTTTTAAATAAAAAATACTTTATGCATAAAGCTTTTTATGCATTAAGTATAAAATACAATATATAATAATTTTGTACAACATATTCATATATATACAAAAGCTATTGTTGACAATGTGGTTGCAGAGTTGATTGATTTAATTTGTTGATATTTTCAGTGCTTTATTTAGAGGTCCATGGTTAAAAAAAGCTTAAGAAACTTTCATCTTTAAACAACAATTTGATTATACTATACAAACTGCTCTTTTTTTGGTTTTATTACTTTTCATCCTCAGAATCTGTATTTAGTTTCTCTCAGATTTTGCCCCGTTATACGTTACACACCCCTTATTGATTTCAGTATTCATAGATTTTCCTAATGAGCTTCATTAAATGGACGCCATCAAAGGCTTCTGCCCATTAGCACCTTTCTGCATCAAGAAAGCTGAGCGGGTCCCAGGGCTGTGATCTGCAGTCAGCCTGCAGGAGTCTGCTTAGAATTGGGGGTGGGGTGGCGATCACATGGCAGCCTGGTTGACTGCTTCTCCTCCGGCCTAGCGCCCAGCTGGTGCTCTGTACTGTCTGGATCAATCCTTATCATCCATTTACTGTAATTAGAGGGCTGGTGGTCTGAGATCTAGAAAAAATACCCAAGCCCTTGCTGCCCCTTTTCTTTCAGCTGTGATGGTTTGAGTTAAACGGGTCTGACAGTGATTGTTTAGCCTGTGTGATTTAGAGTCTTGTTCTTTTTTTTTAATCCAATGTTACCACTGTGTGTTCTAGTGTCCAACCAACTGTCCACCTGGGCCGAAGGGTCCTCAGGGCATGCAGGGAGTGAAGGTTAGTAAGTTCGTATTTTATATATTTCTCAGATTTCTATTTTGTGAATAAATACATGACTAAAGTGCATAGTTAATTAAGGGTATTGCAAGGGCCAGGCTGCAACCCCTTTCCCATGACTGTATTCACAAAATAGCACAGCCTTGCGTGCACAATAAAAATATTTCAGATTAAAATGTTACTTAAATAAGGAAATTCACTTCCTTAAATAAGGAAGTGTCATCCTTCTGCTAGGACTGCACAGGTGTTTTACATCATAGCTTTACTATGAGTGTGCATGGAATGATGTATTGACCAATCAGCTTCTGGGACGGGAAGTATTAATTTACTAAGATATTCTATAAAATGGTAGAGTTTGATGATTGATCGTGAAATTATTTTCCACACAGGGACATAAAGGTCGTTCTGGTGTATTGGGAGATCCAGGAAGCATCGGGAAATTGGTATGTTTTTCTTTCTGACCATCTGAATACTTGTTATATACATATACACATATTTTCCATATTTTCAATAAATCTATAAATATTTAATAAAATATATAGTAATATATAATTTAATAATTAAAATATTTAAAATATTAAAAATATTATATTTTGATACATATTTATATTTAAACATGTCCATATATAATTATATATAATTAAAATATTTTAATAATTTTATATTATTATTATCGCTATTATTATTATTATTATTATTATTATTAACAAAAACAACAACAATAATAAAATATTTTTATAGTAAAAATGTAAATTATTTTGACAAAGGTATTTAAAAATACATCGTCCATTGTTTGGCCTGTCTTCATGTTAAAACACAATTGTTTTATTTTAGTAATAGCCACACAGGAAGGCCAAATGGTGTGTACACTTTGCAACCACAAAGGGGCACCCTTCTGAAAAAAAAAGACATGGGACACAGGTCCTTCCAACTTTAAACTTTATAAACCTCATATCACACAATGTGTGACATGCAGAGAACAACAAAAAAATACTGATGGGTTGGTAGAGTTAAATATACAATGGTTATTATTAAGCTTCCAGATCATGCTTTGAAGGGCCCCAGTATCTCCTCTAAAACGCATCATCCAGCAGCAGAGCAGGATTATGTGCTAATGAAGCCCCCCAAGGCATATAACTGCCTCTAATCTGGGTGTGACTCACAGACAGAACACATTGACCCAGATGAAAGGAAATAGGGGGTCGGCAGGTACTGAGAAGCTGCTTGACTGTGAATTAATCAAACTTAATGAGCCCCACAAGGACATTAGAATGGACTACAGGGACAGAGCGGATTTGCACGTAATGCAGAGCACGACTGTCTTTGGGAATTGTTGACTTTAAAGTCGGCATGAAAGTTGCGATAGTCTTTTCTTCACTATTGTGACGTATATTTGAGTGAAATGGCTTCTGGAATGAGAAAAAAAAAAGTAAGACGTAAGGCAGGACTTGACTTCATCCTCGGGAATTGAATGGATCTTAGTAAATTGGCGTTGCTAACTAAATGGACACAGATCTGAATGCCAGAATGCTTTGGAACGTTTTTATTAAAGATTATCAGTGCATATAAATAAAAAATAAATAAAATAATGATGTACACGGATAAATCATTTATAATAAACACTGCAAAAACAACAACAACAAAAAAAGCAATTGTCAATTTTGATTTGATTTTGAACTTTAAGATCTACTATCAAATTCAGGAAGCACATATCTGAAATGCAAATGAGTTTTTAACAAATAACTTCAAAGCAATAAGCCACATAATATCCCAAAATAAAAGGCCTTTTTTTCTTTCAAATGTAAGTATTTGTTTCATCCTTGTATTCTCCATCCGTAGGGTACAAAGGGTGATTTCGGCATCTCTGGTGAACAGGGAATACCAGGCCCTCCAGTAATGTATTTATTTCTGTTCTGGTTATTTTATAATTTAAGCTTCTGTTTCTGTTACATCATGGCAAGTAATTTTATCAGTACATTTTATGAAGGTCCTAAGATCACTTGTGAAGTAATTGTCTGCTTCTCTCTACCACTATCATTTTAGGGCCCACAGGGTCTGAGAGGGTATCCGGGAATGGTGGGGCCCAAAGGCGAGACGGTGAGTCACCGTTC
The DNA here is from genome assembly GCA_038088235.1 of Zacco platypus. Classification (NCBI taxonomy): domain Eukaryota; kingdom Metazoa; phylum Chordata; class Actinopteri; order Cypriniformes; family Xenocyprididae; genus Zacco; species Zacco platypus. The sequence goes on from CM076071.1 coordinate 26,129,311, forward strand.
CCAAAATTTTACTCTGTTTACGTCGACACTAAATATGATTTTGACTGGTCTGAGGAGATATAGGCCTAACTAAGGGGGCCTAAAAATATGTGATAACTGAAAAAAAAAGAAGCTAATTCTAATGTTAATAAATACTGTGATAGTATTGTATGGAAGCTTGTTTCCGCCATGAAATTAAAAAAAAAGGAAATTCCAACTTTTTATCACACTATTCTGACTTCTTTCTCGCAATTGCGAGTTTATATCTCATAATTCTGACTTTTTTTCTCAAAATCGGTGAGATATAAAGTCAGAATTGCAAGTTATAAAGTCCGTATGGTGAGATATAAACTCACAATTGCGTGAAAAAAGTTATAATGTCCAATTGTGAGTGGAAAAAGGCTGATGTTTTTTCTCAGAAGTGCGAGTGTATATGTCACAATTCTGACATTATAACTCACAATTGCATGTTTGATTCAGAATTGTGAGATATAAAGTCAGAACTGTGTGATATAAACTCACAATTGTGAGAAAAAAATGCTAAATGCTGACTTTATATCATGCAATTCTGTCCTAATTTGCAAATTCGAGTTTAAATCTCGCAATTGTGAGAAAAAAAGTCAGAATTATCTTTTTTATTTTTTTTATTTAGTGGCAGAAACAAGCTTCCGTAGTTTTGGTCCATCAAATCTGTGGTTATTTTTTTTTTACAAAGTCTTTATGTGTGAGATGAGACAATAATTTTGCCAGGCGGTTTTAAATTTAGACATTATCAGTTAAATATTCAGGAGCATATAACTCTTTCAGCTTCCCCACCGAATTGTACGTCGGCCTGATTTGCATACATGGGTTTTATTACATTCAGAAAAAACCCAGTGGAACGTAAACAAACATTGCACAACTTCACTTATATTTGTAGGACAGCAAATCTCCTCAGACTCCATTTTTATAACTTTGATTTACAATCTGTAAAAACTTAAAGGTGACTCACATATACTTCTGGACTTCTGTGACAGGGACCACGTGGTTACAAAGGCATTTCAGGACCAATCGGCATCCCTGGACGCCCTGTAAGTCTGACAGTCTTGTGTGAAAACATTTCATTCTCATAAAAAGACATAAATTATAAGCTTACTGTGCAATGCAGGGTGAAGAAGGACCCCGAGGACCACCTGGAGAGCCTGGTGACAAAGGTGACATGGTAAATATTACTAATATTATTCGCATCTATTCATCTAGGCATTGATTTTTCATTCTGCATGTTAATTTATCAAACTTTCCATCCATATATCTATTAATTCTTGTAGGGAGAACGTGGCATACGAGGTCCTCAGGGAGTGGTCGGAAAAAAGGGAGTGAATGTAAGTAAAAAAGCTGCTCAACGTTAATGCAATTTAAAACACATTCCCGAAACTTATGCTCTTAATCTTTTGATTAATGTTCACTGTCAGGGTCTTCCAGGAATTGATGGAAAGGATGGTACTCCTGGCATCCCAGGAATAAAGGTACGGATGGCTCTTTTTTCAGCTCCTAAATCAATTCTCACAGCGGCCATCATTATTCAAGGAGACACATGACATATGTAAAGGATAATGCATAATGCACAGTCAGAGTGAACAAGCCTTGTATCATCCAAAAGGGGTTTATTTTTTTTAAATATATCATATATAAATATATATACATATATTATATTTACATTAAATCCCATATTTGTATTAAATATTTATGAATGCACTTTCCTATCCCCCTTTTTTTTAAGGGTGCTTCAGGACAAAATGGAAGACCTGGAGCTCCTGGTCACCAGGGAGATGCTGTAAGTGGAATTTCATGCTTCATCATCCTTTCCATATCATATATGCTGTAATTGTCAGCATTAGACATGCAAGGAACCTTTTTCCATCTTCCTCACATCTGTCCATTGTGTTCCCTTTGTTAAATGAGGATGATTACAGATAAAAAGTAAAAGTTTAGTGGATTTTCTGCCTAGAGTCCTAGAGTGACATTATTGCCCTCACTATTTTGGAGTTTAAACCACCTTGAAATTGCTCCTGCTATTAACTATTCATCATCATCAAACTTGACTCTCCTGGCGACTTGGGGTAATGGAGCATGCTGGTTATGATACAAAACATCACAACGTACCTGCACAAGCCATAACAGGATGAGTTATTGCAGCCTTGTTCCGATATCAGCACAGAGTAGAGGACAGACATGAAGCTCTCCACTGAGGTCTACAGGGGTCACTACATTCATTCTGCATGCTATTTTTCATATTTTGTAGGGTTTGCCTGGTATGCCTGGAGCCAAGGGTGAATTGGGAGTTAAGGTGAGATCATGCAGTTATTTTATGAATGAAAACTTGTTTTTGGCATTCAGTATGTCTGTTGATACCAGTATTGGGGGTAGCGCATTACAAGTAACTTGAGTTACATCATCAGATTACTTTTTCAAGTAACTAGTAAAGTAACGGATTGCTTTTTCAATTTACAACAAAATATTTAAGTTACTTTTTCAAAAAGGTAACACAAGTTACTTTTCACATTTATTGACTGACAGCTGTCCTGTCCTCATGTTGAGATGAATAAAGCACAGAGGCGTTGTGTGCGCCATGTAAACATGAGGGTCATTGTAGTTCTAGACTAAATGTGAACATGCATTTACTCATCTCGCTTGCAAAAAAAAAACATTCAGTATTCCTCAAAATGAATAAAAACAGTGAAGTGCAATCTGAGAATTTTATGCAAACCTGTAATAATTAACTATATTAAATTACACAAATATACTTCATGTATTTAATCTCACTTTATTAACCGATGTCTTTTCTGCTGACCTAATTCAACCATATTAATTATGAAAAATTACTTCAGATTAGAATTAGAAATAACAGTGTTGAACTTCTTTCTCCAGTTTGCTATTCTTCTTCAATCCAGAATGGCAGCATAGTTGAAAGTACAGGCCTAAATATGCTTTTTTTTCCCTTCAGCCTGAGGCTTATTCATTTCACTTTTGGTGTGAAAGGACCTTAACATTTGCCAAAAATAGATTTTTTTTGTTATTATTAAAAAACAAACAAGCAAGCCCAGTCCAGGTGAGAAAAAGTAATGCTAAAGTAATGTAATGCATTACTCTTCATAAAAAGTAATCCAATTAGTTACTTTTTAGATTCCAAAAATTCAGTACTTGTAATTAGATTATATTCATTTTAAAATGATAATCAGATTATAGTTACTTTATTGATCACATTATTCACACAATTTTTATTCATTATTCAAATTTTACACTTTTCCCTATATTCACCTGAAGGTAAACAAATAAAATATATATTTTCTTACTAATTGTTTATTTTTGTTAAATTTAAAATTATATATATTTTTTTATTTTACATTTATATAATATAATCAATTAATTAATTAGTAATAATTTAATCATTAGCTTTTCATCAACTCACAAACCCCTAATGCACTTCATTTTGTAGAATGTAATATTTTTTTTTCTTTTTTGTATTTTTATATCAATGTGATACAAAATAGTCTTATTCAAATCTATGACACTCGAGTTAAGTCAAAAAATATATAAAAGTAATCAAATCAGATAGATAGTAGTTACTAACTTCCACCATGAAATTTGTAATATGTAACAGACTACAATTTGTGAGGAATCTACCCTGACTGTCCACAAGTGCTTCACTCTACCCTTTCAACAATTTATTTGTTCTCGTTTGTGTTTAGGGTGAGCCGGGACCTCGAGGTTTGATGGGAACGCAAGGCCCTCCAGGACCTCAAGTATGTCATATCATTCAAGGACACTGTTTTACACAATCCAACAGGTTTTTTTTTATTTGTTTTTGGATTCTCATTATGTTTCTTTTTCGCTCAGGGGGAGCCTGGTCCTCCAGGTGAAGCTGGCATGGAGGGAGTCCCAGGGCCAAAGGTCACTTTCCTTCCTCATTGGTAAATCATTTCATTAACATTGAACAAAACACTCTTTTCTTACCTTTTTAATTCTCATCCGATAGGGTGACAGGGGTGAAAGAGGACCAGTTGGACCTATTGGTATTGTTGGCCTGCCTGTAAGTTTCTTGATCATTTATCACATGTTTATTTTCATATAATGCTATAATCAGGGTTCCCAGGGTATAAAACCTACAAATATTTTGAAGGAATGGTAACACTTTACTTTACCTGTTATGTATAATGCATTGCTACTGATGTGTGTGGAATCATTTGGATGGGTTTAAATGCAAAGGACAAATTCTGAGTATGGGTTACTATACTTGGCTGTCACATCACTTGAGGTCACTTATATAATGTAATTTTCTCTTGTCTTGTATGTTTTACTTGCAGGGAAGTAAGGGAGAGAGGGGGCCCATGGGCGTCCCAGGTGCTCAGGGTCTAACTGGAACTAAGGGTGACAAGGTTAGTGACCCAATGAACACAGTAATTAAGAGTAAATGAACCGAGGTTCTGTTTAAACTGGTACAGCGATGAGGTCTGACCACATGGGGGCAGTCTTCACTCATGATTTGACTTTTCTAGTAGAGGACAACTATGCTCTTAGATAATTCATGTCCATGTATCCAAATAATACCCCTCAATTCAATATGAAATATCCTCTTATGGACACTTTAATGTTTGTTGTCCTTTAATCTACAATATCCTTGCCGTTTAATGCATTGAATGTTGCCGGTAAAAGCCAGATGATTTAGTGTGCTCGGAGGGTTTACGGTAAAATAAGATATTACCAACAATAAATTCCCTGCGCCTCACCCATTAGGGCTGACACTGAGAGATATCTGATGTACAATTGCATCTCCTTACAGGGATTTCAAGGCAAAGTGGGATCAAAGGGAGACTTTGTGAGTACACCCTCAGATAAATACATACGCATATTTGTGGAGTGAAATAGAAACCATACATCACAGTCCACATCACAAAAGATAACAACTTAAGGTGACATTGATGGATCTCACCTGCTTCTTTCACAGGGTGATCCTGGTGTCGAGGGATTGGCTGGGGAGAAAGGAGAGAAGGTAAATAACGCCTGATACATTTATTTAATAGATTGGTTCCAGGAGACTTCTGTTCATCTTAAAATTGTGTCTCTCCATTTAACAGGGACAATCTGGGGAGCCCGGTCCTAAGGGACAGGTAAGGACAGCCTGAAGTACACAGATAATGCAAAGTGAAATGCATAATTTAGTTTGATTCAGCTTTTGTAGTTTGTTTTATAATAGCGCAGCGCAGGACATGACAAACTGTCTTAAAGGTGAATTGTGTCAGTTCTTCATTTTGAAATATTTTATGCCGTCCCAGTTTTGAGAGTACAATTACACAAGTCATTTTGACGTGTGTACTTTTGGCTCAACCTATTTCATGAGTTGGGGGTGAGACTACTTTTTGTCCTATAAATAGAAGGCAGTGAACCGGGCATGTTAATGGGAGTCTTTTTATTGAGTAAATAAAACTAAAATGATAAATAATTAAAATAATAATAAACATTAAATGAAATGAACCTGAAATAAAATTAATATAAATATTAGATAAAAAACAAAACAAAAAAACTTAACCTTGGGAACTAGCCGAAATAAGATTAAATATTAAAATCATTAAAACTTAAAAATAAATGAATGCAAGACAGAAATGTTCTTAAAAAAAACACAAACTAATGAAAATTTCAGAAACAAACTAAAATACTAACTGAAAACATAAAATAAATCTAATTAAAAAAATTCATAATTACTGTAATAGTATTTAAATAATAATTAATACGGTTTATGGGACATGTTCAGGAAACATGTTGGAAAATGATTATTAATATGATATTGCTCAGACTTATTATTATTATTCTGTCCAAAACTACCAGTCTAATGGTTTTATCTTAGCAGAATATAAAACATGCAAAAATATTTTAATTATTAATAGTTGTTATCATCCGTTTTATAATTGATATTAGCTTTGTAATTTAGTCATTTCTGCCAAATTAACTGATTCATTTTTATAATTTTATAATAATAAAATGTGCTAATCTGCCAACTTTCCAAAAGTACCACTTTGCAATTTTGTCCATTAGTGGTGCAGAAATTACACACTTCACCTTTAACATGATGCTTTAATTTAAGCATTATCCTATAAAACAAATCAACATCTTAGTTTCTTTATTATCTCAATTACTGCCTCCTCCATCAACAGCAAGGTGTGACTGGAGATCCAGGGCACAACGGCCCCACCGGAGATCCCGGTAAACCAGGAGACCAGGGTCCAGCAGGCTTACCTGGTCCACGTGGCCTGTTTGGAGAGAGAGGAGTTCCAGGGATGCCAGGAATACAAGGACCATCTGTAAGTGTTCAACAAAACCTCAAGAACAATTCCCATCACAGCTTTCCCAACTGACATTACCCAAACAAACAGTTCTGTTACCAGACAGCAACATTTTATGCCTCCAAACTAGAAAGCTAAAGTGTTGCACCAGCCAGACACAATTGAAAAACACTTGCAGATAATAGTGAGAACTCTTGAAGTGAGGAAGATCAACTTACTCTCAATCTCTTAAAGGGATAGTTCACACAGAAATCATTTATTCGCCATCATCATGTTGTTCTGAATCTAAAAAGAGAGGTTTAGCTTCCTAATCTGCTCTTTTCCAATTAATGCTGTTGTCACCATTCACTTTCAATATATGGAAAGGAGCAGCTTGGCCATTTTTTCCTAAATATCTTCCGAGTTCCACACAAGAACGAAAGTCAAACAAATTTGGAATATGGATAAATGATGTCAAAATGTTAATTTTTCGGTGAACCATCCCTTCAAGTGTGTTTTCCTCATTTTTATGACTTTGCTTTTCAGGGTCGTGATGCTTCCGATCAACACATCATCGATGTGGTCCTGAAGATGCTTCAAGGTGAGAAGCAATGATTGTTCTTCCCGTAAATGGCTGCAATCCAAATCGGCTGCAATCAGTGTGTCAAAAAGAGGGCAGCAGTAATCTATCGCACTAAATCTACAGTAGGCTACTTTTCATCCATCGGAATGTATTAATGTGCAACTCATCACTCCTCAGGGACAGCTTTCCTGCCAAACACTGCGGACTGTGTAGTCTGCAGCTATTTATCCGCTGCTCTAAATTGACTTCCACACTGTTCTGTTTTCTCTGGGATTGTCAGCCTATGCTCTCTGGCCTTCTATTTTGCAAGAGAGAGATGACCTGAACTTGGCCGTGATAACCCTTGTTGGCTCTTACCGTTTCACAATGTAATTCCTCAACCTTTCAGCGTGTGATTGCAAACATGCCTTCGCTTATACAGCCACACACTCACCTGAAGCGAGAGGAAGGATTTCTCTTTCGTTCCCCATCGGGAATCAGATTAGATGTGGAGATTTGGTCACTGTGAGACCTTAACGACTGGTCAACAGATGAATGTCCACCTCTGGGTGGTTATCTTAATGATATTTACTCAATGTTGCAGGACACCCGGTGAGATGTGATTGTGTGCCAAGCGAAGGTTTAACACTATTCGCGGGATTCTTTTCAGGGTCGAGCACCAGCGTCTTCACCCAGAACACATGTTTGCGTTTACTTTTGCTACTCTTCCATTGATTTTCTATGTAAACTCGGCTAGATGGATTTGATCGCAGTGCTCAAGTAAAAAGAAATGCAATTTTAAAAATGCATCTTTAGATCTTTTCCATTTCACTACCCCGCATTTCACGTTTTTGCATTCCACTGATTTGCTTTTCTATTTAAACATGCACTAGATCAAGGGTTCTTAACTCTGGCACCTCGATATCCATTTTCCTGCATTGTTTAGGGGCCGTTTACACGACACCACTTTGAACTAAAAACGTATTATGCGTTTTACCGGTCCATTTACACGACGACAACGCTTTGGGGGGCTGAAAATGCAAACGGTAAATTATACCGTTATCGTCTCTCTGTGTAAATTACAAAAAGACGAGTTTCAGAAAACGTTGATGTCATGCGCATGCGTGTTACGTGTTCAGTCTATGGGCATGTAGTGTTTCTCTACAAAGTGACATCGCCAACTACTGGCCCGGCATGAATAATACAGCGTTTTTAGTAATTTTCACATATCCGTGGATCATTAATTGGGATCATTTTTACAACGTTTTCGTCTGTACAAAGGAAAAACTTTTCATCTTTGTCATGTAAACTTACCCTTAGTTCCAACCCTATCAAACACACCTGAAGAAACTTATCAAGGTCTTCATGATTAGAAAGCTACAGACATGCGAGTTTGATCTGGAATGGAGAAAAACTCTGCAGAAACGTGGATCTCGAGGCCTGGGATTGAGAACCCTGCTCTAGATGGACATGAGTGACTGTTTTTGCTTTGATATTGCATTGTTTTTTAGATCAGATCTAAAATCAGATCTAGATCAGTGATTCCCAATCTTGGTTCAGGAGAACCTTTTTTTGTCTCTCTTATCGAAGACTGGTCACACACTTGAAGATTTTGGGCCCGATTTGCAACCCCTCAGGATCTGGGGGGTATGGCCTGATTCAACGCTTCTAACAACCTATTGTGTTCTCAATTGTGTGGTGTCATTCATTATGATTTGTTTTACTGCACAAAGCCCACAAAATCCCAAATCGTAAATATCAAACATGTTTGACAGTTACGATTCTTGAGGTGACTGCTTCTAACATGAGACCCCCGATAGCCAATAAGAGCCAAGCTTCACCAATCGGATGTTGCATGCTTCTATAGCAAACACAAACATGCCACGAAAGTGGAGTATTGAGAAAAAAGATCGCCCATATTCTTTTTTGTCCTTTGTTTTTCATCCCGTTAAACAAAACTCAGCAGCTGACAACACTGATCATCCTCCATTTGTTTTTCTTCTCAAGTCGCGTTTGATCTCGTGAGTCTCCGTGAGATTTTGTCTCTCTGTGAAAATGTTACCACAATCGTCAGGTATGTGGTCTCGCAGTCTGGCCGAATCATCTAGTGTGTGCGTTCAGAGGATTATAATGCTAAAAATAAACTGCCCTTTTGTCTGTGGTCATGCAGAGTTTTACAAATCAGTTATTTTTAAAATGTAGCACTGAAGTTAAAAGAAGACCTTGCTCTGGACCACATGTGTCAAACTCCACTCCTGGAGGGTCACCGTCCTGCAGAGTATAACTCCAACCAGCTCCAAAACACCTGCCTGGAGGTTTCTAGCAATCCATGATTAGCTGGTTCAGGTGTGTTTAATTGGGGTTGGAGCTAAACTCTGCAGAACACTGGCCCTCCTGACACCCTTGACACCCCTGCTTTTTTCAATTCCACTACCGTGCTTCGCATGCATAAATGCATGATGTGTGAATGGTTAATTGCTTTTCGACTGATCACCTGAACTCATTTTACATGAACTCATCTTCAGTTTCTTCTATTGTTCTGACAGAAAAGTTAGCAGCGGTAGCAGTGAGCGCTAAGAGAGCGGTGCTTGGCGGAGCAGGCGTGATGGGACCCCCCGGTCCTCCAGGACCACCAGGACCTCCTGGACCTCAGGGTCCTCATGGACTGACAGGCGGCCGTGGCATTCCTGGCATGATCGGGGGCCCAGGCCAAATAGGAAACACTGGTCTTAAAGGTTCAAAAAACTTTCTAAATGTAGATCGAGCGCAAGAAAATTCTGTCAGTCATCCGAACAACTGTATGTATCATCCACATTTTACTTTTTTACAGGGAAGAGGGGTGTAAAAGGAGAGAGAGGAGATCCTGGACGACCACACCCTGGCCAACCGGGACCACCTGGACTGCCAGGTACGTTCAAACTTCGCCCACCTTTAAAGTCCCTTGAAGGTGAGTTAGTTGACTAAGCGGTCTATCCTGCTCTCTCACAGGTCCTCCAGGTCTTGACGGTGTGGCACGCGACGGTAGGCCGGGCGAGCGAGGTCCACAGGGTGCAGCGGGTGAGGCGGGCCGGCCTGGAAAAGCTGGTCCCACTGGTCTTCCTGGATTTTGTGAAGCAGCTGCATGTTTGGCAGCCTCAGCCTACACTTCTCCCAGACTACAAGAGGCAGGAACAGTGAAGGGCCCATCCACTTAAATCAAGCCCTCTACTGGGGCATAAGAACATCTGGGAGAGAGAGAGAGAGAAAAAAAAAGTTAGAAAGAAACAAAGAAAGGGGAGAGAAGCATGGAAAGAGGGGCACACAGGCCTTCACTTCATTGTGAGGGGGAGGGAACAGCCGTTGCCTGACATTGTGAATTCTTTTTGTATGTATTAGGATAGCATATGTATGATTTGACATCTACGGAAAGGAAGTTAAGGTGGAAATGTTAGCCGCTGCTGCTCTGTCCCACCTCACAGTACAGAGAGATGTGAGAACATTGCCAATGACATCACAGATGACATCATCATCATGCGCCCTGGAGTAGAAGCGCTGTGAAAATGACATTCAAACAAAGGTGCTGTTTTTGTTACTATTATTCGTTTTGTTTTATGCATCTGATCCAAATAATGGTAAAATTTTACAAGCTAGGAAATTCCCCTTTAATTATTGAACCAATAAAAAAAGTATTTAAAGCTACTTTATTAATAGATTCATTTACCTTGTGCTTCAGTAAACAGCTTCCCCGGCTCGAGTTGATACACCATGTGTACATTATGTCCCCGTTTGTACTGTGCCCGTCTCCGCCATTAAGCAGCGTCTTTGATCTGTTCTTCTTTGTGAGATGGTGAAGTGCTCCCATTAACTTTATCCTTGATTCCATGCTGTAAATCTTTGTAAATGTGTGTTAATTTTGTATGGACAGGGTGGGTTTAGAATATAAAACAGATCCAAAGTTAATGAATTTAATCAGCATTCAGGATCAAACTCCAAACGTTGCTCAAACTGAATTACAAACCTGTATGCCACTTCCAAGTTACTGCGTTATGTACTTGGAGAAGAACTGATTATCTTCATTAACAACTATTTATTGTTATTTTTTTGGTTCATCTGTAAACACTCAAGTTTTTTTTTTTTTTTTTGTCTGGTTGTTCAGATTTACCCCAATCAATAAAGAGGAACGTTTTGTAAAACTCAATGTTCTTCTGTATCATGAACATCTGAGAGGATTTTAACTTTAAAAAAAAAAAAAAGTACTTTCTTTCATTCTTCTGGATCTGACATCTTTTTTTGTTGTAATAAAAGATATTTCAATATCTAGCCCAAGGATACAACAGCAGAAAATTGTATTATTCCTTTATCTTTTTATTACACAGCTCTGTGGAATACTTGATTCTGATTGGTCCAATATGTCCTAATATTCTCCGTCATCATGGCAATACTGTCAGCCGCTCATCTGGGTAACTAAAAACATAGGCGAGTCCCAATTTGCATACTTAACACCAGAAATTTGTTCACACTAAAAATTACAATGAGAAAAATCTGCTTCCGATGCTCAGATAATGCACTCGTTCCTCCTCATCCCTCTATTAAATTTACATCCGATGACTGTGGAGGCCATTTAAGTTAGTGAACTCACTGTCATGTTCAAGAAACCATTTTGAAATGATTTGAGCTTTCTGCTGGAAGTAGCCATCAGAAAATGGGTACACTGTGGTCATAAAGCGGCGGACATGGTCAGCCACACTATTCAGGCTGTGACATTTAAAAGATGCTGAATTGGTACTAAGGGGCAAAAAGCATGGTAAGAAAATATCCCCCACGCAATTACACGACCAGCCTGAACCACTGATACAAGGCAGGATGGATTCATGTTTTCATGTTGTTTACGCCAAATTCTGACCCTGCCATCTGAATGATCGAGACATCAAAAATCAACAAAAATCGCCAACATTTTTCCAGTCTTCAATTTTGGTGCAATTTTCCTGTTCTTAGCAAACAGGAGTGTCACTGGTGTGTTCTTCTGCTTCGAGATTTGACATGTTGTGCAGTCAGAGATGCTCTTCTGCAGATGTCGGTTATAGCGAGTGGTTATTTGACTTACCCTTGCCTTTCTATCAGCTCAAAGCAGTCTGGACATTCTCTGACCTCTGGAATCAACAAGGCATTTTCGTCCACAGAACTGTCGCTCTCTTTTTCAGATCACTCTCTGTAAACCCTAGAGATGGTTGTGTGTGAAAATCCCAGTAGATCAGCAGTTTCTGAAATACTCAGACCATCCCGTCTGACACCAACAAAGACGCCACATTCACAGTCACTTTTCCTGCATATTGATGCTCAGTCTGAACTCCAGCAGATCGTCTTGACCATGTCTAAATGCATTAAGTTGCTGCCATGTGATTGGCAGATTAGATATTTGCATTAACAAGCAGCTGAACAGGTGTATCTAATAAAGTGGATGGTGCGTAGTGTATAGAGTGTAATTTGGGACACATTTCTCATTTCACATATTCTTAACATCCTCACCTCTTTTCGGTATAAGCAATGTTAGTTTGACTTGCAAATTCACGCCCTCACCATCATATATGCTGCTATATATAAAGTGTTAAAAAATGTAACTGGATTACCCTTGGGCTTAAGTATTTCAAAACATTCATCCTTTGTGAAAACAAATCTGTTGCTATGGCTACACACTGAAGATAGATATATAAATATGTTGTTTTGGGATTGGCAGAGTGAACGAGTCCATATACTGTAATTGCTTTCAAAACTTTTATTGCTTCTCTTAAGTTTCTTTAAAAAAATTGGCACACAAATGACTTACAATAGCGCTATGATGAGTTGCATGATGAAGGGGAGGTTTTTAAAGCTTGGGATAAATAAAAGGTTAAAAGTCTAAATCTGAATTTGGCATGCTCATAACGTTCACTTCGTGAAAACGCCATATTTTGAAAATTATAAATGGCTCTGCTAAAAACTTTTCAGCTATCCTCACAATACAGATACAGATTCTTTCGATCTTCACACACACTCACACACGCATACAGTCTGAGGGAGTGATAAAGTGCAGAGTGTAGAAGCATCAGACTGGCTGACGCAGCAGAGAATCAGAGATGCCGTTTGCTTCAGAGATGACTGAACTGTGAAGGTTGGGGATCTGGTGTTTTTTAGGATGACTAGCAAAGCATATTTAGGATTAGAGTGTTCAAGAAGCACATGATGGTTCAGCTGCAAGTGGTACAGTATATCAAATAAATTCAAGTCTAAGAGTCCAGAGTGGTGGAGGAGGAGATGTCATCACAGAGCTCATCGAGAGATAGGTGTCACTGAAATACTCTTATAAAAATAAAATCTCTTTCCGTCCGGTGATACGTCACAAAATTGCTTTCTAACCCAGAATTGCATATAAAACCTACCTTTACAAAACATCCATTTGTTTAGAGCTTATAAAATTATTCCAAAATATCTGAGACGACAATAAAAAGGGCTGCCATGCTGATGTCAACTTTTAAAAAAAGTACAAAAAGCCATTACATATAAATATGAATATGTACAACACAAGCCCTTGGGGAAGTTCATGTTAAGTTGAATAATTAACATAATTAGGACAATTGTATCTATGTCTCTAATGATTACCTCAAACTATTTTATATTAAATGGATCGCACTATGGAAGGAATTATTCATTGGAAACAGATGGATATTTATGCCACATTGTCTTTGCCAAAGCAGTAAAATATCAAAATTAGCAGCTGCCAAAACGACCCCCTCACAAAAACATTAAAGGAATATTCCAGATTCAATACAAGCCCTATCAACAGCAAGTCGATTACTGATGTCGATTTCTACAGAAAAACATTTTGATTCAAGGAATGTTTCACAGAGTATGAGTCAAAATAATCCCTGCTGTAATCAACAGCATGCCATTATGGAAGCATGTTTCCGCCACTAAATTATTATTATTATTATTATTTTATTTTTTTTTAAAAGGTAAACTTTTGGTGACTTTTTATCTTAAAATTCTGATTTTTTTCTCACAATTGCGAGCTTTTATCGCAATTGACCCTTCGCCAGCAGTTTGATTGACAGGCGATCTGACCAATCATAACCCGGAATCCGCCATTTTGTCCGATAAAGCAGTCAGGGGAGTTAGTAGATTAATTTTGGTGAACTTGAAAAATTGAAAATTGTCACTGTCCTTTTTGCTCCGCAATGTATTTTTCACTGCGTGAGAACATGATGTGTGGCGTGAGTGCGCATGGCTTGTTAGACATAGCATAACATAACAGTAACTAAAGGGAGCGAGTCTTTGTGAAGGGTCAATTCTAAGAAATAAAGTCAGAATTGTGAGATTTAAACTCACAATTGCGAGTTATAAAGTCAGAATTGCGAGATATAAAGTGACAATTCTGACTTTTTTTCTCGCAATGCATGTTTATCACACAATTCAGACTTTTTTCTCAGAATTGCGAGATATAAACTCACAATTGCGAGTTATGAAGTCAGAATTGCAAGGCATAAACTCACAATTCTTAAAATAAGTTAGAATGTCTTTTTTCCCCTCACAATTGCACATTGTAACACATAATTGTGAATTTATCTCATAATTCTGACTTTATAACTCACAATTCTGACTTTATATCATGTAATTTTGACTTTATATCTTGCAATTCTGACTTTATAACTCACAATTGTGTTTATATCTTGCAATCGTAAAGAAAAAGTCAGAATTGTGAGATAAAAAGTCACAAATAACCTTTTTTATTTTTTTATTCCATGGCGGAATATATATTTAGCTTCCATATGCCATAGAAGATTTTAACTTGTATTTAACTCAGAATATTGCTTTAAATATAATAAAGGGCCTTGAAGACTGATGTGAAGTGTCAAAAGACCACCAATATTTCTTGTGGGGGCTAATAAAGAAATGTAAATGTTGAATGATGAATAAATCTGGGCACCAATAATGACTTTCAACACCTTATTAAGTCTTCAATTGACTGTGACAATAAAGCATATAAAAACAGTTTATGATGCAAGCGTGGCATTGTGGGACAGTTTTCAGGGGTTAAGGCACTCAAGTTTGGGATGTCTTCACTGGTTCAACAGCAGACAATAACTTACATATGTCCCCCATTCATGGTGAACCAGCATTTGCATCATATGGAAAGGAAATGCACATTAATCCTTTGGTTCTCCATAGATCTTCTCAGAAGCTTTAGCAGGTACAGGTAGGTAATTGTGAGAATTTCAATCTTGGGGTACCATCCTCCATCTTTTATTTCTCTTAAACCATCTTCTAGTACATGGGACCTTTGGGAGACGGACCCTTGGGATTGTACTCCACAGGCATACTCATGCAGTCTGATGGGTGACAACGGCCATCCTTGCCCTTCTGTCCAGATGGTCCTGGAGGTCCAGGAACTCCGGGGATGCCCTGCTGACCTGAAGAACCTGGTGGTCCCATCTTACCATAACCAGGAGGACCAGGAACACCTTAGAAGGATGAAAGGAATGAGAAAGAAATTACATTATGACAGTAGAATAAAGTTGGCAACATGACCACTATTTTTGAAAACTTGGAGTCAGACCTGGAGCACCCGGAGGGCCAGTGTCTCCCATCTCTCCAATACCCTTATCTCCTTTTTCTCCCTTTACACCAGGGGCACCTGGGGACACATATAAAAGCATCCATGTGGAAGACTGAGCAAATGGAACACTGGACCGCTGTAGGAAACATTAACACATTAGTTCCTCTTACCAGGTGGACCCATGGGTCCCTGCCTTCCTTCACGGCCGATCTGCCCAGAGCGGCCCGGCATCCCCGGGGGACCTTGGATGCCTGGATTTCCATCTTTCCCTGGGGGTCCTGGTCGGCCAGGGGATGAAACCATCTCCACAGGCATCTGCATTCGTGACATGTAGTAGCCCATGCGCTCTGCGGGAACAAATAAACTTCATAAACCAACCTAAGACCTAAAATTAAGTTCAAGTGCATTTCTCAGCAGTCAAATATGTCTGGTCACAAAAGTTCTCTCACCGTCAAAGATCTTTATGACCTGCTGTCTGATGAAGGATCTCAAGTCGTCATAGTTTACAACGGCCTGGAAAAAACAGATAGATTATGAAGTTAAAATACTCATATACTGCATATACTATTCTGAAAAACAAGATCTATTGTTTCTCAAACTACGATTACTACATGATTTCTGTCAATTAATAAATTCTGCCAACTATTCTGCCAGTGATTAATAAATTCTGCCAGCTTTTTTTGGCTGTGTACTGGGGCTGCATTATTGGGTTCCCTGTGTTTGTTTGTAAGGTTGCACAATTTTGCCAAAATGTTGTGATAATATATCAATATGGAGATAAAGGAATAACATTAATGATAATTATTTTTATTGCTATTATTCATACTACTGAATCAAATATAATAATACTAAATAAAAGAAATATAACTTGATTTTTTGTACTGTAAAATAAAAATAAGTAAAATTTCACGTTGTAACTGTAAAATTACAGTACTTATATTTTTATATATCTTAATTTCTTCACTTTGAAATGTTAAACCATAAAACTTGGAAAACAGCAAAAGCCTCTCTTTTGTTGATAAGTGTATGAAGTATAGGAAGCACGAAAAGATGGTGAGCGATGATTCAGAACAAACGAAGAGATGGCGTTTGTGTGAAGCAGCATTTACTGCAAACAGAGGTGCTCTGAGAAGCTACAAACACTTTTTCAAGTTTAAGAGCTCTGAAATACACAGAGCATATATTTTTTTTAATTAAATCACAGCCTTTGCGATACATTAAATGCACTAAGCCGTATATCGCAATTTTGGTTTTATCCGATTTAACCGTGCAGCCCTACTGTGTACCATCACTGAATAAGCCTCACATCATTCCCTGGGATTCCTGGTGATCCGGGGGTACCGGCTGGTCCAGGTGAACCGGGGCTTCCCCTTTCGCCACGGGGTCCAGCTGGTCCTATGATCCCTTCTGGTCCTTTGGAGCCAAAACCAAAGCCTCCGCCTGGTGGGCCGGGACGTCCGCGCTCTCCCGGGGGTCCCCTTTGCCCTGCAGCCCCTGCGTCACCCTGGACAGGATCAAAGGAGCAGCTGTGATTTACCACACAGGTGACTCTAGGACAATGACCACAGGCTACTCAATGATCCCTGTAATAGCACCGCATAATAGGCTTTATATAGAAACTCAGCACTATACAGTCCACAAAACAAAATGTTCAAGGTCCATCCCATCTACTTTTATGATAAGGGTGGCTAGCGTGAATACAGTGAACTTATAATTTCATTCTGGCTTGTATTCAATTGTAAATTTTCTACATCCTGAAAAGCCCTGTGCTGGTTATACACATATTTTTTTTTGCAAATTAACTATTGATTAATCAATATAGCTTAGTCAGGGTAGACTAAAGATGAGTGAGGGATAGCTTTAATGGCTTGTATTGTAGTGAGCCTTTGCTTAGAAAACATTGAAAATGCATCTTTTCAAACAAGAAACAAAGCATAAAAAAACACAAGGAATGTGACAACGTATTGTATGTGCTGTGCTGCATTTCTGTTCCTCACAGCCTCGGTTTTATTCACTTCAAAATAAATATGCTGTTGATTCCTCACAAAGTCCTTTTACGTAAACAAATTTCAACTTATGTGTACTGTAAGGGTGTAACGGTACATATATACATCCTGAACCATCACGGTAAAGATGTCACGGTTCGGTGCATACAGTCACATGACGAATATAGTCGGTCACGGGTGATCCACACTCCAATCCAGAAGGGGGCGTGTGCGGTAATGCAGCGCTGTTTGCTTAACGCTACAACATGCATAGATCTGTTTTCGTGTTATCTCTCAACCAGTGTTTCAACTGCAGAAAGACACCAATCAAACCGCATTATTTTGTTTTTGTCATTTTTATTAGTTTTTTAATTATTTTTTATCTTTTCTAAAAAAATTATATTTAGTTTTGATCCATTTTATTTTAGTTTTAGTCATTTTAGTACTTTAACTTCTTTTATTGCATTTAGTTGCCAAGACATTTCTTAAAACGTCATTTATATTCAATTGCAGTTTCTTTTCAATAGTTTTAGTTTTGATAATAACAACACTGCAGCTGAGCAACATTTTATTTCATTTAGAAAATGGCCAAAAATAGGCCATTTTTTTTTTTACTCTGAATTGCATGTCTTTTTTTGTGGAAATATATTTAGTTGTTGCTGTTTTCAGTTTGGCTTTATAAATTATGACCTTGTCTAATTTCATTGGCTGCACTTAGTACTAACTTATCTCTTCAAATGTTGATTAATGCTAATAGTTACATTAAAATATTTTTCAAATATTTAAATATATTTAATGATAATATTTATATGTAAACAGCTATCGCCATCTTGCCATTGCTCTTTGCTAAAGGCTTGTAGTATAGTTTAGGTTAGGTTAGGGTAGTTTTAATATTTTCATTTACAAGTAGCTTGTAAAGCTACAGTTTCAAGTAGCATTCCCAACACTGATGTTGTACACGTTCCAGTCGAGTCACTTGTTTACACATTTAAGGGCTTCTGCTAATGGGTCGGAGGAAAAGCACTGCTCTCATCTCATTCAAGCCTAAACTTCAAAAACCTGACAATGCGGTCCTGTCACAGTGACAAATAGAGGCTCCTGTATGGCTTTATTATGGAGCATAATGGTGTCACTATGTAAGCTGAGAGTGGTGTTCAAACAGGCTACTGTGGCAGATGAGGGGGAAAAAAATAAAGAGTGAAGGCAAAGTGAGGTTAGATAACAGGCTCTTGTGATTGCAGATGGAACCACCTGACAACTTCATTGAACTAATGTAAGCACAAAAACGAACAGGATGTGTTGAGCAGACATTGATGGGAGGGGAAAAAGACTCTCTTATGCCTGAATAAGATGTATCCAAATGCATGTGAAAAGATGACAGTGTTCAATGGCGCAAAGACATTAATAAGAGAGATGTGAAAACAATGCACCTTACCTTCAGTCCCTGAAGACCAGGTTCTCCTGGCAGGCCTGGGGCTCCCTGCGGTTACAAATAATTAGACGAGTGAAACTGGGACAAGTATTACAAGAGTTTTGCAGTTATAACCATTCTGTATATATGCACAAGAACATTCTTTATCAATCAGAATTTGGCCATATTTCGATTACGATTGTCTAAATATACAAGAATTGAATCAACCTGATTTTAATAACCTAATTAAGCTTCTAGAAAGTTTCTAGAATTCTGAATAAGACAGCTGGCATTTATCTGTTAATCGGAAGTAATAATAATCCAATTATGCTTCTAAAATTTAGAATTAGAGGGTGTTGACACTGTTTACACTTTTTACGCATTGTGGCCGATCATTTACATGACAACGGCATTTTGGGGGTTTGAAAACGGTAAAAGTGCAACGTTGAAAAATACGAAATTGAAGACTTCCCTACTATAATAGTGTGCGAAAAACAGTACGCCAAAAGAATATTATGTCTAAATACATGGTTTTCGAAAAACAGAAGGCGAAAAGTCCACGTTTGACGTAACACTAGACCTAGATGCTAAAGTGCGCATTATATGGAAATGATATAATTTTAATTATTATTATCACATGGTAGGTCACGTGACCGTAACAACATGGCACTTGTAGATTGTCTGAATTTCATTCGTACTACTCATATTCATAATATATAGAACATCCGTTTTTAACGGCTGCAAAGTATCTGTTAATCAGAGGCAGTGAAAAAAAAACTCTTTTTGTTCCAACTGGGACACGGATTCTATGGAGTGATTGTTTAACCACACAATGATGTGTAATTGTGTAAATTATGTTTACAAAGTTGTGCATTGTGTTTATAAGGTATACTGATGCAAATCAAAGGAGATGCTTACATCTTTACCCGCCGCTCCATCACTTCCTGGTTCACCCTACAGAAAAAAAGGTTTGAAAGTATAATTTAATTACAATCTATAAAAACTTAGTTTGTAAACCAACTAAGTTTAGGTACTGACCATCTGCCCCGGATGACCAGGCATCCCTGGTGGGCCAGGTAATCCGCCCTGTCCTCTCTCTCCCGCCTCACCTTTTTCTCCCTTAATGCCCTAGTAAAGAACAAAAAGAGACAGTAAAGCATTCAACTCATTAAAAACATCACTGACACGTTATCTGTTTTAGGACAATTTTGCTCACCAGTCCAGGTGGCCCAACTGGTCCCGGTGGCCCTGAAGATCCGGCAGCACCCTAGAAATTTCCAGTTGCAAGCATTATGTCATCACATTCTCAAGAGTGTTTTCTGTACACTATCGTTCAAAAGTTCTCTTTTTTAATATTTTCATTCAAAAAAAGTATTTTAAAAAGTGATAGTAAAGACAAAAAAAATCATCATATTAGAATGACTTCTGATGGCTCATGTGACACTGAAGACTGGAGTAATGATGCTTTGCCATCACAGTTATTTTAATTTGTAAAAATATTTAAACTTTTTTTTTTACTGTATTAAATGCTGCCTTGACGAGCACAAGAAACTTTTTTCAAAAACATTTAAAAAACGTTTGATTTTTCACTGTTAGTGCATATGAAAAACTAAAGAAAAGAGATTATAAAGCATATTTTAAATACTTACCATATGTCCTGGAGCTCCAGGTGGTCCTTGAGGTCCAGGAGAACCAGGATCACCCTGAAGTGCACGTTACAAAGGTTTTAATTATCCAGATGTGTGTCAGATCACAATTCATAGCACGGTTTAAGAATGTGTTGCATTCTCAGGATTGCCGCCAGCATATAATATTTTTTCATTATAGACATAAGCGTAATTTGTCTTGTAATTACTGTCACGATAAAGAAAATGTTTAGAATATTCCTGAACAAATCAGTTAAACATAAGTGTGTCTCTTCATCTCCTTTCTGTTTGAATAGAACAGTGAAATGGCTTGGCAAGAAAGAACTAGCTTAGTCAATCCCTTGAGTACTGAGGACTGTTACTGTCACACATGACAACACACATTAGGAATCTACAATGGGATCACACGCTTGCAATACATTAGCCAAGGATTTGCATCTTTGTTTGCTTACTTACATAGAGTATGTTTCTGGTTTAAGGATGCAGAAACCTATTTTCAGAGCATTCTTTCATTATCTGAAATCTATAGAGCATTTGTAGAGCAATCTATAGCGCATTTAAAGGTGCAGTGGCAATATATCTAATAGAAGACAGCTTACCTCTAGACCAGGCCTTCCTGTTGCTCCCGCTGGTCCCTGAGGTCCTCTTTCTCCCTACAGATATTAATGAAGAAAAGAGATGGGAGATGCAGCATAAAAGACAAAGGAATATGCAAAAAGACAAGGTTCTTTTTTGCGCAATTAGAAGTGCCAAACTATTCGCAAAAATAATGATTGTTTCCAAGCAGTTCCCACCCTGCTTACAGTTTAAAGTTGACATGTTGGGCCATTTAAACAAACAGAACAACATAAAAAATGCAGTAATTACACTTTTCAGCTCATATATGGCTTATTTGTGGCTGTCTCTGCTCATTAAGAGAAAGTATTACAACATCAAAAACATTACACACATCAGCTTTAAAGACAGGATCAATGGAAACTTTCATCTTTTATTCATTTATGCGCTAAACTTTTCAAATAGAAATAATGACAAGGCCTCAAAACTCAAGAAAAGGCTCATACTTTCATTCCTGGGAGACCTGTGTGCCCTTTGATGCCCTTGAAACCCTGGAATGAGAAACAGTTATACAGTGAGTCTCTTCCAATCAGAGAAAAGTCCAAAGCAAGTCAAGCTCCTCCTTGGAGATGCTTAATTAAAGTCGACTTTGTTCTTTGTTCCAGGCTTTGTTCCAACTGTTGATTTTTTTATTCATGTGTCACTGATAAAATCTACAAAGAACTTTGAAAGTGAAAACGAAGAAAGAAAATATGGCACGGTTAATACCGGTATTCCCCTGAGTCCAGCAGGGCCAGCTGGTCCTGGTTCACCCTGTGCGATAAAACAGAGATGAAGAAAAATAGAAACAACTGTGACAAAAACAAGACAAATATATATATATTTATGCAACAGTTCTTTGTGGTTCTCGAATCTGATTGGCTGAGAGCCGTGCAACTTTCTAGTGATAACAGCACTCCTTCCTTTTAACCGTTTGTATCACTCCGCTTAAAACGACTGTCATGGAAGCCAAGAAAATCTACCTTTTATTTATTTTTTTTAACAAATACTACACTTTTTGTTTCATGAATTGTAGTTTTAAGAGTTTTTAGGCAGGAATGTAGTTGTTTAGACCTGAAATATGTGACTCATATTTAATCCTACTGCATATTTTACAATTTGTTTTGATGCTTTCGCAGATACGTGCTCTAGGCTATCAGCGGTTCAGTACTCGTGTACCCGCCGAGAACAGCTTTGTCTCGGCCAGTGCTTCAGGGATTTGCCGCTGTCTCTTATAGTGGTTCAACCTGAGATATAATTCATTTTGGGTACATAAAACAGGCAATCTCAGTCTTATTAATCTATTACTTGTTCCTGAGCAAATTGATTTGGACTATGTTAAATTTAATCATTTAATTTTAAGGCTATATTTAACTTACATCCCAAAGAGCATTGCTTTTGTACATTTGACTGAATTGTACAATTGTGTGTGTTTCCTACTGCCATTTATAATGGCTATTGTTGTTCAATAAATACTATTTTATATAAATAATATGTTGTATTTGGTATTGAGAAAGGGTCCATTAATGCGTAATATGGATTGAGTGAAAGTTACATTAATATGGCGTTAGATGGAGGCAAAATGAGTCAGTCGCAAGAGACTTTTAAATTGAAGGGTCTTTTGTAAACAAAGGACGCTGTTTTAGTGCTGTTATGGAAAATTCCCTCAAATGTAAAAAGAACAAAAACAAAGATCGCTTTCCTTAGTGGCCATTCAAACAGCTTTTTATAATAAATATATTATGGACATCAAATTGAAGAATGGATGTTATATCAGACATGTAATGCTTGCTCAGGCGATCTCTCTCTATCTCTCATTAATACTGTACAAAATGCAATGAGATTCAATGGAGGGACTCAATATTCCTTCGTTACTAGTTCTAAAGTAACATTTTAGAATTAGGAATCATTAGGTTATCATTTCTTTCTTTCCTTACCCTTAAACCTGGCTTTCCATCTTTGCCATCTAGTCCTTCCACTCCAGGCGGCCCCTTTAAACGAACACAAAATGCAAAGCAAAACAAAATGATTATTTAGTCAAAGTTTTAATCATTAAGGAGACATGATAGGCCGAATGTCTGCTTTGATAGGACTCTGATACTCACAGGGATGCCTGGGGTTCCGGGTGATCCTGGAGGACCAGTGGGTCCCTGTGAGCCCTGAAGTCCAGCACTACCCTAGTGGAGTAAATAAAGTAAGGTGAGTGCCTGATAGAGAAGCATCTACATTCCACATGTTTTACATCCAAAGTGCGGTATGTGCTTGATTGTGAAAGTGACTGTTAGACATAATACAGATGAATGTAAATGATGAATCATCCATCATATGTCATTGTTCTTATATATTTATATATTTTTCTGACACGAGCGAGGAATGTCACCAATGTGGTATAATTTCATTCATCAATGTATGTTCAAGCATTATAGAACTGTCACTTGCTTTCTCAGCCTGTGGTCCTGGTGGGCCCGGAGGACCTGTTTTTCCTGGGAAACCTGGAGGACCCTGGAGACATGAAGGCAACAGTAAGAGATCTGGGATGTGTTTCCCAAAAGCATCATAAGTCTAAGTTGAAGTCATTGGTCACAATTGTTCTATGATCAACTTAGGCTTACGATACTTTTGAGAAACGCAGCCCTGGTTTGTTCCATTATCACTTTCAGAGAACTGAGGCTTATTTCTGAATTAAAGTCAATATTAATTGCTGTTTGGAATAAATTTGACTTTTAAATTGGACTATTTTTGAAAGAAACAGGACATTGTATGAAAAAATGTTCAGCAAAACTTGACTTTATCCATCAGGAATTGATTGGATTGCGAAAAGCGGGCGACCCATACCAGAATGCGAGTGGAGGACATGACAGGTAAGGGAAATAGTGACTGAATGATGACTGATAATGATTGAAATCCCACCTGTTGTCCTGGGAATCCTTGGGATCCTTGGAAGCCCTGTATACAAAAGATGTGAGAACTGTTACTGTGTGCACTGTAATTCTTAAACACAGCAACAAAATGAAGGTGATCCACATGGGAATTTATTGAGTGGATAAAGGAAGTTATAAATATTTATTTTCCAGGAAAAAACGGTATATGTTTAGAACACCTCAGATCTTGGGCATGTAAAGTTGAAAACGCAAACAGCACAGCTTGCTCTACATATTGTATTATGAAAGAATAAGGTATCACGAGAATGTGATATCAAGGGATATGATAGATATAGAAACATATTTTAAAGAAAGTTTTTTGTTGGCAATATTTCAGTGAGATGCTTTCATACCTGATCTCC
This sequence comes from Zacco platypus, assembly GCA_038088235.1. Lineage (NCBI taxonomy): Eukaryota > Metazoa > Chordata > Actinopteri > Cypriniformes > Xenocyprididae > Zacco > Zacco platypus. Next base: position 26,153,636 of record CM076071.1, read on the forward strand.
CTTTGGTCCCACGGGTCCTGATGTTCCAGCTTCCCCTTTAGGACCCTGTCAGTCAAGAAAATGCATGTTGTTTAACACAACAAATTGTCATAGTTTTTGAGAACAATGCTGAATCTTTTTGAGAAAGAAAATAAAGGAAAGAGCATAAATCAATGTTGTCCTAACTGTTTTTCATGTCGTATCTATAAAATGTTTGAAGCTTGCTTGTTTGATCTGAGAGTTATTACTTACAAAGAGAATACTAATGGAAATCTAGTTTCAAACATATATACTGTGCATGAGTATCAGCCATCCAAGATAGACATAAGGGTTCTTTTTAAAAAAGCCAATGATAAAAAAGACAAACCAATGAAGTGCAGTGCTATCGAGGTTCAGAGTATACGTGAAGCATTAAAACTGGATGTTTACTCACTGCTGGGCCAACCGGTCCTTGATAACCCGGAGATCCCGGTGGGCCCTATATAAAACAAGTGCAAAGTTTCAAACAGTGTTTACCAAGTCATTATAAGATTTCCTCTGTGAATGTTCCTGTGTGGCTTGAACTCCCCAAAGGAGAGACAGAATAAAAAGGAGAATAAAAGGTTGAGGTGGTCTGAAAAGTATTTTTTGTGCATATCATGTGCATACTACCATTCAAAAGTTTAGGGAAAGTACGATTTTTCTTACTTTAACACTTGCATTCAACGACACATTAAGGTGATCAAAAAGAAAGCAAAGACATTTAAATAAATGCTGTTATTTTGAACTTTTTATCCTGAATAAAATCATCACAGTTTTCACTTAATCAATTAACAACATTGATGATAATAATAAGAAATGTTTCTTGTTATTTTAATTTGTAATAATATTTCACAACATTACTGTTTATACTGTAGATTTGATTAAATAAATGCAGCCTTAGTGAGCATAAGACACTTCTTTCAAAAACCATAATAAATCTTACCAACCCCAAACTTTTGAACTATAGCATTTATACACATTTAAACAGTATCAAATATTTCAAGACATTTGTGATATGTGATTGCCCCACAAACACAGCTGATATAAAAAACAGATGCCATTGTAAGTTTAACATGGTTCAAACAGAGCATTCTTACTGATTCTCCTTTCTGCCCCACAGTGCCTGGACTGCCACGCTCTCCTTTAAGTCCCTGGAAAAAAGGATACCAATTAAAACCGCCAATCAAACATTTAACAGTTATCCCACCTGTCACAAAACACTAATATATGATGCCTCTGCATCTGGCCATTTGGGCAAAATGTTGATTCCACTTACAGAGAGTCCAGGTGGTCCCATGGATCCAGGATAGCCAGGATTTCCTGCTGAACCCTTGATAAAATATCAAAACCACTCAATAATACAGCAAACTGAGCATTTTTAGTCTATGGGTCATCGACAAACAAAGATTTAAAAAAAAATCTTTTCAAAATTGATATTGTTTAATGCATTTTTTGAGTCATGAACACGTGAACATGTGCTTGAACACGTTTCAGTTGTTAACATTTCAAAGTGTTTAAATTCATTTGTTTACTTTTTATGTCAGACGGTACAACTAAATAGTTATATATATATCCTGTAGTTGTACCACATGACATGGAAAATGTAGCAACCTACCAACACTAGAAATTAGTAGTTTTTACCAGTATTTGAGAGAGATCAACAAACCTTTTCACCCTGCCACAAGGATCAGTTGGGGTCCTTGTCAATTCATTATAAAAGAGCCATGTTTGCAGTTGTGCCACCCTGACATTTGAGAATATACAAATTGCTGGAAAAAGGTTTTTTCAATTATCTCAACAGCTTTAAAACTACTGATATTTATGAAATTATTATTTCTTATTAAGATTTCAAGCCTACAATGATTCCATAGCATCTAGTTTTTTTTATTTTTTTATTATTAAGACACTATTTAAAATAGTTTTCTTAGTCTGTTCATTTGTTCAGACAGTTGCACCACCTGACATTTTGGGGGTTTAAGATAACAAAACATGAAATTATATGAATTACTTAAATGTACTAAAAATTATGTCAAACTAAATAGGTTTTATACAGTAAAGTGATATTTGTCATGAACTTATCAAATTATTTTAAAAGGAAATATGCACTTGGACACAAAAATATGCACGTCATGTCATTGACCTACATATTCCTGAATTACTCAAGACATATACTGTATGTTGACTCACCTGTTCACCTTTCTGTCCTGGAAGCCCATCTGTCCCTCTCTGGCCTTGTTGACCCTACGATTAAAAAAAGCAAAGAGGCATTAAAGACCAAGCAGGCATTATTGTGTGATATTATCATTTTTATATTTTTTATTAAAATTCTAATATCATACAATAATCAAGCATCTTGTTGGAGAAAACTTATGGTTTCTCACCACGTTGCAGTTCAGATCATTTTGATCTTAATCACAATACAAAACAATTTATACATCTGCCACATACAGCTTGCCATTTATTTCATAAGCAGGGGTTGAAAGAAACTGGAGTTAATTAATGTCATTTGTATTCCAGAAACACAGCCGAATGAAGCAGAGTTTTTGTTTTTATTGTTTTTTTTCCTTTATAGTCACAGGACAAACATGCCTTTTAGCTATTGCAAGCATAATGAATATGGTGCAGACCTGAGCTGAATATCATATTGGATGATCAATCAGTAAATGCTTCCTGCATAGATACAACACTTAGAGTTGTATCCATGTTTTTTTCTTAATCAATTTAACACAGTTCCCTAAAGAAAGGTCAATGATCTTTAAACAATTAACACAGTGATCAAAACAGTTCATAATGTTCCTAGACTGATTGTTCCTATTCACTAATTTACTTTTTCTAAACCCATAGACCTTAGTTAAAATCGATTGAGGAAAACTATAAGTAAAGTTACGCCCTGTGGGATGAAAACAACATTTTCGTAAGGCTATTTTATTTAGCTAAGTCAAGGGAAAATGGATCACAACATCATAAAGAAAAATAAAACTGCATAAATAAGAATAATGCAAGTCTAAAACTTGTTTAACGAGGACTTTGTGTAATGTTGCTGTTTGAGCATAAACAACATCTGCCAAGGTACGACGCTTACAGTTCAAAGGGAGATGTTTTCTTTTACAGAAATCGCTTTTTAAGGACTACAACAAATGGTTGGTAGGGACTACAACAAGCTTCTTCCCAGGTTGGTGACATCACAAACCCAAAATTTTCATAAACCCCGCCCCCGGGAACACACAATAAAGAGGGTGAGACCATGTTGGGCTGCTTTAGAAAAGAGGATGTGTTGTCGCAGTGCCATCATTTTACGCCAGATTGCTTCACAAACGAGGGTCACTTCAACGCTGGATTTGCAAAAAAGATTAACATGATGGCACATGCTAGTTAATTAGTTAAATCAACTCCACAGCAACTACATAAACTTAATTTACCATTATCATTCCATTAACCATTCAGAAATGTCCAGTTGCATTCTAAAAGTTGTAGCTTGAAAAAGCTGAACACGTTACTGACAATCGTCATTTTTGCTGTGTGAGATTCTCCAGCTTTGTTGTTGTTGACCAACCGAAGTGCGAGCTGTTAAAGCTCCACCCACTACTGGAAAGGGGGCCGGGAGCAGCAGCTCATTTGCATTTAAAGGGACACACACAAAAACGGCGTGTTTGGTTTGCTCACAACTAAATAGGGGCAAATTTGACAAGCTATAAAAAATGATCTGTGGGGTATTTTGAGCTGAAACTTATATTGCATCTTGTGAAAATTGGCATTATAGGTCCCCTTTAACTTGTTTAATTTAAGACTGATTAATGAAAGTAGTCTGCTCCAAATTCACACCACTGGTTGAGCCAGATGTTGAGATGTCACATGGACCACTCCAACAAAGAAAGAACTGAAAAAAAAACCTGTCACAGAGCCAATGTTTAGACTCTTCAAGAACTTAATAATGGCTCACTTATAGTTGTCTCTGTACATTGAACAGAAATAGGAGAGGGAGTATTTGACTTCATCATTAAATAATAAGCTAGAAGAAAAGAGGACAAATGCCCCTGTCTGTGTTGCCAATGTCTTTCTGTTATTCTCTTGAATCTTGCTGACTGCACAGTCTCCTCAGCAGTTCAGTTATATATCATTCTATTAGTGGATCAATTCCACAGAAAATTTCAATTTGGAAAACATCGGCATATACTGTAAATCTTTATTTTTCTGTTTTTCTGTGCTAATGGAAAAAGAAAAAAAAAGGCAAAAAATCTACACAGCTGAGTTTGTTGTTTCAGATTCGATTGAAGTGCATTAAAGAGAATCAGATAAAGCTCACAAAGCATAAAGCTGGAGGACATTAAAATAAAATTCATTCTGACTCAATTCACCAATTCATTGCTAAAACATAACATTCTAGGCATTGCAAAATAACCTGACAGCACCACGTATGCAATGGCTATGGAGAGATAATTGAACAAGCGCCACAACAGTACAGTTTTATTTCTGTCATGGCATTTATTACGGTGTAATTAAACATCCTTTGAATGTGTTTGTTTGAGCTCATCGTGAGCTGGTGTGTTTTAACTTACAGAGAGGCCGGGGGGTCCTTGAGCACCAGGGAAACCAATATTGCCCTATGAAAGACAGATAAGACAGAGCTACATTTAGAAACGTATTCCTTTATAATGGACAAAATCAATGAACAAACAAATACAAGCAATCCTGTTAAGAAGTCCCTTGCATATGAATCCTAATCTACCTCTTAATTTCTCATTGTCATGCAGTTTCTGTCACTTTTTTTTTTTAACGTAATGTGATGTTTGTACTTAAGTGTGATGAAACTCAACAGAACCGTGCATTACGGACAAATAATTTGTGAAGACCAATGCACAGGTCTAAATGGATCACACGATCCTTCAGAAATCATTCTTTTATGCTGATTTGCTGCTCAAGAAACATTTCTTATTAATATCAATGTTGAAAACAGTTATGCTGCTCAATATTGTTGTGAAAACCATTATACTTTTTTTCAGGATTCTATGATGAATGGAATATTTAAAAGAATAGCGTTTATTTAAAATAGAAATATTTTGTAGCAATGTAAGTGTCTTTACTTTTATTCTTTCTGAAAGAAAAAACAACAACATTAATTTGTTACAACAACAACAAAAAAAGTTGTGTGCATATACATATTGCACAGTGATTAACAAAAAACATTTAAGGCACTTCATATCAAAAAGGGTTGCAGACTCCTGGTCTATAATAAGAATCCTCCCCCTCCAGCGCACACAAGTTAAAACGGGCACAAAGTCTTAACTCTCATTTCCATCATGAAATTAGGTTAGGCTCAGGTTTGGGACTCTTTTGGAAAACCTTCTGCATTTCTCTTCCAAATCTGTAGGGGGCTCTCTAACCTCACGGCAAAGAGTATCTCCTATGCTGTTTTTACTTCTTGGTCTGTCCTAATTGAAAACACTGAACCTGAAAGAAAATAGATCGTGCAAACAAACACAGCATCGTGGGACTAAATGCTAATGACTAAATGAAGTCATGCAGAGAAGTTCACCGTATGCTGCACTTCTGAAACAAGGTCTCAGCATTGGCTTGTCTCTTATGATACGGACTGCACTCTGAAAGCCATCAGAGGTCACTCAGTCTTAGTTTCTAAGAAAAGAGGTCCAAAAAAAGGGAATCCTAACAGAAATTGCCTTTTAGGGAGACAATCTGGAGCACAACGGCGAAAGTGAAAACTTACCGGAGCTCCAACAGGACCAGGAGGTCCTCGCTCACCTCTGGGACCCTACAGTGAACACAGACAAGGATAATGTTTTATAGGACACAGGGGCAGACGGAGCAACCCCCCCCCCCCACCTCCACACACACACCTTTTCAGATCATTTCTAAGCTTCTGATAACACAGATCTGGGACAGAATAATAGAATTTGAGTGTTATATACAATTTTTATGAAATTTGCTTATAATGTTAGAGTATTGTGTTGATAGCTCAGCAAGAGTTAGGGTGCAGCAGTATCCTCTCTAATTGGCACTGATAGTAATGAAACAGTTAACTGAATCTCTTACCGGTTCTCCTTTGACTCCTGGGCTGCCTGGAAATCCGGGCATCCCTGGTGCACCAACGCACTGACCGCTGTTACCTGTCTAAAAACATTAAGCAAACATGAGGAGTTACAATTAAAAAAAGAATGCGTGCACAATTTGAAGAGGAAAAACAATTAATGACTTTTATGTGATGTTGGAACTGCTTTGTGTCAGTACAATGGAATAAATTACAATTTATGTAACTGTAACTCTACATTCAAACTACTGTAACTACTTTCAAAATAGTATGGCTTTTCAGGTAAACTGAGTGTTCTTTCTAGCATTTGAATCAAGCAATCTGATTAATTTAGTGAACTGGTTCGTTTGGATGCTCATGTAAATGAACCATTTCAGAATGATTCATTGATTCAGTGGGAGCCTCCGATAATGGAGTTATTGTCTCTCAAAAGAAAGAACCGATTCTGAACTGCCTGAAAAGAGTCGTCAGTAATTCCAGTTTTATTTCCTGCATGTACCTACGTAGGTTTGTAATAAATTTGAATGCCCGCCAATGGTCTTCATTGGTTCGTGTTGTCGAACATGTCGAGAAGATGCTTTTTTCAAATCCACTTTGCATGCATTTCTAAAGCATGAGACTGATATGGTAAAACCAACGACATCGTTGCTGTTCATATCACTGTGTATAAGCGGAATACAGATCACAAGAGACTGGGCCATCTGACCAATCAGAGCAGAGCAGGCTCTCGGAAAGGAGGGGTTTAGAGACACTGTGAGAAAAGAGGCGATGCTGTAATATATATTGTGAGAAAATGCTTTTTGACCTTGGATGCATGTAAACATATTGTAGGAAGATTTAAAATAGTATAATAGGGGCTATATAACAACTATACACTAAGTAAAAAAAAAAGCATAATGAAGAGCAACATTTTTAATATTAATATTAACTTATAACATAATAAAAGAATATTATTTATAAAAGAATATTATTATCCACTAACTTACAGGCCCACTCGGTGTTTCCTCTCTCTGCAGCTGCTGAAAACACTGTAAAGGCAATCATAGAGATGGGTTTACAAAACTGTATTATATTTTGTAGCAGGAACAAAACCATTGGGTATTGTAGAAATCGAAAAGGTATACCAAACAGAAAACCCAAAACAAGTGTGAACAAAACAATGTTATGAACACAAACCCACACCCTCGTCTGTTTAATACCAATCACATCATCCATCATTCATCCCTCTCACCCGTTCACATCCTTCTAAGGGAACAGCACCAGGCTTGCCCTGATCTCCCTTCTCGCCCTTAGAGCCCACCATGCCGGGCACACCTGGTAGGCCCTTGGAGCAATCGCCACAGCCCTCCTATAGTGAAGCATACACATGACAGAAACACATGTGTACTCGCACTGCAAGGAGCACATGAACAATAAATACACTGTATCGGCATGCGAATACAAGTGAATAGCATTGCTGCATTGAAGAGTAATGAAGTTCAGGAGGAGCATGCATGAAATATAAACACAGGATATTTTGTTAACAGTAAAGATCGTCCCTGCACATTCCAGTTTAAAAGAGCAGGAATTAAAGAATCCGAACCAGCTCAAAGGCCAAAAAGTAGGGTTTATAAAATAAATGAGTTTTAAACGACTCTGATCAACAATATTCTGTAGCCCAAACAGCACACATACGTCACTGAGACATGGGTGAAAAAGATTATTAAAAATTATGTTATTTGATAAACATTTGATAAACACCTTTTAGGTCACAATTCTGAACTTTTTGCCAGTTTATATCACCCAATTCTGACTTTATAACATGCAATTGTGAGTTATAATGTCCACTTATGAGGGGAAAAAAGACATTCTTTGTATATATATATATATATATATATATATATATATATATAGTGTATATCTCACAATTCTGAATTTTTTCTCAGAATTGTTTATATCTCGCAATTTTGACTTAATAAATATATACTAACATATTGTGTCTTATGAAGCCAGAATTGCGAGACAAACAATTCTTAGAAAAAAAAGTCAGAACTGCAAGATATAAACTATATCTCACAAAAGTTTAAATATTGCAATTGCGAGAAAAAAAATCTGAATTGTGAGATAAAAAGTTTTTTTTATTTAGTGGTGGAAACAAGTTTCCATAAAATACTCTAATTTTTTCAAGAAATGAATACGTTTATTTAGTAAGAATGCATTACATTAATTAAAAGTTACAGTTAAGACTTTGCTACAAATCTATCTCAAACAAATGCTGTCACATTAGACCTATTAAGTCAAAGAATACTGAAAAATATACCACGGTTTCCATAAAAATAATAAGCAGCACAACAGTTTTCAACACTGATAATAATAGGAAATGCTCCTTGATCATGTGACACTGAAGACTAGAGCAATGGCTGTTGAAAATAGCTGTGCCATCAGAGGAAAAAATTACATTTCAAAATATATATTAAATATTTAAACACATTAAATATATTAAAATAGAATATTTCACAGTATTGCTGTTGTAATGTATTTTTGATCAAATAAATTAATATTTTGGAAGCAGATAGGACTTCTTTCAAAAATAGTACAGACCCCTAAATTTTGATTGACAGTTTATATCAAAAAATCTTAATGGCTTTGCCATGTGAGCATCATAAACTATGTATTTATATAGTTGTATACTCTAAATGAAATATGTCTGGCTTAAAATTCAGCACTTGTTTTTGTGCAATGTACATTAAGGGGTTCCATGCATCATCCGTCTATCCACCACGGGTATTTAGTTTAGTTTTTTGATTTGAAGGTTGAAGCTCTAAAAATTTTATCTTCCAAATGAAAACGCACACATGGCATCAATGTCTTGCTATCGTATGTGTGCTTTTTTTTTGGGGGGGGGGTATTCACAACATACCAACAAATACTAATGTGTACATTTCTATACACATTACCGGATAATATCAGTGTTTCATAGCACATTCATACTAATAATGTTATGGACACAGTAAGAAGTTGAACACCTGCAGTTAATATAGATAAGTAAGCATGTAGATTAGACTGTTTGCTTACCTTGTCTGTGGAAGCTGAATCCTGAGGCAGAAGAACAGGAGGCTGCAAGATGGAGGAGACGGTCAGACATGGTGACTGCATCAAAAACACTTTTTCTTTCACAACTGAATGTGCAATTATTCTCAAAAGTTCAGAAGAAGTGACTATGGTGAGACCAATGCAATGCAGTACACTAAAAGTTATTTTTGAAAGCATTGCTTTGAAATCTACAATGAAGTTATGATCTCATTATGTCATTAATAACAAAAATCTCATTTTAATAAGGGAATTATTTCGCATGAAATTATTCAGAAAAAAATCTGAGAATAATTTAACGTGATACATTATTTCACATTATGCTACATTTATTAAGCTGTCATTTCAAAACAGTTCACTGACTAATTGCATCTATAAGCATGTAAATGAAAATGTAATTAGTTATGGTTGAAAATATTTTGCTAGTTGGTGATTTACACCATGCATAAGAAGTTACTTTCACATTCTACTTTAATAAGCATTAGTTTCAGAGCACAAAATGGACCTGTTTACACCTGGTATTGAGAAGCACAAGGGTCGATCAGATCACAAGCGGACGAGGGAGACACATACCCGTTTACACCTGGTGTTTTAATCCACTTTCAACAACATGTCCTGATTTCTTTGAGGGGAGGGTCTATGGGCGGGTGATTTTGAAATAAGCTCACGAAATTTAAATATGAACGCGCCCAGAGACGACGGAAAAACAAGCTTTCGTTTCTGATCTGATAGCTGCAAGATCATGTCAAACACAGCGAGTGTGTGTTAGAAATCAGGAATGGTGAGAGAAAATATTTGGTACGTTTTTTGTCTTTAAACAAGCAGGCGTTCTTTTGTAGCGGTTCGAACGCATTCGACCACTACGAAAGTGAACAAGTTTTTGACTACCTCTGGAAGTGGTCAAAAGTGGACAAGCTCAAAACGTTTTAGACCCCGTTTACACCGGTCTTTAACGTCATCCACATGTGATCCGTTCGACCAAAATACATCTTAATATCAGGTGTAAGCAGGACAAAACAAAACAAACAGTCAATTCCAAAGATTTCCATGTGCAACACCCACAATGTGAGCTCATGTGGAGTATGTAACGAATCCCAAGAGTATTTTAAAGCATTTGAAGGAATTCAACCCCACTTTAACTTGAACCAATGTATTTCATGCAATTGGCCCACATGGCCCTTTTTGGTATAGAGGACTGTAACAACAGTTGAACCGGAGAGCTTGACCGGGGATGAGAGCGCCATCAGATGCTCTTGAAGGTGCTATGAGCATCCAGATACCGATGTGCTTCAAGTACATCATCTCCTCTCACCACCGGCTGGTTTGGGCTCTCCACAGTCAAGTGGTTTCATTGCGGGACCACTCGAATGATAACATCTTATGCCATCCAATTACTTTTAATCCAAACTGCTGTAATCACGATTTTAATATGCTTTTTTAGTTTTTAAGAGGACCATTTGAATTCCTTATGTTACTCATTACTTATTTAATTGAACTATTTAGTGTTTTGGCTGTATAAGACAGAATTAATTTTGAATATTAATGAACTAGCTTTGGGATTAAGCTTGGTTTAGCGTGTTGGCGAATTAGAGTTAAAAGAATAGCATGGTTTAGATCTGATTGTGCTCTGGAAGAACTTGGTGGTCGGATTCTGCCGATAAAAGTGGAGCAGAGCGGACCAGGACTGAAGTCCGGCCAAATTTCCACTGCAGGCTGGAAGCCCGGAGCTCTGATTCCAGGATGGGCCTCCGGCCAGCTGAGAAAATATGCGTGCGGAGAGACGGGGCTATTAATGCCGAAATCCTGCTTTCAACCAAAGATCTAATGGCTCTTTCTGTATGGCACATCACTCACAGTAATGGCCATCCTAACCGTAACTCAACACAATGGCAGTGTTTACCATTACACAAAGCCTCGGAGACTGTGAGTTAACACTGAAAGGGTAATGGGACCGTCGGCGGTCATAAAGGACACACTGCAACAGAGACGCTTCATAGAGTGCTGAGCTAAGATCCTTACAAATGCTTACTGGTTCTTTTTTGCATTTAAAAAAAGCTTGTCATTGCTATTGTCCTCGTGAATCACCTCTAGCGAGCTTCGTCTCCCCGCATTGGTTCAAAGAGGCCTAGCACGCTCCCTTTCTAACGCAGAAGTCAACCAACCAGGCTCCTTGATCTGTGTTTTTATATTGTAATAAAACTGTTGCACTCCACTAGCTCCTCCCCCTGTCTGGTTACTCACTGCTTGGCCGGGGGGACCCTGTTTCCCTGGTACGCCATCGTTGCCAGGGATACCCTGTAAGAAGGAACTGAGGTTGAATTGGTTTAGCCTGTGGCCACAATCTGGACACCTCCTTCTCCAGCGGGGCAGAGGGAAAGTAGCCAAAGCCCTGGACCCTCTCCTGGTTTGTGTTCCAGCTTGGAGTAGACATTTACATTTTGCTTGCCTTTCTCTGTCTATTTTTTTTTTTAAATTTCAGTTCTTCTGAGGCTTGGGAAATCAACACAAGACCAGGTTAAAGACCATTCAGTGCTCACGGTGAGATCTTACAGAAGAAAATTGTCTGGTTTATCAGGGTGATTGTAATGTCAATGGTCTTAAATACCATCTTATTTCTCATTCTGCATTTAAAACATAACTGGTGAATAATGCATATGATCAATGGGCACACGTTAAATACACCAACCTCACAGTGAGCTCTGCATGGTTTTTAAAAAGAAAAAGCAGCATGATCCCCAACCACTTATTTAATTAATATATTAATTAAGATTACATTAAAGTCATATTTTTGCGCAATATTTTAACTACACATTAAGGCTTTAGATTTACAAGCTACATTAATATCTACATTTACTTTACAATAACTTTTAAAAAGCACAGCCGTTAACAAAGCACATCCCACGGCACTAACCAAAAGTCCCAGAAGCCCCTTTAAAGCGTGCAAATTTAACATAGCGATCTTTTTACAAACTACATTACAGTTGCATGACATTATATTTACATTACTTTACATTACATTAATGGCAGCTTTAACTATTAATCATTATTTGCTAAAGTAACATTTGTTTTTATATGTAAGCATTTATTGGTGCATTTAAATTTGCTTTAGCTGAAGCTCAGAGTCATCCATGCAGGCCTTCCCATTACAGAAGCCCCACAAAGACAGCAGCATGGAGGAGGAACAGAGAGAAAAAGCAGCGGTACACCATGATGCCATCTGTTTAATACTCACCTGTGGGCCTGGGATTCCTACGAAGCCCTGGGGCCCTGGGGGACCTGGAGGACCTGGTGGTCCAGGAGGACCCTAAGACACATTTAGCACATTGGAGTAAGCAGAAGTAAGGAAATGGGCATTCATTAATCTTTAAAAGAGTTACAATCACTCCTACATTCATTTTTTATGTCTTTTTTCCTTTTACAAACTCAAAATGCATACATTTATGCAGCAGAAAGGAGACAAAGAGGGAAAAAGGAAGTCAGACCTGAGGACCAGGCTGCAACCTGTTCTCACCACCTGGGACCCCCTGCAAGAAAAGAGCAAGAAAGTTCAGAACAGCAAATGACATGATCTGAAGTGAGTGTTTTAAAAGGTTATGTTTAATAGTCCCTATTTTTTGGGTGTATATGTGCGAGAGTGTGCTAATGTCCTCCTGATTAACAGCAATAAAATAAGTCGTTAGCTCACAGGTCCGCCAGTTCCAGGGGACATATATTGCAGACAGTTGCACTCTCCTGGTTCACCCTATGACACAGAAAAACAATTTAGTCATAATGATTTTTACATTTTCTAAGTAAACTGCCACAACTTGGCTAGGTTGTTTCCAAGGTGATGCTATGTGGTTGCTAAAGTATTCTGAATGGTTGTTATGTTGCTATATGTTTTTAGTGTGTTCTGGGTGGTCGCTAGGGTGTTGCTAGGTGTTTGCTACTTGGAGCAAACCACTGTATTGCTAGCTACACCTAATATATTCAACTTAATGTTAATATATCATGTTTATTAATATGATACAGAATGTTTTTTGTGTATAACAAATATCCATTTTATTGTTTTATTTTTGCTTCTGGACAATAACTATAAGATCCTTAGACTACAACAAAAATATAACATGCATTACCTTAATAACAATAATATAAATATGCAATACATATCTGTATATATATATATATATATATATATAATGTTTTTATGTAATATCATTTGTGCAAACTAACATTTAAAATGGTTGGATTTCTTTTTTCATTTTTATTTATTTCCTTGTTTTAGTCAAAAAGTGTAAATATTGTTAAAAAAAAATTGGTATAAGCATTCCCAATATAAAATAATGATAGTGACACTTCCATTACAGTCCTAACACACACACACACACACACACACACACAGGCATGTTACAGTGTGTCACAACATGACGTGACGTCGGATTTACAAAAGGTTTTCGCTGTAGAATTCTATCCTGGCACTCGACTGGACTGACAAGAGTACTTCATCACACTTAGGAGGAATATGCATCATTTGATATCAGCTGCCACTTTCCTCTGTGTTTAGACAAATTAGTCTGGGAGACAACAGAGGACATTAAAGAATGAAGCATTTCCAGGCCTTTGCTTTCGAGGTCTCTCTCTCTCATCTCCCTCATGCTCACTTCCTTTCTCTTTGATACTCTGTGATGTTGTCAGATTACAGATGACAGCTGTTATATTCACCAATTAATAGTCCTGTTTTAGCTCGAGGGCATTTTTAACTTTTTCAGCACTGTCAAACTCTTCTGTCAGACTTATGCCTTTGTTTGTGTCTCCAGGGTGGACACATCATTGTGCGTACAGACGGTCGCTCTAAACATTGCTCCTCCTATCCCTCGTTCTCTCCCCACACACACACACACACACAATCTCACTGCTTCAGGGGACCTTGAAATCGCCTCCCCAGCTCACTGATCCAGACACTTACCTTGTCACCCTTAGGCCCAGTGACTCCCTGAAAGACAACGAGAAACACACACACACAAAGGCTCAGTTAGACAGTGTTATTGTGTGTAACTCTCCAGGGCCAGCGAGAAGAGTGTAGATCGGGGAGGAGCAGCGACAGGTGACGTGATGCAAGCAGACAATGTGTTGCTGTTAGGGATCCAGGCAGAGTCGGATATGACCCGAGTCTAACTCTGGATTCGCTCCTTAAGCTCTCTGCGACAAAGCCCCAGGTAATTAACATCTGATGCCAGAACAGACAACTCTAACTTTGCTTTTTTTTAATGAGAAGAGCTCTGGCAAGACAACAAACTCTTGCTGCCTTTGTCTACGCAATTTATGGAAGTTCATTTGATTCCGTCTCTAGATGCCAGAACAATGAACATTGGACAATATGGTTGCATGAATTTGTTAATGACAGAGGATGTGTCACAAAAAGAAAAGTGAAGGAGTTGATCAAAGGATTGCTGGAGAGGAATGAATGAATAAATAAATAAATAAATAAATAAATAAACTTACAGGTCTCCCATCCTCTCCTGGTATGCCAGGAGATCCAGTCGTACCATCCCTACCCTGTGAAACACAATATATAAATCATTTACTGGCTGTGTCTGACTCCACTCCCAATTTCCCATATTTTAATTGAATCAATACATTGTGAACATGAGCATAAACAATGTCAAAGTGAAACGTGCAGTTATATTGCTTTATTTATTATGCAAAACAGATAATGTGCACCGTTGAGCCAAAAAATATGACCACTCATAGTTGAAGCGAATATCATTGATCATCTTTTAACAAGGCCAGATATTAAGGTCAAGGTAGATTAGAATGTAAACAAACAATCAGTTCTGTAAGGATGGATTTTTCTAAGTCTGAATTCAAGATTCCTGTCCTGTAATAAAACAATAAAATTCACGAATAGAGAAAGAACTTTCTGTGAGAAAGAACACAGAACAACAGCTGACCCAGTCTCATCTCCTCACCTCATGCTGAGTTCCTGACTCCACACATCCACTTCCTCCCCTCAGGTCTCAACTAGCCATGCGAATCTCACAAAACTCTGTTTGATGTGACATCAACATAAATACCTCTGGTGCGATTTGTAAAATGGTTTCTCTCCCACATCGGCATAACAGATAAGAATAAAGAAAACAATGCCTGTTCTTCTGGAATGACATGCCTCAATAAAAGATTTTTTAACCATCTGTTCATCCCTAAAACTAAGTGTGTGACCCTTTTGGGGCATGGGAAAAGGTCCAACAAAAGCTGCATGAATATTTGGGTGCTAAATGTTTAGTCTTTTTGTTAGATTTGGGGACTTGGCAAACCACTCAAGGAAGCATCTGTACCCAGAACTTCCGGCACAATTGCTGTGTGTTGGCAGGTATACTGACTCTAAGAAACTTTACTTTTTATATTACATTTGTAATTATGTTTTGCATTTTATGCTGATCATTTGTGTGATGTATTTTTGTTAATTCTTTTAATTGGTATGTAATTCTGCCTGGCAAAACAACAAATGTTAATCTTGAATTATTTATTTTGAATTCTTCTGAAATCATTATCACCGCTAGATTAAGGGTTTTTGGACATTTCCGCAAATCTGCATCAGGATATGGTCATACTAAAATCACAATAAATGGAGCAGGTGGCACATGAATTGAGATTTTAAATTTCTGTCTGTCATGACTTAGCGTGTTGTAGTTTCGTGGCTAAACAAACGGCGCTTTTGTACGAATAGGCAGGTGGCGATTCCACAATTTGCGTTATTAGCAAACTCTACATCCTCTGACTAATATTCTAAACTGGCGAGTTTGCGTCGTAAAGGTGTATTACGGCCGTATACGGCTTTTTAAGTGATGCAACGAACTAATGAAAGGATAATTGAAAATAAGAAAGTTAAATAATCAAAGATCTAAATTAATTCATATTTAATCGCATGATCAGCTATTAATGTTACATCAGAAGCATTACTAATCAGAGGTCGTTTACAATTGGAGTCAGATTAAATTATTCATGGAGTCAGAAAGGAATTAGAAACCAAAATTTTATTAAATTAAGGTGATTTTTACAGAAGACTTAAACGCAGAATCCCGGGTTGTTGGACTTCCTCCATTGGGCCGACGGGCGGAGTTTACAGTTCTCATAATCAACATGTTGGAAGGAATAAATGCCTGAGTGACTTTAGCCGCGTTTCCACCGAAATTATCCAGAACAGTTTGTCCCAGGAACTCCCCCCACCCCAGACCTATTGCTAGCTGTGTTTCCATAATGGTCTAAAGTACCTTGAAGATAGTCCGGTGATGTAGGACTGCACCTGTCTTTCCAGTTCCCGTTGCATTTCGTCCTCCATATATAAGCTTAATAAAAAGTGAACCTCGTCATCGGTCCATCGGTTGTACTCCATTGTTGATTCGAATAGCGAGCAACTCTTACTGCACGTGCCGCAACAGACTTTAAAAAAAATTATGTTCGAACTAAAATGCTGCATGGAGTCAAACAATCAGCATGTTCATCGCGCAAGTCAGAGTATGTCCGAAAAGGCAGGAATGGTGAGAATTTACCAACAGTGGTCAAAGGACAAAACACAAACCAGTGACAGGGTGTAGGGCGCCCAGGGCTCATCGATGCACAAGGGCAACAAATAAAAAGCTGCCTATGAGGCCAATCAGAGTACCTATGATGACCCCTGTCCACCGCCAAAATGGGAACGTCCTGTTTGAGGAACATGATTAAGAGTTCAAGGTGTTGCCCTGGCCCCCAAATTCATTCAAAATATCAATCCAATTGAGTGTCTATGGGATGTTCTGGACCAACAAGTTATATCCACAGTGGCTTCACATCACAACCTACAGGTCGTCTTGGTGCCAGATACGACCTTCAGGGGTTTTGTAGAGTTCATGCCTCAGCGGGTTGGCAGGACCAGCAACATATTAGGTATAGTGTTTTAGCTCACTAGTGTACATACATTATGGCATTCAGACATTAAATTGATATAATTAAGGGAGTCAGAAAAAAATGACTGCCTTCTTGGCAAAGGAAAATCCTTTTGTCCATGTCATGCTCTTACCGGAGATCCGATTTGTCCCATTCCCATTGGCCCTTGTGGCCCTGGTGGTCCCATCTCTCCTTTTGAACCCTATTGATATCAAGCAATACATTAGGATAATAGTGAGATCAGTGTCCATTGTCTCCTTTGGCCTGTGGAATACTGTGTCACTGCGTTGATGATCTACCTTTTGTCCTGCTGGTCCAATCGGCCCTGCGGGTCCTTGATGTCCTTCTGGACCCTGTAGGACAAACATAACTGATTTGACGCTTTTCTTTTACATGTGGTACATATTAAATAGGGCTGTTTTTATTTATTATAGGTGACTCATACACCACTGTTTAAAAATCTGGGGATTTCTGGGAATTCTAAGAAAATAATACTTTTTTTTAGCATTAAATTGATCAAAAATGACAGTAAAGAAATTTCTAACATTACAGGATTTCTATTTCAAATAAATGCTGCTCTTTTGAACTTTCATTCTGAAAAATGTATCAGTTTCCACAAACATATTTTTCAACATTGATATTAATAAGAAATGTTTCTTGAGCACCAAATCAGCATATTACAATGATTTCTATAGGATCATGTGACACTGAAGACTGGAGTAGTGATGCTGAAAATTCAGTTTTGCATCACAGGAACAAATTACATTTTAAATATATTATAATACAAAACAGTCATTTTGAATTGTAATGATATTACACAATACAACTGTTTGATCAAATAAATGCAGCCTTGGTAAGCATAAGAGACATTTACCAACATTTACCAAACCTAAAACTCGTGAACAGTAGTGTATGTATGACATAAAAGTAGACAAGAAAAAAATACAGACAATTCAAAGAGAACAACATCTGCAAATTTAAACACTCAAAGGGCCAAATCCATGTGAGAACATCAAAGAACAAGATACTTTTTGTGCACTTACAGCAACTCCAGGAAAACCTCTAGGTCCCTGCTCACCCTGAAATGACAACATCAACACATTTCAAAGGGCTGGTGCATTCTAAGGAATTATTTACACATTCATCTAAAAATAGAATTTAAAAAGAAAAAAAGAGATCATCTGACTGATTACAATAGCTGTTCATTCACCTGTAGTCCTGGAATTCCAATACCTGCAGGCCCAGCATCACCCTAATGAAATAAACACAAGCATCACTCCACAGTCATTCTTATAACTCTGGCACGTAATATAACCGATGTATTAATTGCGCATTAGTCGTGTTTGTAAATTTACCTGACTTCCTTTGAGTCCTGGAGGTCCTTGGACACCAGTTGGGCCTGGTCGACCCTACAGAATAAATATAATAGAGTACAGATGTTGCTAGATGCTTTTTTTTCCTTCTCACTATTAACAAATTAATCACTAGGGAGTACATCATGCATTTCATCGCGGTACGATCTGACATTCATTCTCTTAGCCAGCGATACGATATTTGCAGATACCTCAAAACATGCCATAATGTGATTACGATTTGATTAGATTAGGGTCTGCAATAAATATATATCAATATTATGATATTATGTGCCCATGTGCCAAAACCAGTTACAGTTTTATTACCGGCAACCAAAATATAACATAAATATTTAATTTAAATCTCTGAAAATTGCAAATCTTGTATCCCAGTTGGGACATCCACAACAACAACAACAACAAAAATACACTTCAGATTCTTAATAATATAGAAACATAAATAATGAAAATAAAATCAAGCCATGTATGAGGTTTGAAATGAGCAGGGGCAACAGCCAAGTCTTTTAAATCGAGTATCCCCTTCAGGACAAACACAGCAAAACGAGGTACTTCAGCTGTTGAAAAAATACATTTATACAGAAAAAATTGTCTTAAAAAAGTTTCAAAAATAAATGATGACAGAAGCACTATAAGATGTGGCTAATGAGAGTGTCAAAATAAAGGTATAAAATATATAATATTTATATTAAATATATAAATTTATGCACTCCTTAGTCATTTGATTAATAGCAATGTATCACTACACCCCTATTATTCACACAGGTTTCTGTAAATAATCATGCTTAATTGCATCTAACATTTGTAATATTTAATATATTTTCACACTGAATGTCCAAATCAATGATGAAACAACTTAAATGCAGTATTTTAAACATTATTATATGAATATTTAATTTATAGTTAATAGTTATAGTTTAATTATTAAGTTTATAGTTATAGTATGTTTGCTTTTTTTTATCATCTACAAGGTAAAACTCCAATCACTTGGACAGCACACCTCTCCTCAAAAAGACACATTATTTGAAGAATATGTAGCACAAACTGTGTGCTCCCAAGTATAATATTTGGAGTAAGAGTTTGTTTTAAACATCTAACCCTAAGTTTGTGCAATAGTCATTGCAAACACCACTAATTAATTAATAAAGCATGCGTTTATACAGAAAACCCTGCACCTGTTTCCCTACTCGGCCCTCGCCTGGCAAACCTGGCTCTCCTCTCTCTCCCTTGGGTCCTGGTAAGCCAGCAACATTGCCATTTCCTTCAGGGAGTGATGGACAGCTGTCACACGCGTCTCCCTGTCGATACATACACAGATGCAATAAGAAAAGAAATAAAGCTTTCAATTGGCAAAGGAGCAGAAATCCAGATGGCCAAGAGTTCTGATCTGGTGAGATTTACAACACCTTTACAACACCTTAATTCTGAAGGTGTAATCAATTATATCAACATGATTAATGATTACTCAAATACCCTGTGATGGCACATAATTTAAGGCAATGTAATTAATATGTGACCACATGATCAATGACCTTTTCTCCTTTTAGTCCATTAAAGCCGTTCCTGCCTGGCTCTCCTTGAAGTCCTGGGGCTCCAGGTGTTCCAGACACACCTGGGTCTCCCTGTAAACCCTGATCACCCTACAGAAGTAAATATGATATTTAATGCCTAGAAAAACTCCTCATATTGTAAAACACATTATTTTGCAAAAAAATGGTAGGGCAGTAACTTACTTTCTCTCCTTTGAAACCTTGAAGACCTGGTGGCCCCTGTTGAGAGCAAGGTCAGAGTGTTTTAGGCTCCTCAAATTAAAAAAATGTACACTAATACATGGAGTAAAATAGTCATGGTTACCTGTTTGCCCTCAACTCCTTCTCCAGGTGGGCCTGGAGATCCTGGAGGGCCTTGTTCCCCAGCGACCTTTATCGTAGGTGGGCCACTTCCCACCTCAGATCCAGTGGTTTGGCACACACCACATGAGTCTCCCTTTGTTACAATGCAAATTATGTAAGCACATCCGTACACTTCTAAGAAGAAGAGAAAACTACAATGTGAAAACATTTACTTACCTTTTCACCTTTTAGACCAGGTGTCCCTACACCAGGTAGGCCAGCATCACCCTGTAAAAATTAGCCCACTAGTGAAAATGCTTCTATTTTGGACTCAATTTAATACATTTTTAATAACATGTTATACTATCAGTTTAACAATTCGAGTGATAAGTTGAATGAAAAATAAAAATGGGTTTTAGAATCTTTTTTTTAATTTGGTTCCTCTTTTATTATAATGACAGTGGAACTCAAGCTGAATTAAATCCAACAAATTGTGTAAAACCTGATGATCATGTTCTCCAGCAGAATTTGAGATGACCATTTTCATTTTCATTTTTTTATCATTTAGCAGACACTTTTATCCAAAGCAACTTACAAGTGGAGCAATTAGGGGTTAGGTGCCTTGCTCAAGAGCACCTTAGTCATGGTATCGAAGGTGAAGAGAGTGCTGTTCATTCACAATCCCCACTTTCAATTCCTGCCGGTGTGGGAATCGAACCAGCAACCTTCGGATTACAAGCCCGACTCCCTCACCACTAGGCCATGACCACCTGACCAAAAAAGCATCTTGAGCTTCACTAAAACTATTTTCGCTATTTCCGTGTTTTCCGGTGCTGTGAGGTTTCTGTCAAAACACTTTACAATTAGTGCAGAATAACAAACTCTAAGCTTAATCACCTTGGCTCCTTTATTTCCATCTTTCCCACTTGGCCCTCTTGGACCAGGTTTGCCCTAAAAACATTAAGATCTGCATATTAATTCAATGCTGAGGTCAGTCATAAATCACAGATGCAAGTAAAAAAAAACAAAAAACAAAGAATAAATATGAATACAAAATAATTACTTACAGTTTTCCCCTCATTTCCTCTGCTGCCCGCATTCCCCTGTAACCAAACAGGGTGTCAAGAGTGTGACACAATCAACTTTCGAAAATCAGACAAGTGGATGAACATGTAAAACAAACTACTGTCCACATCTTGTCGTTTACAAAATGACTATTTTATTTTGTAATAGTTTCGTTTCCATTCAATGGTTAACATACTCTTAAAAAGAGGCTTTTGATGCCAATTAAGAACCTTTGTTTTTAAAAGTGTACACTTTAGACATGCACAATGGCTACAAAAAGTCATTGGGCACATAAGCCACATTTGTATTTGTAACTAAAAAAAAAATGGCATTGCAAAACAAATGACGCTCAAAAGTTCTCTCAAAACTAACTTTTTGCAATTAATTTTAACCATCTGGTCCCAAGGTCATTTTAAATGGATGTATGAAGTCAGTTTCTATCCACACAGGTGCCCTAGAGAGCAACCACAGGTGTAGTTCATCACATTAAGTATAGAGATGTTCCACTAAATCTGACAAGCAACTTATTTTTGTGAAATGCTTTGTTTGAATTACCTAACATAATCACATCCATACATTTAAGAGTCTTTAGTGTCCAAATACTCTTTGGGGTCACTGTAGGAGCATGTATACCCATCTATAAAAATGTTTAATAACCTTAAAACCATTGAAATGTAGAAATGCAGTTTCTTAGCGAATGCATATCCATTAGATTTACCTTTTCCCCTTTTAGTCCAGCAAAGCCGCTTGGGCCTGGTTCTCCCTGTACATGAATATCAAGTAAAACAAAAGAAAAGAAAAATAAAAGCAGAGAAGATCAAGGCAAATTCTTTTGTTTAATAGACACGGAAGCCTTGGCTGGTTAATTTCCCAATCTGTCATTACAATAATTTTGTAAAAGCATTTGTGCCTGAAGCGTATATCTGAGCCAAATGCGTGGAGTTGTCTGCGTTGTATGCAAGAGCCAATATATGCATTCCTGTACCCTCATACGGAACCAGTAAAGTGGATATCAAAACTGTTTGAATTGTAATTTACTGCACTTCAGGACTTATGGAAGGCAGTGATGTAGAAGTTTTAAAAATGCAGTGTGGTAGCTGTCAATGAGGAACCACTCCACATCATTCACCTGCTCTCCTTTCTGCCCTGGAACTCCCTTCTCTCCCCTTTGAGCCCCATTCAAAATGCCTGCTGGAATCTCTCCAATGGTAGGGCAGCCGGAACATGGTTCACCCTAACAGAGCGAAGATGGCAAGACTTTGAGAGAAGTTGCAAAATTAAGTGCAATATCACGTAATTCACAAACAGTGAACAGATTCTTCATCTTTCTCGACAACACCTAGAAGACACACCTTTTCGCCTCTGGCCCCATCGGCTCCTGGCTCCCCCTGTGAAAGAATCACAATGTGTAAGACAGTTTGTAAAAAATAGCTCAAACTTTGGATGACATTTTCAGTGATTCAGCACTCTTGAATTTGAAAAAAGCAGGTAGTAGTTTAGTCTGGAATACACACTGCAATGTGCTGTAGTTGTCACAATGCACAGCTGCTGATTTTTGAGGAAAAGCTCTCCAACAGGAAGCAACTTTTGGCATAAAATTGAAGGCCTATTTCATTATCTGTGTGTGTGGTCTTATTGTGTACTTTGTATTGGTAAATGGATAAAATAGGCCAAATAAATAAACTAATAGTTATTTTACAGTGTCTGGTCAAACATAAGGTAAACACTGTCCATAATAATGCAAACATGCAGTAAACTTCAGAACTCAAAACTTTCAAAACTAAGGGCCAGCTTTACCAAACAGGGCAAATTAGCATGAGGCCACAATCCCATAAAAGCCCAGATGGGAGTGGAAAGTTCTGTAGGTGATCTACTAACAAATTATGTCAGTAAATGCGCAAATTAAGGGATACAGGTGCAGCCAAATCATTTCAGTTATGACCAATGCAATCTACCAAGAGCAGTGCAAATTAAAAATAAAGTTGCTTGTAAAATTATATGTTCAGATAATGTTATTCTGTGGCATTCCAAATAAATTAACATGTGTCTCCTTTCTTCCATGTACACTATATTCTCTGTGGTGTTTCTTATCACAGCCATGTCACGCACTAAATGCGTTAAGACAACTGAAAGGGAATGTTCCTATAAATGCATATGCAACAAGGTCAGCTGTAAAAATAACTGTGCCCCTGACTTTTCATTGCTAATTTTTCACTGCATGTCTTTAGTAAATCCTGACAGTAGCTGTCGCAATCTGTTAAAAATGGTTTGTTATAAAGTAGTTTGTGATGTAATAAAACTGACAACATTAACACATTATGGCACATATTTACACATCAACAACAGATATACAGTGTCCTGGTCAGTAATTAAGTAATAAGAAGGAAATTGAATACAAACTAATAGTCTGAAGTGTTGTTTCTAATTTCTCATGCAACAAGGGTATTTACACTAAAGTTTGAAATGTAAAGTAGCAAAAACAGCCCAATTAATTCTAAGGGTCAGAGAGAGGGTGGAAAATGGTAATGTAAGATAAATTATGACTAGTTTTAGTGCAAGAAATCTTGATTAACATTATAAGTGGACCTCAGGGGAACAAAATAAGATGATTAAAAAAAAAAAAAAAACATACATTTTACAATTTGAGGAAAATATGAGTTGAATTTGCCCATGGAAAAATAGTCTTCATGATCTTAGAGTAGTTTATTTTGCTCATCCAAAGACATAGTAGCTGGTGCTTTGCAAATGTCGAATTTTATCAGTCATTTTTATCTTTTAATTCAAATTAAAACGGCTGGTGTTAATTGTAGATGCTACAGTTTTAAGTCAAAAGTAATAGCATATGATTTGAGGTACTTCCATACAACAAACAGTGTAGGACACAAAGTTTAATACTTAAGTTTAAGGGTTTGTTGAAAAATCAAACAGCGAGTATGAGCAATAGTGAATGATAATATTCCCTCTCTAATCATGCATGTATTCATGCATTGTACTCATTATATGGATTTCTATGCAGAAAGTAAGGAGTAAACACACACCTTCTCTCCTGCTTTGCCAGCCAGTCCTGTAGGGCCCTATGAAAAGAGATCCATGTAAGTATCAGCATCATTCTCCTTAATCATGACACTAATGTCATCCTAGCTGACCGCAGCTTCCCCACTGCAAATGTCCTGCATTTGCACCCTGTCACTTTCTCCATACCATGCTCTCGCTCTCCATCCCATAACTAGATATGAGGAATAGATCTTGATGGTATTGGAAATCATTACAGAGCAATGCGAACAAGCTCTTTATGGTATGCTGCATAGAATACTTCTTTGTCAGAATTTATCCGTCTCACTCTGAGGAAGAGAATGGAGAAATTTTAATGGGCTAAAAATGGAAAGGCCTTTACCGTAGTCACGGAGTAAAATGAATCTGACATGGAAAGTGGTCTAAACTATAAGGGGAAAAAGTTGCTGGATTTGAATGGATGATAAGAGAGACCTGAATGTCCCTGAAGATATAATGAACCATGATAGAATATCTGTTCATCCTTCGAGAGGGTAGTAGAATGGCGACAGCATTACTCATTCAACACAACAACAGCAGGCGAAAAAGACCTCGCTGATTGTTGGCTTATTTCACTGAGCTTGGAAAACACAAATATGGCAGGCCCAGTGAGGTGAACAGATTTGAGTAATGGAATTTTTAGCTTTTTGTGGTAAACACAAGCAGTTTCTTGAGTTAGTTTTGGAGTGAACTCACAGGTGGGCCAAGTTCTCCTTTGCCTGGGGCCCCTGGTTCTCCTTTAGGCCCCCGCTGAAAGGCCACAGGGTTGCCAGACTCCGAAGAGACCGCTGGACATGGTTCGCACGGTTCTCCCTAAGAAAAGAAAGAAGCATATTAAAACATTTCCCCCAAAAATACAAATTCTGTCACCATTTACTCACCTTTTTATTGTTCCAAACCAGTAAGAATAAAATATAAATATTACTGGAAAACTTGAGAAAAAAATTAGAATTACAGGTAATTTGATGCAATAAAATTATTAGTTGGAAATAAAATAAAAACTAAAAATTAAATTAAGCCTAAATAGTAATATAAATAAAAAGGACAAAATAAATAAGTGATAAAAAAAGCTAATTGAAAATATTTACAACATTTTCATAATAAAATTACAGTATATGGCAGTGATATTTTAGTGTCATTGAGATACTATTATAGTTTTAATTAATATTTTGAGTCAGTTTTTAATTTTTTTTTTTTAATTTTACTTAAAGCTTGAGTAATTTGCTTGTTTTTGCTATTTTTAATAGTTTTTGTTTTTTAAATATGTCTATATAGTTTTTATTAATTTGTATTTTTTCTTAGTTATTTTAGTACATCAGGTTAAACTAAATTAAAATGAGAAATGCTGCCTGGACAACTAGCTGAAATAAAATCAATGTAAGTTGTTCATCTTTTATTTTATTTCAGTTAACAATTATTTTATTTCAAGTAAGAAGTTTTTTTTTTTTTCTTGTTATGGAAAAAACAAATCGTATTGGACTGAATGGGTTTGGAAAAACTTGAGAATGAGTAAAGAATTGTATGATGAACTCTCCCTTTAAATAACAGCAATAACAGGCAAGAATATGCACTGTGACTATCTGTGAATTCTGAGTAAACTCATATCATGCAACAGAAATTTTCATGCAGAATCTGAAATTCATACTGCTATAGCTTACCTTCTCGCCTTTAGGTCCCCAAGAACCTCTCGGACCCTGTCAGTAAAACAAAACACGTCATTGAGTATGCATGAAGGTTAGAACCGCAGAAGCTCATTGAGTTGCAAATGGAAATTATGTGCTGATAGCTCTAGTGGTAATAAAACTAATTATGGTGCTGATGATAGTAAACACATTTTGTCCCTTACAGTGACAGAACAATCAGGATAGTGATAGAAAATCAGGATAATTAGTATCTTCCATCTTAGCAATTCAGCACATACCATCAGTTCACATTGACATCTCTCTATAGGACAAAATGAGAAAAAATGCACTTACAGGTTCACCAGGTTTTCCGTCTTCACCAGAATTCCCCTAGACAGGTAAAGAATGTTTTGTTATTAGCACATTTGACATTGCAAAAGTCATATCGAGAAAGATAATTGTATATTTACATTAAAAATATCTTAAAATCTTCATCACTTTGGGGTCAAAGTAAGAAAACAGATAATACAATAATAATAACAGATACACTAGTATATAATGGTAAACATACTTTCTCCCCTTTAGATCCCTGAGGTCCACCAGGGGGCCCCTGTGAGAAAAAAAAACAACTGTTTAGGTACTGATTACTGTATAGTGCACACTATAGAGTGGTGCAGGGATGCATATGTTTGTACACCCGGAAACAAGTTAGTATTTAACCACTTCTGGTTCCATTGTCCTGAAGTCAATGGGTGTTTTGAATGGGTTTTGGGTTAAATGCTTGAAATAAGGTCCTCACAAGCTCAATATATTTTCATGTTTTATCTTACAATATAAATACACAGTAAAATTTTCTACGTTTAGATTTTGACTGCCAATTGACCCTTCGCTGGCAGTTTGACTGACAAGCGATCTAGCCAATCATAACCCCGAATCCGCCATTTTATCCAAAAATTGTCTGTACTCACGTCTTTCCGCACTTGAAACAACATTCCTTCTGATGTTCATTCATGTTTATTTGATGCTATAAATGAACTAGTATGAAGAGATGATCGGTTCACGAGCCGCTTGAAGGAGCTAAAGCGATCTGTCACGACACATTAAAGAGAAACTAAAAAAAATAATTTTTTTGACATTTTAAACTTCTCACTCCGTGAGAACATGATGTGTGGCGTGAGAGCGCATGGCTTGTCAGACATAGCAACAGTAACTAAACGGGGCGGGTCTTCGCGAACGGTCAGTAAGATTTACGTTTCAAAATTCATAAAAGTTGTGTTCATTTGTTAAGATTTTCATGATGAACCGCTAATATTTGATGTGAATATTCGCGGTGTGGGTGAAGGGCGGGAATCAATAGGCACTGGCGGACTGCAGGTCCACTAGCTAAGACTATTTCGACCCACTGATAGACAGCTGCTTTGATGGTCCAGTGCTTATTTGTGTTCACGTCCTGTAGTTTGAAGACTGTTGTCATGAGAAATCAAGTCCCCCATAGGAATCGGGTCTCCTTTAGGACCCCGGTGGTAATGCCTGATCAAAAGTTGTGTCTTGACTAATTATAACCTTTCACTATTTCACTAGCACATAAGCTAACCTATGGCTTCAGTTATATACTAGTATATGAAGCATGTAATTTAAAAGACATTAATGGTCATTTTAACACATTTCAAACTATATAAATCATAACGTGATTTTGCGGGAATTATAATCAGACGCTATAAATACTACCCATTAAAAGTCTGTTGAACCAATGGGATCACACTGGGTCCTAAAGGAGACCTGATTCCTGCGGGGAACTCTCACCACACCGTCAAACGTTTCTAATTACAATGCGATTTGCGACTTACATTGTAGCCAATCGTGCGGCAACTAAAGTGATTGACAGCTTCAAGCACTAATTGCTCGCTTTCTGAATATAATCTATTCATAATTTGAATAAAAGTTTTATTTTTCATGCTGCTAAGAGGACCAGCTACATCTACACTGCTGAGTTTCAGGAGAGATGTCCGCATTTAAATGCATAGTGAATGCATAATTTAGTGAATCCACTAAAATATCCCCAATAGGCTGTTAAATGACAGTAAAGGCTCATATTTGGCTTTGTTCTTTTGTTAATTAATATCATGTAGTGCTGCGTGTCTATTTTTCTTTATTTCATCGACTCAGAATGCCAAATGTTGGTTTGGTTGCTTGTGTTACATCTGTATAAAAAATAATACAAATAATTTTTGTCTATCAGATGTAGTAGATTTGATGTGGGTGCGGCTCAGATCACTGTCCTCAATTCAAACAGGTCGGGTCGGGTACAGAATTAAATTAGTGCTGCTGTCAGATAACGGGTACTGCGGGTGCGGGTGCGACCCGTGCAGAAATCTCCTATTTTTGCATTTCAACACTATTTTTGGATTTATATCCAATAGAACCCCCAAAACAATACAAATACAATAGAAAATTTTGTAACTTTAAAAGATATTAAACCAAAATTTAAACTTGTCTCGAAATACTGTATTTAAATGATGAATGTTCCTACCGGTGGTCCTGGTTTCCCAACCCCGGGCAGTCCAGGAAGGCCTGGGCGGCCTGGTTCCCCTGCAAGCCCCTCTGGACCGACTATACCAGGAACACCCTGTGAATTAATCAGAGCTGAGAAATACTGGCTCTGCATAATAAGCACTAAAGATAATGATACCACAAAACTAGAATTCATTTATAGTATCCCAGAAAACCGTTAAATGAATCCCAAGAGGAGCAATCCATTTTACCTTTTGTCCTTTAGGGCCCACCACGCAAATAGGATTAGCTCGACCCTATGACAGCCAAGACCAATAAAGATCATTAGCTTGACTTCATCTCATACACTGGCATTCGCAGTATCACACTGCTTACATAATAACCCTCCAACGGGAATCAAACAAGTCAGTTCACCGATGACTTGAGGTTTAGATAGATAAACAGTTTAAAGGCAAATTCCAAGTAAGCATTAGCCGGCTCGCCCATATTCGCTAACCCCTTAGCATGCTTTGTATACGGAATAGAAAAGATTAAGCATAATACGGCCCGACTATCCATTTAAAAGAATCAATGAGGCTGCATTGATTTGTGGCTCTTTGTTGGCTTACGTAATCTATGCAGCATTAAGAAGATTTAACACCCAAAGAGATATATAATGAAAAAAAGGGCAGCAGTGAGTATATGGGTAAGAGTCTAATACATAATGCTTTTCTCTGCAGAGCGCTCTGAATATATGAAGCCACTTTAAACAATATAAAAGGAAAGAGACTTTTACATCCTTTTAAAACTGAAATATGTGGACAGAGACATAGTGTGCATGTGATACATTCCATAATCGTTCATGATTTTTTGAATACACTCCTGCACCGAGACACTGAAATATTTCAACATGTCTGAAGGAGAGGACCTAGAGGCATGTGCATAAACAATGTACTTAAAGTGGGGTATAAATATGAGCATGTTTCAAATGGTAGTCACTTACATCTTTGCCTGGACTTCCGGCCAGACCTGGGGCTCCGATTTCTCCTTTCTGCCCTTTATCCCCCTGAGTATGTATATGAGAGAGACAGACAGACAGAAATGGAGAGAGAAATGAGTGGCAAGCTCTAACACACATACACATCATTTCAACATGGTGCCTTCTTCCTTTACCTTCACTCCTATAGCTTCCCCCCAGTTGGCAGCTAGACCCTGAAACGTAAGAGAATGAGAAATGGGCGAATCAATAGCCAGAAATAGTATCAAGATATCCCCTTGCCTCAGTGAATCCTGTTGAACAAAAATTCGATCACCCACCTCTCTCTAAAACACAAGGTTGGCACACACACTTACCGACTCTCCCTTCTCTCCTTTCTCCCCTTTACCACCTTCTAAGCACTAAAACACACAGATACAGGATGTCATCCAAACAACTACTAGTCCAAAAATGAGACCACAAAGAAAATAGTAAGACTCAAGCAAATTTAGCTTAAATTGCTAAATTATTGCAGATAGGCTATTATATATATATATATATATATATATATATACATACACACAGGACCTTTTTGACTGTTGACCAGCCACAATATTTTGTACCAGCCATGAAACATAAGATTAATCCTTATTAAAGTTACTGAATGTATTCAGTCAAGTGCTTATAAGAGCAATAAGTGATGGTTTTTTGTATTTTGTTGTCTGATTAACATAAAAACACAGACATCAGAAGGTTTATTAGACTGCTGTCACTTTAAGAGCTAATGCACAAATCCAATCTACTGTTACACGAGTTTTATTTCTCAACTGTTTATGTTCACTTAAGATAAAACTGAAGGATACTTGCCAACATGGGGATTTTGACATAATTGTGTTGAATATGTCTGTTCAAGTGCAAGAAGACGTAAAAGATAGCTCAATTCAGAATTTTTGTGCTGTCTGAGACGCAGCTTTCTGGGAAAGGTCCTTTTCTTATTGAGCTTGAATATTTAAATTGGCAACGTTTAAACTTTCGTCACAGGGCAACACTGCCCTGCCAACTGTCCCGAGCTTCATTCATGTTTGTTCACATGTTTGTTCACATTCATTGTTGTTTCATGTTCAAACATCATTTCATCATTTCTTACTCGCCAACACCGTTTTACACTTGCATTTGGCAAATGGTGAGAGTTAATTTTAGCCACTGTATATATTTATGTATGTGTGTGTGTATATGTTTACTTAAAATGTTTTTTTGTTTTTTTTTTACATATGTAAAAATCAGAAAGGTTATTTTCCATGCTAAAAACCATATTGACTCACTCGTCCAGGAACTCCACCACCAGTACAGTCCAAACCCTGTGAGATCAAACATTTTATATGAACAATTTTGAAATGCTTCGTATCAGTCCACATCCTGAAGACTCTTAATAATGTCTACATGCAGGGTTTTTCATTAATATTATTAATATAATAAGAGATGATGCCAGTAATAATGAAAGTTGAGTACTTGGCCAAGCTGGATCACTGGCACAGAAACTAGCTCCTAATGAGGCATTTGTATAATATGCCAAAATAAACAGCGCTGTAATCATTTATTTCCAGCAAGCCTGGACAGAGAGTGGGATTTTGCACACAAACACACATTCCTTACCCGGTCTCCCTTCTCTCCTTTGAGGCCTGACTGACCCGTAAAGCCCTCCTGGATATCCTGCAATATACATTAAAGAATTCAATGTACTGCATACATATAACATAAGATCGCATTAACCCCCAGTGAAAATGACCAGCTTGGACTAAGCTGGCAAGGGCTAAAAGCAAAAAACATATACAGCGAGTGTGTTTACAGTGCCAAGATTTCAATATTGTACATGCAAATATGGAACAAAGCATGTGAAGTGGTGGTAAAAGCCTTGATCAATCTTTGACACTGTGCAAAAATACCTGGCACTGCACAAAAAAAAAAAAAAAAAAAAAAAAATCAAATCTGGCAATGCAAAATGTGCAAGTGCATCGGTAGCTGCTTTTAAAGAACCTCCAAAGTAGCAGAAAGTCTAGCCAAGTTTTAAACATTCATACTTCACAAGCATCATAAATCCTTGCCAGATTTTTCAAAGATGTAAATGCATCTCTTTCCAAGGGCGTGATAACGCTTCACGCAGCACTCATGCACACTCATGCATGCAAATCCTGCTGCCTACCAACATGGCCTTTATACATGCTGCACGACAAACTGAATGTGAATACCCACACTCGATTCCTCATTGAGCAGTAAACAGCCTGCACACTGGAAAAGAGAGAAACCCGGTTGTTCCTATCCATGACAACTTATTTTCTAATGTATGCTTTTGATATAGTATTTCGCTCCACTCTAATCCAGCTTTGCCTTTGACGTTATAACATACATTGGCCTGCGGGTGGCAGTGCAAGATAACATTAATCGGCACGGGAGTGCAGAATCGGGGGGCGTGCGCACGAGGACCACTACTGCATGTCTTTTCAGCTTGCCACCGTTCTCTCATGGGAGACAAAGATCAATAAGAACAGAAGACTCCTCATGGCAATGTTCACCAAAGCCAGCTCCACAGCTATAATGGAGGCACTGGAAGTGTAATACTAATAAATAACTGTTCGTTTTTAGCAGAAAAGACTAAAATCTACCACCCGTCGAGTCATGCTCAGCCAACACGTGGTTAACGCGCATTGATGCGGTGAGGTAAGGGGCCCGTCTCTGTGCCGTAGCTCTGAGAACGGTTGGCTGACGCATTGGGCTGATTCATTCTTTCCAGAGGTGCACACAGAAGAAAGCAACATGAGGAGGATCAACTCTTTGAGACTTTCACGCTCCATTTGCATGAATCAATAGATTTATATGCGAGCCTACTGTATATTCTGCTGTTAGAGAAGATATCATTTTAAGAGAGTTTCTGTGTCTGACCAATTGTGCACTCAATGCAATAGAGGAATATTCGGGGTTGGTTCAATATGAGTTAAGCTCAATCAACAGCATTCGTGGCATAATATTGATCATCATATAATTTAATTTCAACTTGTCCTTTCTTTTCTGTAAAATCTGGGTTACAGTGACGCACGTACAATGGAATTAAATGAGGGCAATCCGTTAACGTTAAAATGCTCACTGTTTAAATATTATAGCCACAAGATGTAAATATTAAAGGGTTAGTTCACTCAAAAATGACATTTCTGTCATTATTTACTCACCTTAATGTAGTTTCAATCTCGTAAGACTTTCGTTCATCTTCTGAACCCAAATGAAGATGAAATCTGAGAGCGTTCAGTCCATCCATAGACAGCTACGCAAAAAGTGCATAAAGAGATTGTGAAACAAACATGAATTGAGTGGTTTTGTCCAAATTTCTGAATCCCTTCATGAACAGATTTAATTTGGGCTTTTATTCACATATAAACATTGATCAAGCTCAATGAACCTCATTGGTTCTCGCACATCAAGCAAACATGCTTGAGCTTCTGTTTACCACAACTGATGTGTGAGTTGATGAATGTTTATATGAACAAAAGCCTAAATTCAAACTGTTCATCATATAAAGTGATCGAATTTTCAGAAAATTTGGACTAAACCGCTCAATACATATGGATTAGTTTTATGGTCTCTTTATGAACTTTTTGAAGCATCAAAGTTTCAATTGCGTAGGCTATCTATTGAGTGACAGAAATCAGAAAGATCTTCATTTGCGTTCCGAAGATGAAAGAAAATCTTGTGAGGGTGAGTAATTAGTGACAGAATTTTCATTTTTGGGTGAAGCCTTTCATTTTATTTGAAAAAAATCACATACTGACGTCTTCTGTGTAAAGTTACATCCAATTTACAACTTTTTTGCAACACCTAAAACCCTAAAATGGCTGTAAAAAAAAGATAAGAACAACTTTAATTATTGAATTAATGTAAAAGCTTTTATAACATAATAAGCTTCAGATTTTTGCTTTTAAATACTCCAAAAATTGTTTACTTTCATTGTAAGGGCCTCATTGTAACCTTGATTCTCACTTTTATTAGATAGACTATTCCCTCATTTTATTATTACTCATATAATATTAATAGTATTTATTAGTTTTTATTGAATATTTTTTATATAGCTTTTTTATTTGATTTATATTTTTACATGGTATTTAGTTAATATTTCAGTTATCTGTCAAGGCAAGGTTTCTATTTTTTTCATCTTATATTTTATTTTACTTAACAATAACAACAACAATTTGGGGCAGAGTCATTGACCCATTGTTTAGCTATGTGAATCATCCCAAAACCACAAAAGCCCCACTTGAATCCCACTCAAATACCGGCATTTTTAGTCTTTGCACTTTATTTGAAAGCAGGTAATACCTTTTGACTATGAGTCATAAAAGATGAGTGTTGAGTGGGTGCAGAGAGGGGGGAAAGGTGACAAACTAACAGGAGTTTTGTGTACGAAACATGGGCGGTAATCTCATATTGTGCCGGGGAAGCACATTTAGCAAGCAAAAGTATCTCTAGATCCAGGTGGTGTATTACCGCACAATATGATCTGTTATCAGTAGTAAATTATCTCATGTGCTCGTGAGGGTCAGTGTCAATATTCTTCCCACGGCAACACAGCATCCAGCAGTTTACTTACAAATTAAACTGAATTTCTAGTTTGGAGCTTCATGATTGGGGCAATCTGTTGTAATTCATGGCATTTTTTCTGTTAACTTCAAAATTTAAATAACTTACTTTTTCCACCAGTTCCTTGGATCCAAGGGTTGCCTGTAGAACATAAAAAAGAAATGGACAAAAAAAGTCAGATTTCAGAAACGTGACGGCAGTCCTCATAACCAATATATAATTGTTATAGTTTCATCCACATTGGACATCATTTCAACCAATGACAGACTAATAGTAATTTAAACATTAAGATAAAATTATGCATGAAATGAGCAACATGTTCAAATCTTGCTAAACTGAAACTTTTTTTAAAAATAAAATAAATATGTGTCAGTAGATATAACAGTAACAGTACTGTATTTAGCCGCATTTTATTTTATGATTTCACTCTAATGGAGAGATGCTCAGATGAACGATGGCATTGTGTGTCTGACAGTCTATGAGAGGCATCACAGTGCCAATGAATGGTATTTAATTACAAACTTTAAAGATGCGATGAAATGGAAGTAGCTACGGGTCTTTTCTGGATACATTTATGTAGCTGCTGTGGAGTTCATTCAAGTCATGGCATGTATCGTCATGTTAATCTTTGAGTTGAATTGACCCTCATTTGTGAAGCAGTCTGGCATAAAATGGTGGCATGGCAACAACACTCTACCGCAACAACTCTTCCTTTTCTCTAAAGCAGCACAACATGGCCTCACCCCCTCTTTTGCATGTTCTCGGTGGCAGGATTTATGTACATTTTAGGGTTTGTGATGTCACTAACCCAGGAAAAAACTCATTGTAGTCCCTACCAGCTGTTTGTTGTAGTCCTTAAAGAGCGAATTCTTTAAAAGAAAATACAACACCATCTCTCACTTCTCATTCTCAAAGTTCCGCCTGATGTTGGCGCACTCAAGTGTCTGCTTTATATAAATCTGTTTCTACTTTCATATTACTCTTACGCTGAGTTTTGTCAGTATGATAAACAGTGAATGAAGCTCTTAAGAGAGCAAAACGGGGAGGAGAACTGGCAGGAAAAGAGAGGGGGAAGTGCAGTGAGGAGGGACATGATTTGAAAGAGAACATCAGCAACAGACAGAAAAACAAAAGATGTGTTTGTGGAGCAGATGTGAAAGTAAATCCTTGAGTCATGTCCGAGCAGGGAAAGCAAACATGGCATAGGGAAGGCTGGATAGGCATGAAAAAGGAAACAGAAACAAAAGAGTATGGAAGAAAAATGCTCAGTACCTAATCTCCAGCCATACCCTGAGATCCAGTTTAGAAATTGCTGAGAGCGCATACATGCATGCACAAACACTAAAAACCAGGTTCTGCAGAGAACACAAAATGGACATAGTGTCCATATAGCTACAGGCTTGCACAGGATGGAAGAGAATTATGATGACCTGTTCCAAAAAACCCCCGTGGAATGAGCGCATGAATAATGCAGGGAACTTTGTTTAGCTCTCAGCTCATGAATTTCTCCCTGACGGTGAGCTCAACAGAAAAAGAATGCGATGACATAAGACTGCTGTGCTTTTAAGGGACTTTAATGTGGGGTGGATTGAGGATCTGTGTAGGAGGAAGGGGTTAATGCAGAAGTAGGCTAATGCTAACAGCGTCCAACACAGCCTGGAAAACATTAAAGTCCGTCGTAAAACACAGACTGCTATGCTACAAGACAGTAACCGGGGTTAGGGGGAAACATGGGAGGATGTGTGATTTTTCTTTTTTTTTTTTTTTAAGGGAAAGGCTAGAAGTATGTGTGTGGTGAGCTCAAGCTCACAGCTGTGGTGCTGTCTGGTTAAGACTGTATATGGAAGAATTCCTCAAATTAACACAAACACACACACAAATACCATAATTTGTGAATGATCTCATGCACACGTAGGCAAAACATGGCAGTTTTTTGGGGTTTTTTTTAAGTAATGCAAATGCAATTTATTGAATTGTAACATTTTATTCTACATGTCCATAATTAGGCTGTATTTAAATATTAACACACCAGTGGTTAATGATTAACTGAACACATAGTAAAGGCATATTATCCATTATTTATGCAGTAGTTAAGCTTTAACAAATCAGTGATTAATAATGACAGGAATAGTTCACCCTAAGGCTACGTATACATTAATCCGGAGACATTTGAAAATTGAGTTTTCATTTAGAAACGTTCTCCATCCACACTAGCGCTTTCCAAACGTTGCTCATCCACACTGAAACGTCTTACTGCACACGCGTAAAACATACTAAAAGCTCACGACACGAGAAGCTTCTGACACGATTTTATTAGCATATGATCACATTGTGGCACTCAGGTCGAGCTCAAAATCGAATTTAAACTTAATAAAGCATTTATCGTGAGCAACACTGTTACACAAAAATGCAGGCTCGCTATAACTATAGATATCTATGGGTACAATATACGTGTCAGGATTATCAGCTGGAGTGCCCATGACAGCCACTAGAGGGCACTCCACCCTGAACTACTGCACACTCACTCACACATGCGCACTACATTTCCCATAAGCCCTGTACCTTGTCACTGATCACCCCAGCCAGCTGTAGCACATTATCCGGACTATTTAAACACCACTCACACACACCGCAAAGTCTTGATTTGCTTTCCGTGATCCCTGCTGAGCGTTATTTTCCTGTTTCCTGATTCCTTTGTTTTTCGTGTGTAACCTTGCCTGTTCCTTGGACTTTGTTTGTTTGCTGCCTGCCCTGATTTCTCACCTGTTTCCGACTACGATTTTGCTATTCCTCCTCCATACCTGTTTGCTGTTGTTAAACCATTGCCTGTCTGACCACCCCTTTGATAAATAAAGCCTGCATTTGAATTTCATCCGCTGACTCGTCATTACAATGTGTCACATGACTAAATGTGTCTTCGCTTTCAAGTACCTCAGTTTTCAACATCCACACTACAAAGCGAAAACTGCGTTTTCAAATTTACCCACTTTGAATTTGACAGTTGTCCGATTTTCCCTGAACATAGCCCATACCGAACCATACCGAAACCGTAACTCTAAAACTGTGATAAAAACCGAACCATAAGTAATTTGAACCGTTGCACCCCTATAATAATACACATAAAGAATATCGGCCGATATAGCGATATTGAACCTTTTTACGCCCTAATATCGGTATCAGCCCTCAAAAATCCATATCGGTCAGGCTCTAATATTAAGGGCATGTTATTATTTACAACTCATCAAACATTTGCAGGATTAATAAGCAGAAATAAGCCAATAATTAACGGTTAACTGAATGTACAGTAAATGACTTTAGAATACTAATTTAGAAAATGATTCCTGCAGTGCATAAATCGTGCCATGCTTATTAAATTCAGACAATTGCTCAATTTGGCTGGCATGGTCAAACATTAATTTGTTAGCTAGCACTGCTAACATTTTATCAAAGGGATGAAATGAGTAAATAGTGAGACAGGACGTGGCACACAAGCACATAAAGTGATACATCTAATGTGTATCAATGGAGCTAATTCTTCTGTCAGTATGGCAGCCAAGATTAACAGCATTTACACTACAAGATCAAACCATTTCCACCTGTTCTTGTGACTCTGAGAGTGATTCGTGTTGAGATGGCTTTCCACACAAAGTGGGAGTTTAAGAAGAACTACATATTGGTGTATTTGTAAGTATGTGTGGATGTAACAAGTTGCTTTTAGTGCGCTTGGCTCTAACACAGAGCCCTCTGGATGTAATTATGTTGCATGTGTGAGTGTGTATGAAACAATACACGTGGCAAGCGAGAAGATATGTGACCAGTTGGAGACCAGCTGAAGTACCTTCACCAAGCAGCTTTTTATTAGCCCTGCTAATGATCATGACTCACTGCTGCCAGGAGAAACAACAAGAGCAGCCCACACCAACATCATCGAGAAACTGCTGATGAACTGTTTTTCAGGGGAAAATAGCATCCAAATACATGGTCTAAGTAGAAGTTATTGTTATCTGGAAAAGACTGAACTAAGGTTATTCCTGGAGAAGGTAGAGACTCAGAAACGTCGAATGATGTGATTGGGTCAGTGAAATTGCGTTTACTCATTGCTGCTGATGCAAACTTCAGCTCAATGTCATGCAATTTTGGTAGAGTTTTGTTTACAGTGTACGGTTGGCCAGCAGAAGGATTGTTTTAAAGGGATAGTTCATCCAAAAATGAAAACTCTATCATTTACTCACCACTATGTTCCCCCAAAAGAACATAATTGTTCTTTTTCCATGGAACACATGAGAAGGTATTTAGCCGAATACCATAGTGTCTTTTTTTATAAAATCAAATGTCATGCTGTCAAGTTTAAAAAATACATTTTTCATATTTTTGAGCAAGAATGCATTACTAATATTAGTATTAGTAGTATTACAATATTCCAAACATATATTCCATATACAGTATTCCAAACGTTAAAAAAAAATTAATTAAATTAAAATGGGATGAAAGATATAGAATGTACTGAATGTTAGTTTGCTTATTGTGCCCAAGAACTTGATCAACATTTCATTTTAACAAAAAAAAACTGCTTCTAACCACAGCTAGAGAGATGTAGTTCCAACCGCGTAAGTTTGCGATGCTGCTTGAGAATGTTAGATGGAACTATAGTTTCGGGAAATGCCAAATCGTTGAGCTTGGTTGATAACGACGGAACTTGCAACCACAGTTGGCTAACAATGCTTTCGGGAAACGCACCCCAGATCATTAACATGACTGTTCCATGTGGTAATTACAGTATGTTGGGTAGGAAATTCAAACGTTTGCCTAGCAATCATCGACCTCAAACATGGCTAATCATTTGAAACTTGTAAGTTGTAGCCTAATGTTAGCCACTTTACAAAGCTAGACAAATGTGCACTATTATTAGGCGTATATCCAAATGTTTATCTGTGTGTGGAAGCTAAATTAGTACCGTGATTACTGGATGACGTTTAACTTAACTCTCGGTAGGCGCATCCTTTACATTGTAGTGATGAATCAGCATCATCAACTTCATCTTTCAGCCGACACTGAGTTTATTAATAAATTATTAAAATGTTCAGAAAATGTCCTTTCTGTTTTTTTCCGAGACATTCATAATTATTATGTTGCTAATATAATATAATATAATATCATATAATATAATATTCCAAAAAACAATAATGAGGAAGTAGAGAAATATTACAAAATATTTTTGACAGTAATTATATATATATATATTTTAAATGTGATTCGACACTCTGTGTAGTTTGTTTATAAAGCCTTACAAGAAACTATATATTTTATCAAATTTAAAAAAAGAAATGTGCAGTGAGAACACATCTTAAACTGGAGATGAGAGCCAGCAATTCAGTAAGTATGAAAAATTCCCCTGAAAATAAGAAAGAGCATAAGAAGGACAAGAATAAAAAAATAAATAAAAGAGTGGTGGAAACAGAGAATGTTTTATTTCAGCACTGCTACAGCCCACTGGGCATTGTTCATAAGAATTTACTTTCATTTCCAGTTTCTGCAGAAGAGCTCATTCAGCTGCCTGCTAGTGGGATGCTTAATGGCCACTAACTGTGTCATTTTATGTCGAATATATCAGAATGAGAAATATTTATCAGCCTACATCGCATCTTCATCTACCCTCTTCATCTATTTATGTGCTGTAATGCTGCTGGGATGAACCATTCATGTGTTCTACCAGGGGAAATGTACGAAAAACTCAATTGGATGCTGCACATTAGTATATTATTAGCATATTTGCCTAAAGGGAAAACTTGGTAAACCTGTTCTAGGAAGATCACCTCGCTGGGCTTTAGGAGTCATACACACATGATTTGTTATGTTTGCACCATTTTTTAATAGTTAGTTAATATGTACGAATGCATTAGATGGATGTCTTTGGTCATTGTGTATCTGTGTTGAATTTTAAAACTTCTAGAGTTTCTGGAGGCCTCTTCAACATATTCCATTCCATTGCATTTTTGTTGCTTATGTATGCATCCAGTTTGTACACCCCCTTAATGGCTCCCACTGAGAGCAAGTACATGTGTCTTCAAACACTTCAAACCATCTCAAGATCAGGATCCCACATTCAAAAACTAACAACCCCTCTCTTAATTTCTGTAAGATCTATTCATTAGAGGCCCTTGCACACTTTCAGTGTCTCATGTTCAAGTGCAGCATCAAGAGATCTTGCTGCAAACTAATGAGTTTATGTGCTGTATTTCGATGATAGCATTTCTACAACCTGTTTTTGGTTAAACAGGTTTAACATGCACAACATTAAGAATAATTTACCTGAGAGAAGGGATTGGACACAAACTCCACCTGGTTCTCTGCTGCTCGTCGACTCTTAGGAGCATCTGGTGGGCACTATTGAAGGAAAAAAGGTCACAAGTCAAACCAATTTGATCATTGTTAAAATGAGTCCCCTTATTAGGTTGTTTTCAGATATACCTTTCATGTAGTGTGTATTATAGCTGTTTGTGAATGTAAAAGGTCTGTGAAGTTTCAAAGATCAAAGTGTACGATAAATGGAGTTATTCCCAAAAGAAAGAACTGATTCTGAAGTCATCAGTAATTCCAGTCTTACATCCTACATGAACCGTTGTAGGTTTAATTTGACTAATGCGATCGTGTCAAGAAGATGCTGTTTTCTGTGCTGTGAAAGCAAATCCACTTTGCACGCACTTCCAAATGATGAGGACTCAGGCTCGAATTGATACGGTGAACCCGACGCCATTGTTAAGGTCCGAAATTCTCGTCGTTAATAAATAAATACGACCTCACATAATCACATGTACACAATGTTGTCCGTCATAAAAAAAAAAAATCAGATCGGGTTCAATTTTCTGGGTTTTTCGCATATAGCAACCATTTTGAAAGGTCTTTGACAATTCAGAGCAACCGTACAAGCAAACGCCAAAATCTAGAAAGCACAAAAGACTGTATGACAAACAAAGTGCAGAATACAAACAGCACTGACACCCAGAAGCAAACTTGGAATTGCTCGGGTAATCCCACAACTCCTTGATAAGGAAGTGGAACTCTCCTTCCTCTCTATGCAATCACAGGATTGGATGAACCCAATATTTCCTCCTTCTTTTTCACTTTTTAAGAAAACAACAGGACAACAAGTCTCCATTTTGTATTTTTTTCATAAGGTATTAATTAATATGCATTGGACTCTCACAAAGTTTCTGTGCAAGATGAATTTTTAGGATAGCCAATATGAAACATATTCAGTATGTTTGGAAGAGTTTTGTTTATACCAAACATACTGAATATGTTTCGGACTCAGTATGCAAGGACCCTTACTGTACGTATCACTGTGTATACAAGTGCTGAGGAAGCCTCCAGAGCTGAAATTCAGAAATGATAATGGCCGTTTCATTTCTGACACATGATGTAAGCGGTCGATCAATCACAAGAGACTAGGCCAATCAGAGCAGAGTATAGGCTCTCGGAGAGGAGGGGTTTAGAGAGACCGAATGCTTTATCAAACCATTTCAGTGAGAAAAGAGGTGAAGCTGTATAATCTATAATGTATATTATGAGAAAAATAAAGTGGTTTTGACCTTGGATGCACCTATTGTAGGAAACAAAATTAACCTTTAAAATAGCAAAATAGAGTATTTTAATTAAAACTTTTAAAACTTTTTATTTCGTCAACTGAAATAAAGATGGAATAAAATATTATAAAATAAAATATTATTAATATATTCAAGCACTAAAATGACTAAAACATAAACCGAAACAAAAATTAAACCTAAATAGTTTGTATTAAACACACTAACCCCTGGTTTCACATACAAGGCTACAAGCTAGTCCCAGACTAAAATGCGTGTATAAGCTGTTTTAAGTAACTTGATATCTTATGTCAGTGTCATTGTTTTGTCTCAAGATGTACACCAGCAAAGTTTTTTTCTAGTGTATGTTTATAAAAGCGACTTAAATATCCTAATTGACCCTTCGCAAACAGGTTGATTGACAGGTGATCTGACCAATCATAACCCCCGAATCCGCCATTTTGTCTGACAAAGCAGTCAGGGGAGTTAGTAGATTAAAGTTGGTGAACTTGAACTTGAAAAATTGTGTGTACTCACATCTTTCCACACTTGAAACAACATTCCTTCTGATGTTCATTCATGTTTATTTGATGCTATAAATGAACTAGTATGAAGAGATGATCGGTTCACGAGCCGCTTGAAGGAGCTACAGCGATCTGTCACGACACATTAAAGACACACTATACGCTATTTATTGTTTAAACTTTTTAAAAAATTACAATATTTTAAATATGAAGCTGTTTCATACATTTTCAGTGTCCTCTTTGCTCCGCGATGTATTTTTCACTGCGTGAGAACATGATGTGTGGTATGTGTTGTCGGGCATAGCAATAGGGGGCGGGTTTTGCAAAGGGTCAATTGAACTAAGGCCTAATCCTGGCTTTATCTAAACCGGGTCTAAAACTAAAATAAATTACAAAAGCACAAAACAAATTAAGACTACAAAAATAAAAATAAAAAGCTGAATAAAAATATGAATAAATATTATTATAGTATACAAATAATACAAAAATAACACTGGATTTCATGTACTGGGAATCAAAACTCCTTCACTTCCACACTTCCTAGTATTGATCCTTTCAACAATTGTGGTCTTTCAAGACATCTGCGACATAAGAAATCCTTTCCTCTGCATCTCAAAGATGTAATCGCTGACTCCTCTGCTTTTAAAAAGTCATGTTAGAGCACATGCATTCAGGGGGAAATAGTTGCCCTTGTTTCCATTTTAAACGCTGCTCGCAGGGAGCTTTGAGCATTCGCCCCAAAACAACAGAACACAAAGAACTTTGTTGGCTTACATTCACAACAGAAACCCTCACGTTTCAGTCACATGGTTTTAATGTTATTCATATCTTACCTCACAAATAAGCAGCTAACATGTAAAGGGAATAATCATTGAATCATCTTTTCAGACTAAAAATGGTCCATCTGGCACTCAGCTAATGATATCTAATAGTTCTTGGCTGTGAAATATCCTCTGATCCAAAATTGCATCAAATGCAAAATAACAGCTCAGAGTTGGCTGTACCTATTTCCATGTGCACATCCTTTGTCAAATAAGTTTCACAGGTGACATTTCCTGATCTCTACCTTCTTTACTATTCATTCTGTGGGTGGCTGGATGCTTTTCATACAGGCTGAAGTTATCTGTGAGTGACGCATTCCTGTGAGCCTTTTCGATTCAGGAAGTCTTGCCAAAGCTGTGATCAATTCAGAGAGGAGAAACGCACCAAATTCCAAATCCTCAAATAAAGCAGCACTCCCACATCGATGACTCAGGCGCTATTCCTCCACCACAGCCGTCCTGATGGAAGCTGAGCCGCTGCTGGAGCTTGATCCATCAAGTAAAACTACAACAATGATTTTTTGACAGAAAGAACGCATCCATTCCCTTAGCAAAACATGAGCTTTGCCTCCGCTGTGATCATTGAAAACATGTGCAAGTGTTTCATCAGCTTGGGTGAAATATTACTCTACAATGCTGAGAAAAACACTCACCTTTTTTTTTTTTTTCACCTTCTTCTACATCTACTTGGTCTGTGGTATAGTATCAATCCATTAAGGTAAACCTATACATTTAATGGTTTAATTTATTTATATATATATATATATATATATATATATATATATATATATACATAAGACCATATATTGTTAAATGACCGTGCATAGGACTCAACTTTACCGATGCAAACTGCTTCATATTCAGAGAAACAGCTCATCAAAAAAAAATAAAACATTATTATTTTCTATCTGACTTATCTCTTATTTTCATTAATACAATTGGTTACACTTTGTTTTAAGGTGTCCTTGTTACTTGTGGAAGTAGTATACTGTAGTTAGGGCTAGTATTAGGTTTGGTTTAGGGTTAGTTGTATGTAGTCAGGGCCACTGTGGTCAGTGGTTTTCCAAAGTTACAAGCCACGCAGCATTTTCACCGGCCAAAATTTTGTTGTTGGAAAATTACGTTTTATCAGGGGTGTGAAGATACACTTAGATTACAAGACAATACACAATATTGGGTTTAAGGGAAAAAGACGATATTTGAAAAACTATTTTTAAGTACTTATTTCATTCAGTTGTCAATGCAATATTTCTAAATTGTGTTTAAGTTTAAGTATTTCATCTAAATATGTTTCTTCTTTCATTTTATTTCAGCTTTATTTTAATCAACAAAAATTATTTTAATACACTGTAAACTGAACAGTGAAATTAATTAAATGAAGTATGCTTCACTCAAACAATAATGAAAGTTCATTGTACTTGATAGAAAAAAGTTGCATGAACTCTAAATTTGATTGTAGTAAGCTGA
Source organism: Zacco platypus (assembly GCA_038088235.1). NCBI lineage: Eukaryota > Metazoa > Chordata > Actinopteri > Cypriniformes > Xenocyprididae > Zacco > Zacco platypus. The sequence goes on from CM076071.1 coordinate 26,198,071, forward strand.
ACTTAATATGATTGAGTTGAAGCAGATTTCTAATTCCCATGATGCGTTGTGTCAGACTGTATGAAGAAAATATATATTGAAATTAAGTGATTTTTTGTGTGTTTTTGCACAAGATTAACATAGGGAGACATAAGTTGAATGATAGTGTTGAATGATGTGTAATGTTGGGATTTCAGGGGGTTTTGTTATGTTATGAGCCTGAGAATTCTGAACTTAAGTTTTTTCAGTGTAGTTTTAGTTAACAATAATTTAAGTAATAATTAACACGTCTAATAAAACAACCAAATCCAAGGGTCCAATTGTACAATAATATTGAGCCTTGCCATATCTGTTACACCACAAAATTAATTAAATTATTGAAAGTCTGATTTATCAGACAAATTAAATGCTGATAATGTCAAAATGGCCAATTACTGGAAGTCAAACAACAGAAGTGATTTCTTTGTCCTTTTGTTACAGTACAAAACAAAAACAGCCTTGGATAACATTATCTATTTTTTGTTCATTCAGTAAACATTGTCAAAATGAGCGTTGTTTTTGTTGTGTACATCTTATTTTAAACTGAAATGGGCAGATATTTCCATTATATTGGCCATCAGGCACCCTGCTGTCTATATAACAGTATACAAAGCCATTTAAAAGCCCATAACGGCCGACCACAAATAGAAATGAATTCACTACACAAAATGTCTTTGATATTCGGCATAATACCATGTATAAGAGCATTTTCTGGTGTTTTTAACAGTATTACCCGAGCTCCAGGTATCTCACAGCAGGCCTCCTGGATAGCCAGAGTGGGGTCACAATACACCATCACTTGCTGGACGTCAATCTGAAGAAAGAAAAAGAGAGAAAGCATATTAAAAGCCGACCAAGAACAGAGAAAATTAGCTTTTTATATTCTGGACCCCCACTGCTTTACATATGACCACTTACATGATCATTTCGCTAAGTGGTTGGATTAACGAGCTAATTAATTAGTAATGGATGAAGCTAGTTTAGGCTACCACGGGCTGTTCTTTTCATCTTTTTCGAGCTGAGTGAGCTCAGAAGCGTTAGCCCTAAAGAGAAGCGCCTGTAGTCTTCCTGTCTCTCATACATCCACAGACACACCCCTGCCACATTTCCCCTGCAGACAGGACGCCTAGGGCAAAACCTGCGGGAAGCCGGCTTATAGGAAACATCAACTTCCGACTACTCTATTAGCAGTGTAGAGCTCAATTAACAAAAGGAGCTGGAGGCTTCTGCAGTCATTCATCTAACTGACATCCTTGTATTCCAAGCATTGTCCTTTATAAAAGGCTTACAATATGGCCTCAATCATTTGTAGGATCACCAGAGTTCCTCACCTCCACAGGGGCAGCATCAGTAGCCCTCATACCCAACAGCGTGTGTCCAGTGATGGGCAACTGGCCACGGAGCTCCAGAGGCTTGTTCTCGATGGAGCTGCAGTCCACGTGCAAGGAGGCCGCATTACTCTGCAGGCTCAGAGCCACCTTATGCCAGCGCATGTCCATCAGGGATTCCACACCGTCACCGTCGAACACGCATCCCACCATGGGCCCTTCAGGGTCTGCCCCTCTCGCCCGCAGGGCCAAGCTGCCATCTGGACCATTCCAGTCCAGTGAGAACTAAAGGAGTGTGAAGAATAGGGAAAAAGAGTTTTCTTTCCAAAATGTGATTTTGTTGAAGCTGCAGTACAGGGTCCAAATTAAGCTTTTCCATACATGTTTCCTATTTCCTTTATGTTTTAATTAACAATACACCACTGTTCAAAAGTTTGGGGTCAGTATTTTTATTTTTTTTTAGGAAATTAATACTTTTATTTAGCAAGGATGCATTCCACTGATTAAGAGTGGCAGTGAAGACATTTATAATATTAGAAAATATTTCCATTTCAAATAAATGATGTTCTTTTGAACTTTTTATTCATCACAGATTCCTGAAAAAAACAAAGGTTTCTACAAAAATATTAAGCATCAAAACAGTTTTCAACATTAATGATCATAATAATATTATATTAGAATGATTTCTGTTATGGATTAATGTGACACTGGAGACTGAAAAATTCAGCTTTGCATCACAGGAATAAATTACATCTGAAAATATATTCAAATAGAAAATACATTCAAATATTTTTATTTAAACTGTAAAAAAATTTCATAATTGCTGTTTTACTGTATTTCTGGTCAAATAAATGCAGCCTTGGTGAGCATAAGAGACTTCTTTAAAAACATTTAAAATGGTAACACTTTACAATAAGGTTCATTAGTTAACAACATGAACTAATAGTGAACTGCACTTATACAGCATTTATTAATCTTTGTTAATGTTAATTTCATTATTTACTAATACATTGTTAAAATCTTGTTAACATTAGTTAATGCACTGTGAACTAACATGAACAAACAATGAACAACTGTATTTCATTAACTAACATTAATGAAGATAGTAAATAAAGTAACAAATGAATTGTTCATGGTTAGTTCATGTTAGTTGATACATTAACAAATGTTAAACTAATGAATCTTATTGTAAAGTGTTACCCTTACATTTTGAACATGAGTGTAAATTAAAATTTCCTTTTAAATAGGATATAATCTTGTTTTAAGATTAAGAAGACTTTTTTAATTTTGTGTTTTTTTTTTTTTACTCATTTAATTATAATGGTTTAATTTATGTGCCAAAGGCACATTTCTCACATTAATACAATAACTCAAACATAGTGATAGTTTTGAACCTTGCTGTTGTAACCCCTCCTGTTCGAACCGCACACTTTAAGCGTGACTCAAATCTGTACTTGGGAGTCGGGCACTCTAACAAGAAGGCTGGAGGGTCTTTTGAGATCATGGGAGTGAGGTTTGCATGCAAAGTTATTACTGGCCAACGACAGTTACACACACTCCCCTAAACCTCACTGAACCATCTGGGTCACGGCACCAATGTAACCCCTCCTCTTCAAACCGCACGTTCTAAGCGGGACTCGAACGCGGTTCCGCCGGCATAGGAGTCGGGCTCTATATTAAGGAGGCTAAAGACACAGCCTCTAGTGTCAGTCGCAGTTTACACACACACAGCTCTTACTGGCCTACGACAGTGACTCTGTAGCATAATAATCAAGTAATAGCTTTCTGTTAAATATGTTATGAAAAGAAGGATACAAGAATTATATACATGTGTCGTGGTTAAGCGTGCTACCTTCTGCACAACTTAGTCCGACAAAAAATAACAATATCTAACAAATAATAATGATTTGAATTTTATGATTTAGCATGCAGCCCAATAATGATCATTTCCTGAAGGCGACATGAAGGGAAAGTGGACACACACCTGAGGATACCCGTTCTCATCTGAGATCTGGAACAGGTAAATGTTATCATTCAAAGATTTCTTCTTCAGCAACATGGTGAAGACCAGAGTGAACTCCTCTGGAAGTCCATGAGGAAACACTTGACTGAGGAGACAAGCATGTGGTTAGACTGCAGCACACAAACAAACAAAAAAAACGTGGAGCAGGTGGGTTGTAATAGCACAGAGACTGAATGGTAGCAGAAGTGGGAGCATCTCAGTATTAATGGTGCTGTGGATACAGATAGAGGGATAACCCCTGACACTAATTTTGGAAAGAAATGCAGCTCAGCAATCCTCATCTTCATTCTCAACTTCTATCTCTTGCTAGATAAACAGTTTGCCTGCCTCTTGGTGGGTCAAGGGCAGACAAACTCCAGGAATGCATTTACCATCTCAAATACACACACACAAACACACACATAAGGAGAGTTTATTCACATGTAAGTCGTGAAACAGCGGGAAGCTGATCATAAACACATATACATGCATGCATAACATGCACAACAATGAGTAGGAAGCTTGTTTGTCTCTAAAATGAGGTGACAATGATTTATAACAGAGAGTAATAACACTGAGGCTGGCCTCCTCTAGGAAAAAATGAAATCAGGACTAAGCACTACAGAGAGAGAGAGAGAGAGAGAGAGAGAGAGAGAGAGAGAGACAGGAGAGCTTGTACAGGATGAAACTTGTTATGACAGGGGGTGAGGTGCACATTTCTTTCAAAGATTTCTTGTTGATATTACTGAACAAAACTACTCCACTGAAAGGGCCATCATAAATCAAAGATTAATGATTTTTAATTTCATTATTAGAGACAGCAGGTCTATATATTCAGACACTTTATACAATAGAGGTGCACAATATATTGGTGTGCAGTAATAATGAATGTTCAGTTATTATGGAATGCAAATAGTGGAATTACAATTTTTAGCTTATAATTTGTTATGATATAATTATTAAATTATATTAATGATTAATTATTAAATTGCATTTTTTTTTCATAATGTGTGTGTAATAATGTGTCTGTACACATGAGCCTATAACTACATGTCATGTTGCTCTCAAGAACTACACACCTTTTTGCATTATGTTTGGGCATGTTTTGATCTGCTGAAAGTAACAAAATCACATTCTCATATTCTGATAATAGTTTTGTGTTTTTAAAATTGCTTTAAGACTTTTGAAATGCAGCATGTGTCACTTTTAAATCAATGGACCAATCATAATCTTGGATATATGCATATTTACTGTACTTACAGACACGTCTGGGGTTTATATTAGCAACAATAAGCAACAAATGAGCAATTTATAATAGCAACATAGGGTGTTTTTACACCTGGTTCATTTGTTATGTTCTGAAACTGGGACTAAATGTTAAAAAATAAATTGTGATAACAAAAAAACAGAGACTTCTGTCATGACAACTCTGAGTGTTTGGCATGGTAATGTGGATATTACAATGTTAATATGTTTAGTTAGATCTGTTTGTTATTGCTGCTGCTGCAGAGCAAATTCGGGACTTGCTACATACATGACACACTGTTGTGAGCAAGTAAGACATACTGTTGCTGCACAATAGCATACATGAATTACCCATAGCAGATCTAGACAGGTGGAGCTGAGGGAGGTGGAGGGTTTCTAAAAGACTACTGCAAGCTGTTATGGCAGATGCTGACCAAGTATTTGAAAGATCAGCAGGAACCAATCAGCTGTGTCCTATAGAGAATGATGTGATTGCAAGCAGATTGAGTTAAGGACTGACTCATCAGTCTGTGCCATCTAGAGTTTCATGACAGAACTTTGTATTTATAATGTTAAAAACGATTTCTATTTCAAATAAATGCTGTTATTTTGAACTTTCTATTCACCAAAGAATTGTGAAAAAAAGTTGTGCTTTCCACAAAAATATTACGCAGCAAAACTGTTTTTAACATTGATAATAATAATATTTTTTTATATTGAGCATCAAATCGGAATGATTTCTGAAGGATCATGTGACACTGAAAACTGGAGTAAATGCTGCTGTCTTTTATCCCACTTTACCTTTAGTCACGAAGAACATTCAAAAATCTTACAGACCTCATTTTGTTGAAAGGTAGTGTATGTGAATAAAACATACTTACTGCAGACCTTCCCAATTATCTAAAATACATAAAGTGATTTGTATGGTATTTCAGCAAATCCTGTTATGGTTATTATGAGCATATTTCATAAATTAAAAACAGAACATTTCTAATTTGTAAGCTTATTAAAAAGAGTTGGTCATATCGCCTATATAAATAGTAAAGTTCTGTGTTTTTAAACAACACTTATTAGGTGTCAAGTGAGTACTTTTAATTAATTAGCTAATTAGCTAGTAAAAGCAAAATGCTTCATTATCAGTATCAGCCACAACAAGCTGCTGATTATCTGTTATTCTTATCAGCCCCCCAAATTTTCTGCACTTCTTCTCGGACACAAATACAACCACCTGGGTAAACACACTCAAACATACACCCTCCATCTCTCTTTCCAGGTGAGGTGAAATCCGAGATAAAGCAAAGCAAGAGGTAGACAGTTCTATTACAGGCCAAGTTTAAGCTAAGAGAATGACTTACACAAGGGTGGCTGAACAATTTAAACACCATCTGCTGCTATCAAATATCAGAGACCAGCTGACAAGACTTTACATTAAACTTTATCTCATAGAAAGAGAATGTGGGAGAGCATTTATGTAGGAAGAATCTTGTTTTTTTTTCCCCTCTGCAGTAAGCCGGCCATGTCGAGTGAGTTTGAAGTGCAGCTCTCTCTATGACTGCAAGATGAGATTTAGAGAGGGAGAAAAAGAGCTCAGGTTTCAAATGGGGAAAGCACCTGGGGCTCTGGAAAACCCATTCTTAGAGAGGAACTCCCAGATGATGGGGGGATTTGGGAATGTCTGTGTGTATGTGTATCTTTGCCTCTCCTTTCAAAGTTTCAGAAAGTCAAACTGTACAACTTTCAATCATAAGACACTTATTATTGCAGCTAAAGGAAATGTGAAATGGAACAAGAAAGCATTTTGGAAACTATTAACAAATCTGACCATTTTGTGAAATTGTTGTGATCTTATTCTGAACACATTAGTCATGTTTTAAATCACGCACTATATACGGTTCTATGCCTTATGCACTCAAATGTGTAGTGTATGAATTTATTTTTCCATTCTGATAGTACCTTCATTATTAAAGGAAAGCTGCGGCAGTTTAAGTACATGAAGTGTCCATCGTTCCACCATTTTTCTCTTAAATGGGCTATATGTAAGAACTTTCATGTATTAATCGCTTTTTTATTGCCAATGTGTGAACAGCTTGTAACTAAACTTAAAAACAAAACTTCCCCGACTTCTAGGTTGTCTATGAAAGCCAGTAGACTGATTTTTATGTGAAGGACTCGGGCTGTTTTTGCCGGTAAAATCAAAAGGATGTGACGCTTACGCTCAATCCCAAGAGCCTCTCTTCCGTTCTATAACACATGAAATGAATAATACTAATGAATAATATGATAATGCCAAAAGAGCTATTTATTTTAATGTCAATGTGTCATGCAAAGAGAAGGGATTAATTCAAATTATAGTCTCACATAACCAGATCTATATGGTGATAAATATACTTCATAATAAATCTAGCATAAGCGTGTCATTTTAATTATCTCATCTGCCGACATGATGCTGGAGAACTGGTGCAAACATATCCACATTGCTTTAATATGATGCTTTCTTAATTGCTGTTTTCTCAAAAGTCATTTTTGTTGTGTGTTTATTTTGTTATTGAGGAAAGCGTGCAGCATATTTACATATTCATGTAAACATCTCCCTCAGCAGCGTGGATGGCATCTGGATGTTTGTTAACAGCATATTGTTGCAAAGGTATTTGGAACTTCTTTTTAACCCTAAGCTAAACATTATAAAGAACTTTACCTTGAGTATATCACGACGTTGAATCAGGTTCAGTCTCTTGTACGTGTGTACGATTGCGAGTACGAGCAATGAGTTGATGGCTGCAGTTCGCTTAACAGCCACCGGTGTCACTAATAACAAGGGTTTCTGAACTTATAAAACTATTTTTTAACACAATTTATGAAAAAGGCATTAAATAGTGCACAAATATGCAAATTGGGACACACCTTTAATGAGATTAGTTGATGGTCTCGCAAGACTTCCGCCTAACATCTGGATCCAAATCCCTAACCTTTAAGTAACATTTCTTGCAATGCACCATCAGCACAAAGATTAGCTGCGTCAGATCCTCATGTTTATTTGCAACTGCCAAGCAGCTTTCTCTAAAGAGAGTGTCAGCCAGAGAACAGCTACCATCTTACAACGGGGAGATAAGCAGCTGCTCAAGCACTATTAGAGACAAACAGATCACATGTCCAAATGTCTGAAAACTAATGGATAACTATCTAGGAGGGATGGAGAAAAAGAAAAGATATCATCTCCATGTCCATTATAATGTTCAAATCACTCAATTTTCACTCAAAACCTCTACAGGCTAGAGGCTATATTTGATGAAAACAATGTACCAATTTGGAACTTATTTTAAAGACAAATTTAAATGATCAGAATATGTCCCACTTTATCTGTAGTTACCATATCTTCCTCCAAAATTTTTACAGAGGTTGTTAGAGGATTAAAGACACACTATGTACATTTCCAGCACTAGACACTTATTCAATACAAGCGCATAGCTTTATGAAGCCTTGATTTCACGGAATCATGGACAGTGTTGTCTTCACATCTACAGCCACTGGACAAGAATCGGGACAGGACTCATGTTCGTGGATGAGATTATTAATGATACTGTAGTAGGGCCATGTGCTGTGCGAGCAGAAACGAGGCCGCTGGAGTGATTGATAATGAGAGACGAGTGCGACACACGCCTCAAGAGCAGCGGAACTTTTATTATGCCACAGTCGCTGTTTCAGCTTCTTCCGGTTAAGTGTATTTGGAGTAAAGCAGTGCTGTTTTATCATATTAGAAACATTTGAGTGTTAAAAGTTTTTATAGTGCTACCCTGCGTTTGCTAGGAGGCTACCATGAGACACTTAATCCACACTGCAGTAAGCTAGATCGATATTAAGCATGGTAAAACATGGTACTTGCTGTAAATCAAGAAAATTTACACAATAAGACTTAGTGTGTTGGGCTATATACTAGGGGTGGCACGGTACATGAAAAACCGTTCAAACCGTTCGGTTCGCTTGTCTCGGTTCGGTTCGTGTGTGCGTCGCACGGTTCGACGCATGCGCAATATAGCCCCGTATTCAGACAATATCGCCTCAGACAGTTTCGCGCGAACATACATATAGACAGTAAAAATGGAGTAATTATTATTATTTCCTATGTAGGCGCTCAAAATGGAAGAAACGCGGCCGCGCTTTCCACGCTTTTTTAGGCGCGATATGTGAACGGCCCCTAATGAGGGCTGCCCGGAGTTGGCGGATGCGCCCGTGTCGTTCAAATCCGGTGTGTGGGAACATTTTGGATTTCATGTTACTTACGATGACAACGGAAATAAAACAGTAGATAGAACTGCGACAGTGTGCAAGCATTGTGCAAAATGCATTCAATATGCTAATGAAAACACTTCTAAAATGACAGTTCATTTGAGAAGACATCACGCCAATGTGTCGATAAGCACAAACAGGAGGAAGGAAATTTCTGAAGTGTTAAAGATTAAAAGAAAAAATAACAACAAGAACAGTACAGAACCGAAAACCGTGACCCTAAAACCGTGATACGAACCGAACCGTGGGTTTTGTTAACCGTGCCACCCCTACTATATACCATGATTAGTTTTCTGTCGATGCATGTATCCAAACTGTTGCTCACCTGTCTGATAAAACACATAAACACAGCGTATTTCGTGTTTCCATGGTTTCTACAAAATAAAAGCGGAAACTGGGGGTAACGTGGGTATGATGTCATTGATAGGTGACGCACAGACACGGGACCCTGCCTGGTCCTGGTTAAAAATGCCTATTTCTCTGGATTTAAACATTCTTGGAAACATTTAGGATGATGTAAGTACACAAGACAACAAAATATATAATACTAATTATATGATGACATAATTCTAGTGGTTTTTGGATATTCTAATCCAACAATCTTACATATTGTGCCTTTAACACTATATGAAAATTAGCCTGTACAACACAAAGTCACCAAACCTCCTAAGGGAACAGTAGTCCTCCTGTACATGTAGGGCTTTAATTTTGTGTGTGTGTGTGTGTGTGTGTGGGCGGGTATCCCCTACGTTATGTCCCCACAGGTATAGTAATACTAGTAAATTTTGATCTTGTTGGGACATTTTTTTGGTCCCCATGAGGATACAAGCTTATAAATCATACAGATTTATCTTTTTTGAAAATCTAAAGTAGCAGAACATTTCCTGTGATGGGTAGGTTTAGGGGTAGGGGTAGTGTAGGGGGACAGAATGTACAGTTTGTACAGTATATAAACCATTACGCCTATGGAATGTCCCCATAAAAAATGAAAACACAACGTGTGTGTGTGTGTGTGTGTGTGTGAGAGTTCATGATATCGATGTGAATTCAGCTTGATTGGGATACTTTTTCCAAGTCATCTCAATGGCAAAAAGTGTCCCAATCACCCTGAATTCACCCTACTGTATATACAGCAGATTGAGGACAGAGCAAGTACAAAAAGAGCATAAAACGTTTCTACAGTGCAGCACAAGAGCGAGAGCTTCAGTATTAGTCTTCTGACCTATTTGGCTCAAACACTCGAACTCTCATTTCTGTTAAGTCTAGAAAAGAGGATAACAGGAAATTCTAATAAGGAACCTGATGTGTAGTCTAAACCAATTCAAGCTGACTCCGTCATCTCAACATACAGTACCAGAGAATTCAGAGGAAACAGAACCCATTAGCTTATATCATTGTAATTTTTCATCTACGCACAGCTCAATAAAAGCATTGTCATAAAATGGACTGTTACTGTGGCTTGAGGTCTCACCAAAAGCACTTAAAGTTATTGTTAATAAAAAATTTAACAGCGTTTCTGTGGAAAAGCACAAGGCAGCACGTAATCTGTTGAAATGTTTATTTGCAGAGAGATGGACATAACATAAGGAGGAAGTCAAAATCTCTCTGGTGACATTATTGTGATTCAATTCATGATGCTACTGTAAATGTTAGAGCAAATAACAGTCAACAGCCAGGAATTCAAGGCTTGTACTGACCTGCTAGAATACTTTGGTAGGTCTGCAATTATATCTTATTGAACTGTATTGCTTTTAGAGGATGAACAGACTCCATAGTCTGAGAGAGAGTGAAAGTGTAATTACTTCTATAATTGACCCCGAAGGGTCACAGAAAATGATGGACAGTTAAGGAAAAATAGATAAAACAGTAAGAGGAAAGGTTAAAATTAAAATTACTCTGTAGGTTGGATGAGTTGGACTTTCCCAAGCCGAAGGATGACAGGCCCTCTTGGATTTCGGATCTTCTTGACTTCGCTGTTCTTCAGCAGGGAGAAACGGCGCGCCAGATTGAAACCTGTAGATAGGGCGATAAATCCATATATATATCAGGCTAATGAATCAGTGGGCTGCTATTTGACATGTCCTATGCTATGTATCATCTCTGCTGTGGCAGTTTTCAATCCATGTGAGGAACCTTAATAGTGTGGCATCTGTGACAGTTCTGAATTCATGTAAGGCCAAAGGAGGAATCTTAATACTGTGAGTATCTATATCTTTCAGCTCATAGACTATTGCTTAGACTGCTTTATGGGCAGTTGGATTTTTATTAAGTGTATTAAAAGGCTGGAATGATAACAGATGGCAGTGCAATTATATAGAGTGAACATCTTTCCCATTTTTGGATACGTGATTTGAAGAAATAATCGATTAATGGCACAGCCGAATGGAGTAGAAGCCAGTGTTGGTAATAATATATAAATATATTCCAAAATATAAATAAATAAAAATAATAAAATAAAATAGAGAGCAGTTATTTTAAATTTCACTCATATTTGTTAATATTACTGTTTGTACTGTATTATGATCAAATAAATGCTGCCTTGATGAGCTTAAAGGAAAGAATTTTCATCCACTAGAGGCCGCCTATTCAAAACAAAGGCGCAGCTTTATGACGCCGAGTTTGAGCGTGGAATCTTGGGATAAGTCGTCTTCACCTCAAAGCCAATGGAAAAGAATCGGGATGGGACTTGGGCAGAAGTCATGTTCATGGATGAGAATGAGATTGCCACAGTAGCCGGTGCCGCTTCTTTTCCATTGGCTTTGAGGTGAAGACGACATATCCCAAGATTCCACGCTGAAACTCGGCGTCATAAAGCTGCGCCTTTGTTTAGCGTATGAGGTAACGCAGAGCTGTTTTATCAGACACATTTCAGTGAGTTGTGGCTGAGCGAAATCTGTGAGACACTTGTTGCACAATGATTATGCTATATTATGTTCTTGGCAAAAGTGTTTTTTTCCTGAGGCATAGTAAAAGCATGGTACTTGCAGAAAATTTGATTTTAGTCAAATCATTAAAGTGGTTTAGTCAAATTAGATAGGTTTACTGTTTAGATTTAAACAGTAGGACTAAACATGTTGAGTTATATAATAATAATTTATTTTCTGTCTATAAATGTAACCAAACAGTTGTTCCCTTGTTTAATAAAGCATATATAAGAATATATTAAAGCGTCTTTGGTGTTTCCATGGTTTCTACAAAATAAAATTGGAAATCAAGGGCAACGCAGGTATGACGTCACTGATAGGCGACACACGGACAGTTGGACACGTCCATATCCTGGTTAAAAATTGCTTACTTCTCTGGATTTAAACATTTCTAGAAACATTTGGGATAGTGTACGTATTGTAAACAAAATAGTGATTTTTGCATATTTTAATCCAAAAATCTTACATATTGTGCCTTTAAAAATTTATATATATATATATATATATATATATATATATATATATATATATATATATATATATATATATATATATATATATCAACTAAATATCTTCTTTGTTGTTCCTTAAGATAAAGAAATAATGTGGCATGACTTGAGTACATAACAGAATTTAAATTTTTGGCTTCTTTAAAGAAGGTCTATTGGCAGCAGACTTTACCTGTAATGTTGTGTCTGGCAGCTTGAGGAAACTTCCAGTCTTCAACCTCTATGGATGGGCAGCTGACACCTGTAGAAAAAGAGAAGCAGTCAAGTTGCAGCAGATCTTGTCCTGCCACCTGTGAAAGGTCTTGCATAAAACAACTTGTACAACCAATCATGGAGAGTTCTGTCAAAACTTGGTCCTGAACATGAGCTGAATGAGTTGAGGCATTCAGTGATTGTCTGAGAGAGACAGACACCATCTCAGATATAAATGGAGCTAAAAATAGCTTGTTCTTCTCTGGGGGAATCACTCTCCCAAACTCACTGCATGGTGGCAAAGACAATGACAGCTGGTCTGACACACTCTCAACTGATGGGCGACATATGAAAAAGACCTAACGGAGTTCATACTATCTAATCAAGTTCCATTTCACTCAGATATACGTCACAACAGGGAAGAAAAGACTTTTAAGGCATCTTTAAGGGGGCATTAATGCAATACCGAGAAAACGTTAACTTATATTTAACATTATGTATGTTAAATTGTTAATATTATACATGTTAAATATGTCCATTGTTATTTAAAATAGGTATATCTTTCTTGTCCACAACTATTGTGCAACATGATGTAAGTGTTTATGGGAGAGGTTACATTTAAAATCTACACAAAATTGTGAATGAGCACATGACTCTGTCCTAATACTAAATTTCTCCGCCAATATGATAGCCGATTATTCAGAATGATATCTGCCGATACAGACGATTGAGCCATTTGATTTTTTTAAGGAAAAAAAGGCTGTAAACTATACAGAGAACCCTCTCATTTTATATACTACTATAATATTAGATGTTAAAATGAACAAATGAGCCCAAACATATATAGTATCTATAAAACATATATAGTATAGTATCTATAAAACACTATATATGTAAACATATATAGTATATATAGTATCTCTCCCACACTATAATAGTTTGGGCTCATTTGTTCATTTTAACATATATATATTCAGATATAATAATTACACAAATAAAAAACTAAAAGTGTTTATATACAATTCAGCTGTACATTAGGTAGCTGTCATAAACACTTGATGAAAACCATGACAAATTTATTCAAATATTCATACATAACTACGAGTAAATAAGCTCCTCTCTAGTGTTTTTCTAAACTGTGAACGTTGGATAACTTTCCTGAGCTAAATGCAATGGTATGTGACATACTGTTCTCAATTTGTTTTATTGATGTCTTTCCGCAGGTGAAACACTGATTGAGCGATTATATGTGACATGATACATATTGGCAAGTTGTTGTACTATATTTTTTAACATGTCTTTTGATTCTCCTGGATGTTTTTTCATGCTATAACTTGTATTAAAGTGGAAGAAAACACTTGTGCTCCGTGCTGGCACTACAGCGATCTGTCACGTCAAAATGCCATTTATTGCTTGGATATCTTGATAAAATGGAGAGAATTTGAAAGTTGAGACTTATCAGAAGTAAAAACTATTGGATGCAACTATTGGATGGTAGGCTTGCTACAGATAACGTTTGGTGTAGGGAAAAAAACACAGACCTGGCAATTCTGGCTTAAACTACGGATGGTTCATAGGGTCAGATAGAATTTGCTGTCACTATGTTTTAATTGTTAATACGTTATTGTCGCATTAACTTCGACAGCGCTAATTCAACATAAGAGACATTTTCTTCACAGTATGAGTTGTAGTCTGACTGCAATCTTTCAGCCCCATTTTGATTGAAAGGATATAAATGGTCCTGATCATCAGCTGTTTTCAAACAACCGACCGATGGCCGATTGTGAAAATAACTGCTTCTATTGGCCGATACATTGGTACATCCCTACACTGTATATATCTCTCCAAGCCTTTTCTCATGATCCAAAAACACTAAAAAGTTCAGTTCAGGACAAGGCATTTAGAAAAAAAAACCTTTTTTCTTTGTGAAGAAGCATGTCAGAGGTGTCTGAGAGGAGAAGAGTTTTTAATCAGCATGGTTTGATTGGCTCAAAGACACATGCATCAATCACTGTGCATTAGCAGGTTACTGCGGTGTAGGGAACTGTCACTTGGAAGTTTCAGAGATCAGATGAGTATGAGAAACTCAAGCAATAAAAGAGAGAAGCAGCTCAGAGCCGTCTCGTTGAGCTTCTAGTGGCGGAGGAGAGCAGGTGATGGGTTTTCCAACTCGTATTCTTGCCCTGTCAAGTTACAAAGAGCTCTTTTTAAATCTACAACACCTGAATCTCTCCACAGCCAACTCAGCACATACAGATAGGGAGAAAATGTCTCCAACAAAAACTTATCTGACAGATAAAGAATTCATTTTGAATTGTTCTCGCATTTTCACTTTTTGAAATCAGACAGACTCGGCTAAATCCCTTTTCTTCTTGGTTCTACAAAGCCCCTATGCTTTCACACGGCAAAAAAGGCGGGATTAAGATACGGAGATGTCAGGGAGGAGATAGGAAAGCTGGAGGCGGCTCTCGCTCCCGAGGCAATGATGGAAAGTTGAATGCAGGGGGAGGAGAGGTGCATTTCAAATGCATGGAGAACAGACACGTCATCAAGCATTGCAGACAGGGCTGGAGTTTGAAGTGGAGTGAAAGTTTCTGGGGTTTAGGATTTCATGCGTTCAGAGTCAGCATTCTTTTAATTTAGAGATACGTAGCCGTACAAGTTGCTTCACAGTTAGACTCTTCTGAGGTTCTTAGAAATAAAAAATCCTCCACTTGCCAAGACAATGAAATATAATAACACATCCATTTTAAAGAGGGTAGAAGAAAAATGTTGGGAGAAAAAAATAAGGTTTAAAAATAAGGTAAGAAAAAAAACATTTCACCTTGCCTGAATTCATTCAAAACATCTCCTCATTAACATTATCTGGAAAGCACATATATATGAAATATTATGTCTTACCCTTGTTCAGATTCACTCCCCGGCCTCTGCTCTATTTGTCCCTGATTGCATATTGTTTATTGTATAATTTTAGGTCTCAAAATTGGCCGGGAGAAACTCATTAAGGAGAAAGTCAATTGGGGATTTGCACAGCTGGGGGTGAGAAAAGACATCCCAGAGATCCATCCACACTGTGAAATGCAAGCCCAGGGTAATTGGAACTAGCTGAATGTAGTTGAAAAAGCTTTTTTGGGGGGCTAGTTTGTTAGCTCAAGCAATCATGCATCACTTCTAAGCACAGTTTTACATGGTGATGAAATGGTAAATGGTGCAATCAGAACAAAAATGCACAGGGGGAAGTCATATAAAAGTCACATAGAATATTTTCAAACATACGTGAAGTAAATAGCATCCATTTTGATTTCATGATAACTTTAAAAATGAGCAAATATGGTTTGATTGAAGTCATCAATCAAATATTGTATGTTTGAAAAGAGGTTTAACCTTAAACATAGGAAGTCAGTGTACTCATATTATTAATCTACACTATTTTTGGCATAAGAAGCACTAATGGGAGCAGAGGTTTACATGCTAATATTTCAGTAGACATGTTACTACATTCAGCCAGACTTGCAGTATTATAATAATAAGAAGATAAAGCAGCATAAAGTAAATAATACAATAAAAGGTGTTGACATTTCTCACTCCTGCCTCAGACCTCACAGAGAAGAGAGCCTAACAAGCAAATGTGCAAAACCAACATGTACTAAGAATATAAAGTGATGTATGATAGTCCTTTCAAACTTTAAAACTGGAGATTCAGCCTCTAAATAAGCAGAGCTTCTTATGTTTCCTCACATTATTAGGGCACAAACCCATCTTGTATGAAACCACTAGCCAGTAGTTTCTGAAGGACTTCAAAGTTTCAGAAACTTCTTAAAAAATGAGCCTAATTACACTGAGGATATAAAGTGTCATTTGAAAAAAATGTCATCATAGTACAAATACTGAGGGGCCACCACCTACTACTCGATTCTGCTGTATGAGAAAGTAAGGGGAAAGACGAGAAGGTCCCAAATTTCCATAACCATATTTTTGAGAAACAGCCCTGGCAGTCTTGAGAACAAGGCATGGCATCACCCTTCATACACTGAGCCATTTTCCACAGGTTCTTCCACAGTTCTTTCATAATCCCCCCCTCCTTTTTCATTTTAAGTATTACCAGACCTTATAAAAGTACAACATTTGAAAGGATATTGTAAAATAAGAAACTATGAGTACTTTTGGCTAAGCTTGGCTAGTTGGCACACAGCAAATGTATGCACAGAAGGCTTCACTAAAGAGTGCATTCAGTTAAACTATGATATGTAGTTGGGCATAAATTCCTTTGGAATATGACACTATATAAACATTTCCTCTTCAAGATCCATCAACTTCATGTTGTTCAAAATGTATGACTAATTCCATGGAACGCAAAAGGAGATGTTTTAAAGAATAGTGCTGGTCACTCTTTATCATGCAATTCTGATGCTGATTGAGAGTTTTAAGCTTCATTATAACAAAAGTATCATAAAAGTGGCCCTACAGTCTTCTGAAGCCATTTGAGAGAGAACGATTAATATTGACATCCGCTTCATTTCTATTAGATGAGTTCTTGAGAGAAGCTGTGACACATGATTCATGAATGAATTTTCAATGAATCCCTTTATCTGGTTCACAAACCAATCTGAATGCTTCATTCATGAATCAAAGTGGTTCTCGAGTTCAACTGATTTATTGATCCATTTGCAGTGTTTCTCTAGTTCAGAGGATAACCACTTTAATGTCAGTCTGTTTCTAACATGAAACTATGATTGTAATGACTTGGAATATAATGCACCAAGACTTTTATTGTGATTTTGAAAGCTTTCTGTTTTCTGAAGCTTGAAAGTGTCATTCTTAATGAGGACTAACAACCAGAACACTTCTTCAAAATGTCTCCTTTTATATCCCGTCAAATCCTATGGGTTTAGAACGACATGCAGGTTAGTAAATGATAGCAGAATTTTAATTTTTGACTGAAGTACCCCTTTAACTATTCCTTTAAATATTCATAATGTTATGTTGGAAGTATTATGAATTAAACATACGAATTGTAGCTGTTTGAACTAGCCTTTGACAAAGTCATCCTTTGATTTGGAGACCAGATCCTTACCTTCAGCTGATGCCAGTCGACCCCAGTGACCCAAGCAGATGGTGAGAAGCACTAGAGAGGAGCAGATGACCCTCATGACTCCCTCCTTCAGCTCCTAACCATGATATATATAAAAAAGAGCAATATAAATAATCAGGAAACAGGTGTGTTAAGAAATACTGTTCTAAGCTCATTCTTAAGGTTGTGCCTTATGACACAGCGCCACTTTTTTTTTTAAATACCATTTTTAATAACATTTAATACCATACGTCTGCAATAAAAGAGCTTTGAAATAATTGCTGGAAAGTGTTAAAAAGCATGTGGGAGCAGTCATAATCGATACAGTGGTTAAAGGCCAGATTAATAATGGTGCCTATAAGGTGCTTTTAGAGTATAAGATCCACTAATGATCCAAAGCATTTTCAATAAAGCTTTGTAACCCATGACGTTTGACGATTATCATTACAGTGTCCATCTGTCACTTTCGGTAACAGTGTCATCTCTCACATACACAGAAATGCAATGCTTCTCCACAATGGATACTCAATAATGCCTACAATTAAAACAATAATAATGTGTGAAACAGAAGCCATTATTCCACTCTAAATGTTTCAAACTGTGCAGGAAGTCATCATGTTTAATTCTTGAAGAGGCATCCAGATATCATTTTGGAAATAAAAAGGTTGATTTGCATTTTTAATCCCATTTTGAGTAAAAATCAAATGATTAAGTCATAAAAACACATTCTATTACTCCTGGTTCATCCATCACATTGGAAATAAAAGTAGAGCATATTGCATTGTGGGATACAGTAAACATAAGGTTATCCAAGTAGGCTACTGCTGTTCAAAAGTTTGGGAATAAGAAATTTACTATTACAATTTAAAACAACTGTTTTCTATTTTAATATAGTTTAAAATGTCATTTTCAGCATCTTTTCTCCAGTCTTCACTGTCACATGATCCTTCAGAAATAATTTGAATATGCTGATTTGGCGAACAAGAAACATTTATGATCACCATCAATGTTGAAAACAGTTCAGAGTTTGTGTAACAGACAGAGACTTTTTTTGTGAAAACTGCGATATATATTTTTCAGGGTTCTTTGATGAATAGAAAGTTCAAAATACGTTTATTTAAAATAGAAAATACATTCTTTTGAAACATTTTAAATTTATTTACTTTAATTATGAAGTACATATATAATTAATGACTATATAGTGCAGAAACATATGCTATTCTGAACATAGCAATAATATAGTGCAAAAAACAGCTGTTATCATGTTTTATAGGGACAGCTGACATTACATTGAAATTAATGAAATGAAATGAATTTGTTTCACTCAAATAATAATGAAAGTTCATTGTGCTTAATAAAAAATGCTGAGTTAAGTTTCATTATAGTAAGCTGAACTTAATTTGATTGAGTTGAGTTGCAAACATTTCTTATTCCCAGCATGCTTTGTGTCAGACTGTATATAACTGCTGGCATTAAGTGTTATTTTGTGTGTTTCCGATTAACATAGGGAGACATAAATGATGTGTAATGTTGGGATTTCAGGGGGTTTTGTTATGTTAGTTTTCTAGGTTATCATTGTGGTGAAGAGTAGAGCCTGTGGTTAGGTTGAAGATGGGCTGCAAAACTTTTAAGATCACATATACTGAATGTTGTTTGATGATATTCATGTAAGTTTATAATGATAGTCTCTTTGATAGTTATAATAGCATGTGCTATTTGCCATCTCACATTTAAACAAGATCTGTTTGTGATGTTTATGTAAATGAGCTGTATGTAATTAACATTATGATGAGCCAGGTGAGGCTGAGAACTGTGGGATGCCAGTATCATGATTGTTAATGTGAGACACCTGTGCACCACACTGGCCTTGCTCCGCTTCCACAGCTCTCGGCCCCGCACCACTTGTCACAAAGGTTTTCAGTTCTACCAACTTAAAAAAATGAGTAAGTTTACTTAAATGTTTTAAGTTTCCTCAAATGTTTTGAGTATTCTGAACTTATCGAGTTTTACAGTGTAGACATAATGATTTTTATACTGTAAAAACTGTATATTCTATCCTCTAACCCTAAACCTACCCTATTTTCAAAAAACATCATTCTGTATTATTTATACGCTGCTTTTCTCATGGGGACCAAAAAATGTCCTCACAAGGACAAAGATTTCAGATATTGCCATCATTACATATGGTTTACCAGACCCCCCCCCCCCCACACACACACACACACATACATACACACAGTTGTGTTTTTGTGTTTTATGGGGACTTTCCATAGGCGTAATGGTTTTTATACTGTACAAACTGTACATTCTGTCCCCCTACACTACCCCTACCCCTAAACCTACCCATCACAGAGAATGTTCTGCTATTTTAGATTTTCAAAAAAGATAATTCTGTATGATTTATAAGCTTGTTTCCTTGTGGGGAAAAATTTGGTCCCCACAATGTAAGGAATACCCGTCCACACACACACACAATGTTTCCTTTGCAATTAAATATAAGAAACTCTCTTGTACTAATGATTTATTATCTTTCAGTGCATATGGAGGGATTCAGCATCTTTAATTGCCTGTAACATACAAACGAAACTAAATGGACTATGAAGTATATCTCAAATATATTTACATGCGTTCACAGAATCAACACCACCTCACTTCTCTGTTTACAGACATGCTGTTCACTCAAAGTGACCCTCACTGGCATGTCTGGACATGAACCTGTCAGAGTGATGTATTAGTCAGAACGCCCGAGGGACAAGGTCTTCTCCTCGGCCTTTAATAGCTTTCTTGTGAATTTCAGCTTGTCGGTGAGGTTTGTGCAGGCAACACCTAATCTGCATCCTCCGACTGAGGTCATAACACCTGTAGGCGCCGTACCAGTTGAGACACCGAGAGTGAAGGTGTCATGCGAAATAACACCCCAGAGACTACACTATCACCTGAAGATGAGAAACGCTCTACATTTCTTTCACTGGCCGCCCGCACGTCTGTTTGTATCATTCCGATTCAGTTATTTACAAAGCTCTACCTCGCTTCTCACCACGAAATCAACAGTGTTCTAGTAAACAAGACAACATCCATTTCAGGTGAGCGAGGCGGAGATTCTCCATTACCTGTATTCAATGCCTCTGGGCAAATTCTCATTACCATTCGCTTCCACGCACAGAAAAAGGAATGGAAATTAAAGCTTGTGCTTGTTTTGTTCCCATTTCACTTTGTTTGCCGTGCAGCGAGAACAGCTGGACCACGCAGATAAAGGAAAGAGTCTCTCTCGCATTCTGTCTTGGCTCAGTGCCCGGAAATCTGAAGTGAATGTCTATAGTCGAAATGACAAAAAGCACTAGTTAGGGAATCAAGTATGTGGGCTACAAGCGACAATTCATAGTGTTTCAATGAAAGATTGATAGTTACAATCAATGCATGCGAAAACAATAATCTGGGACCATCTAAGAGAATGGCTAGAAGTGACAATGTTCATTTTAATAAACAAGCGCTTTAATTAGCTATTGTTGAAATGTCTACAGTCATTTTGTTTTGCAGACCGCTGACAGGAAGGAGGCTGTCAAGAAGCCGCGCAGTGTGTTTTTTCATGTCAGAGCCTGAGAGCTGAGGGAAAGAGGGAGCGTTAAACTCTCTCTCTCTTCAGAAAAGTGCAAACAAGCGACGAACGGTATTCTTATTTCATGTAGGTAGCCTATATAGTGCTGTCAGCTAATCACTGGGTAATAAACACCTCTAAAAATGACTGTGCAATGTGCTAAAAATGTAACTGGTGTGAAAACCTAATGATATGGCATCATTTTAAAACATATTAAACGTCACGAAATTTTTAGCACAGATCATTTGGATACAGGAACCTGGGAGCTAGAGAGACACTTCAAACACATGCAGAGAGATTTATAATCCGGTCTGTGGCATTTGTAATCATGTCTGCAGCACTGTTTAACCTTCAATTACATCTGTTTTGCAATCATTCTTTTCCAAAGGAGCATTTATCTTTTTTTTATGCGTCTCACTCAAGGAGACTGGTTTGCTTGGAGCTTGGTTTATTAAACTAAATCGAATTCTTAACGGGAATGTGTGCCAAATTCACCAAATGGGAATAGTCTGTGTCCACGAGTTATGTCTCTTCACCTCGTCTCCCCGTGCATTAGACCAGATGGTTTTACCATCAAGATAGAGCATGCATTTTTTTCCCCCACTCCCACAGGCTGATTTTGAAAAAAAAAAAACCCTAGACAGACTGTCCTGAGAAGGTTTAGAAAGATCATGAATGAACTACGGTCTGTATGAAATTTAAAAGCACCTTGCCAGAGGGTTGCAAGAAAGAACTGTCCTTCAGATCACACTTAAACTGCATCGTGACAAGCAGTTATCAGAGAGAAGTGTGAGACTGCACAGCTGCAGATGCTTCCAAACCTTCTCTTCTCCTCAAACAGACAGCGTCACAGGGATGTGATCATATTCCACCCATTATTGGGACACGCAGCTGTCCAGATGTGCATGTGGAAAGAGCAACTTTTCATTTTATATGATTTTAAACAATAGCCTACTGCTTTGATTTGTATTAATGTAAAAGCCAAAACCAATGTATTATTATTATATAGTATTATTATTAGCCAGTTTTTGTTGTTGTTGTTGTTGTTGATGATTTATTATACCCTTGCGATTTCTTATTATGTGCATAATTTAACCAGTTATCTAAAAAAATGTTCTTTACAAATAAATATTTCTCTTTGTATAGTTTGTGTTAAAACAATCAAAATAAAAGAATACGCAGTACAGAAAAAGCGCCGCTGAATACCGTGAGCGCGCGCGTTATCGCGCACTACCGCACGGGGGCCACGGTCAGGGCAACAAGTCAAAAACTTTTTACCACAAAACAAATTGGTGCAAAAAAGTGCAAAAAAACAAAGAAATAAAAATGAAATAAAATACATATTTTGACTTGCTGTATGTGGAGTATAGCATGTGCCAAATTAACAAAAAAACGGCGTGGGCAGAACATTTGAATAATGAAGGAAAAAGCCTAAATGACACCGTATATAACTAATATCTAATATAGAACGAAGCATTCCTGTCGTTTGCATGCACACAAAGCATGATTATATGCATACAGTATATTGATAAATACATTACGTGGAATTTATGTGGAATAGGCTGCAAATGTCACGTTTCAGTAAATATAACTAATGAAAAAACCGATACTATATCTCCTCGCCGTCGTAAAGATTCCCCATATGACAGACCAAAACATTTTACCTGCTGCGATCGTTAATCCAATGAATTATGGCCACATTAATCCACAGAAAACTGTTCTTAGTGTAATCCAGAGCTTCCAAGAGTCCTCTCCTGCGTGGATAAAGTTTTTGCCTGGGAGTTCTCCTTCTCCAACTCTTTTCTCCCCTCCCCTCACAGTTGTTTTAATAAACTTTCCCCTCTCTGTCGTTTCTTGATGGGAGAATCTCTAGGATACGCGTGATGACATCATCAGCTTTGTGGAAACGCGCCGCAGGCTTTACTTTCCGCTCCCGCCTCCCACAAGTCCTGCTTTGTTTCATTCCCCCTTTTCAACTATGATTCCACGGCTGAGGAACTCATGTGAGGTCACGGTAATGCAGACAGGTCATCGGTGACTGAAAACCATTGGAAAAATATTACAAACTGCTGCCACAGTTTTGATGGTATATGGTTCCACTGCAAAAAAATCTGTTGTTTTGGCTTTGGTGGTAAACATGTGGATTGAATTGGCTGTAACTCTACGTTTTTAATCGAAATAAGAAGTCGGTGCCCAAAAAAATGGTAATTCATAACTTCCTCCAAAAGCATTGCCAGTGTCTAAATACGCATAGTAAAAGCAGTATGTCAAATGATGATGTCTGAATACACAGTTTGATGAAACAGTAGTTGAACAATACCTGCAGGGACATGATGCATCCACTTTGAAATGTCCAACCGCTTTTCTCATGAGGCCATTAGAGCTGAAGCGCTGTCAGATTCAATAAAGTCAACAAAAAATATATACAAAAATGGCATGTTGTGCTTTGGTTGTTTGATAGTTTACAGTGAAATCCACTTTCTGAAGGTTTTAGAAGCACAATTGAAATATGTATGGGTCATTATTGGTAAACTACAACATGAAAGTATTCCAAATTATTGGTAAATGTGAATAATGCCACCAACAACAATCATAAAGATTCTCATTGAAAATCCATATGCTGTATTTGACCAATCACTTCAGCTGTTATCTGCATTCCAATGGGAAAGTTTCTTAGGAGCCAAACAGGGGTGCATTTCCCGTAAACGACGTAACTCGCTCTTTAACAACCATAATGCAATGCATCGTTGAAGAAATCAACTAGCTAACTGTTTCCCAATTTGTCATTCAACTACGTTGGTGAATGATGTTAACGCATGCGGTGGAATAATAACTTCTTTTAACGAATCCGTTTGAGATCTAATTAATTCTAGATGTTTTTTTGCTATGAACTACAGACATGGCTTCTGCTTTGAATCTCCTAAACTAGATAAACGTATCTCCTAACTAAAAGACGTATATATATTCGAAATTTCAGATATAGATTGTATGTCAACTTGCTCATTTTACTCAAGATAATGATTTATTAAGTCCACATGTCATAAAAACAAGAAACTATACTTCCCACAGGTTGAGAGCTGTCGTTCCAACCACACAAGTTTGCGATGTTCGTTGGAGGTTTAGAGAAACACCAAGGACTCGTACCCTTCGCCGGCAGTTTGATTGACAGGCGATCTAACCGATCATAACCCCGAATCCGCCATTTTGTCTGACAAAGTTAGTAGATTAATGTTCTTGAACTTGAACTTTAAAAATTGTGTGTCCTCACATCTTTCTGCGCTTGAAACAACATTCCTTCTGATGTTCATTCATGTTTATTTGATGCTATAAATGAACTAGTATGAAGAGATGATCGGTTCACGAGCCGCTTGAAGGAGCTACAGCGATCTGTCACGACACATTAAAGACACACTATACGCTATTTACTGTTTAAACTTCTTTAAAAATTACAATATTTTAAATATGAAACTGTTTCATACATTGTCAGTGTCTTTGCTCCGCGATGTCTTTTTCACTGTGTGAGAACATGATGTGTGAGAGCGCATGGCTTGTCGGACATAGTAACAGTAACTAAAGGAGGCGGGTCTTTGCGAAGGGTCGACTGGCTAACAATGCTTTTGAGAAACGTTAACGTAACGTTAATTTAGCCTATAAAATGTGTCCAGCTCTAGGCCTATATACAGATTTGCTAATTAGTTTAGCTGCCTACATCCATCTTTCTAATTTTATTCCTCTCACAGAATCAATGCTCAGCTTTTTTTTTTTTTAAATGACAAACTCTTAAGGACTGCCTTAAAGAAGTTGCAAGAACAAGTATATTTGTAGAGTGTACTGAACTCCAGAGTATATTTGAACTGTGTTTAACATCCTTGTATCAATATGCTGTATTATAAATTATCGTTAATTCTTAAATTTATCTTTTCTTATAGCCACACTAAAGATCCTAAATTTGGGAAACCTGGTTCGAATTATTTACTTAAGTTGTTTTGCACCATAATATGACTTTTGACAACAAAAGTACTGTAGATTTAACTTTAACAACCCAATACATTTCATAGAAAAAGGCCGCTAAACTACTTTTGCCATCTTCTTCGATCTTTTTTGGACAAAGGGCATAACCTTTCACTTAACCTACTTATCTGTGCCCTAACAATGACCTGGTTCTCTTAAAGTTCAAGGCATCCTAAAAAAAACAGGATGTAAGTGGCTGCAGCAATGACGGAACATCTGGAAAAAGGCTGCTTGACTATGCTCACGTGCCTCTAGACCTCTAGACTCTGCTAAACCTAAGGTATACAAAGTTGAGAAAACAGTATATAACTGAGCGTCAGACTGGAGATGTCCATAATATATCAGGATCAATCCCAGAGAGTGGCCAGAGTTTAAATTCTAATGCTGCAGCATTGTGTTCCTGAGTTAGCCTCACCATATGAAGTCCGACGTTCCTCTCTGTGATTGTGCTGTTTGGAATGATGATGGGCAATCTTGATGTCATATTGTAAAATATAGATGAGATGATGTAAACTATGTTGTAAAAAACATACCCGGGGGATACAAATAAGCAGCAGCAGTGGTGCTGGAGCGTAGCCAAAACATGTTTCATCTGCAGTTAGACCATTAAATAAAATGACAGAGACGATTAGCATTCATACTCAGTCTGAGTTCTACATATCAAAGTATTTATGATCCCTTGTCTGGCTTTGGCATAGACTTCCAGACATGTTCTTTAAACAGGAGAAGGGTAGGCAGGAATAGCTTTCCTAACAGAAGACTATATGCAGGAAATCTTTAAAAAGCATCAGAGAATTTGTCTTCCATGTATAAAATATACATATTTGTGGTAGAGTGTCTTAAAACACTGGATGCTTCCACTATATTTAATGAATATAATAATTGAAACTTGATTATTGATTCTCACGTGAAGCCGAAACTGCATACTGACAGTAATGACAACAGAGAGGATGTTGCCTGAGAGCGAAGTGCCAAAATACCATTCAAAACTTTGGGGTCAGTAAAATAATAATAATTAAAAAAAAGTTTCTTCAGCAAGGATACATTAAATTGATCAAAAGTGACAGTAAAGTCTTTTACATTGCTACAAAAGAAAATTATTTAAAATAAATGTTGAACTTTTAAACTTTCTGTTTATCAAAGAAACCTGAAAAAAAGCATAACACATTTTCAACAAAAAAAATCAGCACATAACTTAATACAATAATTCATAATAATAAATGCTCAGGCTAGATCGTTTGCGATTAAGAATAAGATCATGTGACACTGAAGAATGGAGGAAAGGCAGCTGAAAATTCAGCTTTGTATCACAAGAATAAGTATTTTTTTTTTTTTTAAAAAATGGGATTTTTGTATAGATTCTGTGCAATGTTTACAGTTTATTTGCATAGTGTAACTTAAAATGAGATTATATGCTGCCAAATGTAAAATGCCACTAGTCAGAAACCGAGTTATTTTGTTGATAATTCAAATAGATCCATGAAATTTTAATGGAATAAGAAAAGTAATTGTGTAATGAAAAAAGGTCAGGCACAAATGACGTCAGTATTCCGGCTTGACATGTAAGACATTTTTTGTAACATTTCTCAAAGTTTCTGAGAACATTTGTAATAGGTTTGTTGATAAGAATAGAGTTTGAATGTGGGTAAGCAATTTTCAGTGAAGAGAAATGGCTTTATATGAGGAATGTCCTTTCCTGCTTGCCCATGAAGTCTAAGCCAAACTCCCCTGGGTTGAGAATTCCTGAATTTGAATTGAGAGGTAGCAAACTTAAAGGGATAGTTCACCCAAAAATGAAAATTCTCTCATCTCACCCCAAACCTGTATTAATTTCTTTCTTCTGCTGAACACAAAAGAGGATATTTTGAAGAATGTCTGTAACCAAACAATTAATATTGACTTCCAGTATTTTTTTTTTTCATACTATGGAAGTCAGTGTGATCCATCAACTGTTTGGTTACCGATATTCTTATGACAGAATTTTCATTTTGGGTGAACTATCCCTTTAAGGCTGCAGAATTAAAATGAACTGAAAGCCAATAACGTTTAACTAGAATAGGAGATTTCTTTAAAAAATCTTGAAAGTTTTATAAGCTTTACAGGCAGCCATAGAAGCAAAGCATTGTTGAAATGTCACTTAGAAAGTTGCATTTAATTTATATTCATTACATTTAACAAATTTGTTGACCAGGATGGAAGAACACTTCCCTCCCCCAAATGCATGTTGAATTTCTTTGAGTTGTAATTAAATAAATTCTTATTCCTGCGGTGCCAGTTCAAATCACACTAGTCGGAGCACATCTCAAAAGCAAGTATAAAAGAGGGTCTTGATGGGAACTTCTTGGCGCAGACTAGTCAACGACTTAAAATATCAGAGGTGACAAGCTTGAATCTTGCAGTGTGCTGGCTATACACTTCTGCTAAAAGTTTAGAATCAATTTTTTTTCTGTATTGAAGAAGTATTAAAGTGTTTTTTTTTTTTTATCACCTGCTGCTGCCTCATCTGTCTCGTTTCAATGCCTCAAATTCCTTTGCCCATCTCAAGCTTGTGATTCTTCACTCTTGAGCAAAGTCCATTTAAAGGAATATGGCCTGGCAGTCATTTTTTTGGCCTTTAACTTCCATTCCATACAGTTTTGCACTCTTAAGAGGATGAGGTATGGGGAGAAAAAAAATCATCTGTGTTTTTTTCTCACCAAACGCCCTTGGTGGATGATTTTCGAATAGCATCGCAGAGAAGTCAATGCTCAAGGACTGGGCACACCTATCCAACCACACAATTGGATTTGATTTCAAGGTTCAGCAGAGAGTGACAGATATGAATCATATAATCTATGAGCTTGAACACAGACCCTTAGACACATATGAGAGCCTCATGGAGAGAAGCCACAACAAGTTACTTTTGCAACCTAAAAGTGAAAATACATATTTACAGATACAGATTCACATTTATTAAGTCAGTCCTATCCCATTATGACCCATATAGTGAAATATATGTTGTAAACGGTGAGTCGTGGTCTAATGGTGAGGGAGTTGGGCTTGTAACCTGAAGGTTGCTGGTTCGATTCCCACGCTGGCAGGAATTGAAGGTGGGGATTGTGAATGAACAGTCTCTCCACCTTCGATACCATGACTAAGGTGCCCTTGAGCAAGGCACGAAACCCCTAAATGCTCCTCTTGTAAGCGTCTGCCAAATGAATAAATGTAAACAGCTTCTTAATGGTTACAGTATGTGTACTTACTCTAGAAAGTATACTGGTCATTAGGTAACTACTTGGTTTAGGGGTAGGTTCAAGTACATAATATGTACATGTGGAACAGGACTGTAAAATAAAGTGATACCAAATATTTTTTTAAATGGAAATATACAGTTTAGAAATGCCAAAATATATTACAAAAAGTAATTTGTAGATGCCTTCAAAACTTTCTATATAAGTGTCAGGTCATTCTGTGTGTCAGTATCAAAGCAAATGACTCGCTCATAAAATGACTCGGCTGTCAATGAGTCGGTTTTTTACAATTAGTTCATTGCGGAAGACATTATCATAATCTACATTAAGTGCAGCCCTATTGAAAGCCAAAGACTGTTTTGCATAATTAAGGCAATCCCTACACACATTTCCAGAACAGAAAAGAAAGTTCTATCCCAGAAAAAATGGGCAACGCACCAGCCCCTAAAATCTGCTGAACCAAGAACCACTAACATCAGAAACCAAGGAAACGGAATAAAATCCCCACCAAGAAGTTTTCAGATCAGCAACCTAATTTGACTAAGACTGACACAAAACAAAACTAGATCACTCCCATTATCTCTATCTTAATTAATAGACGGCTATTGGAGGATGTAGAGGAGAGAGAGAGAAAGATGCAAGATAAGTGTTCAGATTGGTGGAGCATATTAAAGTTTTTCTTCACAGTGTTAGAGACAACATGGCTGACACTTCTGCTACATCCAATGCCAAAGAAAAAGGAAAATAGAGCACTCATGGCCAACTGACACATATTCAGAGACTTCCTTTTACAGCATTTAGGCAGTGAGAGATGGAAAAAACTAGAGGGATGGAACTTGCTGAGACAGAGGAATATAGTCATGACCACAACAGCCAATGGAGTTTGGAGCACTTACAAATGTGCCTCTATTACATAAGGTTGACATTTATGACAATGGATCATTTTAGACTGAGTTGGATAATTTTCTTTGAAAAATATTTGCTTTGAACTCGAGTATGATTGTATTGGATAATTTGATTGGATTTAAGAATAATATTGGAAAATCTTTCCACGGGTCAATTTGAGTGGCAATACAGATTCTATTCTATTCTATCAGATGCAGATGAAACAATAGACCCTGCAGTAGATGGATGGGATAGATAGCCTTTGGGAATTCCTTGCACACTCACAATCCACAATTTTTCCAGACATCCTTCCAAACATGCACCGGAAAGCTGATCCTAACATGAATCTGGACTCTTTTTGCCAAATGTATTTTCCAGTCAAGATGTAAAACAGCCTTCATTCTTCACAGGCTGTTTTTCACTTCTCTTACAACATTCATTTTGACTGAAACCCGCAGCTAAACATAATTTAGCTTCAAAACCAACTTGAAACTTTCAAGGACAAACCATAGTAGACGCTATTAAGCGTACTCACTCAATCCCATAATGCACCGCAGCAATAGAGTGTACAAATGATGTACACTCAATGTCTAGACAATATCCATAATGCACTGTGAGGGTCGTGCCGAATTAATTCCCGCGTCTCGCCAGAAGATGGTGCCCATGGCTGAATCATCCATGCATCCGTTTTCCAATCCGCTTGTCCAAAGTAAGTACTGCATAATTTCACACCGATATAATTATATATTCCTTTTTGATTATTAAATAGTTGATTTAAGTTTAATTTAATTATATATGTTAGTTTCCATGACAGAGTTCAAGGTAAATCTTTTCATTACTACTGGAGCTGGCAGTTTGCTAAGTTTCAAATGATTATTAAACAGCGAGCACACACTGAAAAAGCGGCTGTCCTTCCCTGAATTCATTCACTCGTTTTCGTTTACTCCTTCAACTGGCCTATATTAGTGGACTAATGTATAGTGAATGATGATATAGGGGGTGATTTCGAACACAGGTAGTGTTTTTGAACGAATCTGTTATGTGATTGATTCATTAATGACTCATAATACACTCACTTATCACCACCTACTGGTGAAATGATGTCGTACCTCACATTGTCATCATTATTTAAAACTGTTTTTGACTTTTTTTTTCCTCCAAAATTTTACTTTGTGTTGGCGTTTTCAGAAACAGCTGCTAGCAGCAATTATCGCAGTTCAAGCGCTTTAAGCACATTCATAAAAAGGGATTATGTTTTATTTATCAAGCATGTAACCACTTAAATCAGAGCTTCCCAAACTTAAGAGGGGTAAGGCCCCCCAAAAACATTGCATAAGCTCCACGACCCTGCCGTTAAAAAATATATACTGACATTTACCTACAAATACATTTATTAACAAGCTTGTAAGAATTCCATGTGAATTATGAGAACTAAACATTCTTTACAAATATATTAAATCCATAACACTAACCTTACATACTTTCAAAAAAATCTAATTTTAGAACATTTGGAATATTTTAATTATTTTAATATATTGATTTGGACTAGCTACGGCCCCCCTGCAATACCGCTACGGCCCACCGGGTGGCCGCGGCCCACAGTTTGGGAAGCACTGACTTAGATCATAGTTGGAAAAGACCATTTAAAGTGAATACAGGCAGTTTACCATAAGCAATATGATTTTTTAAGCTTTTTAACAGTTATAGCGCCACCTATGGTCTGATTTCCATAAAAGTTGTCAAGTTCTTTAGAGCCATATGCTGCATGTGCTCACCCATTTTCATAAAGTTCTGAGTTTTTGTTTATATATATATATATAGCAGGGGTGTCCAAACTCAGTCCTGGAGGGCCACTGCCCTTCAACTTGCCTCAACACACCTGCCTGGAAGTTTCTAATATGCCTAGTCAGACCCTAATTAGCTGGTTCAGGTGTGTTTATTTGAGGTTGGAACTAAACTCTGCAGGACACCCTTGATTTATAGGCTTATGTGAGCACTTGGACACCCCTTTTCTAAATTACCTTGTTAAAGAGTAAAGTTCAACTTTTTTGGATAATTATTGTTCTAGAGAGTCCATAGAATTGTTCTGCACTGGTTTGGTTCCAATTGGGCGAAAAACCTAGGACTAGTTTTTAAAAGTAGTTTTTTTTTTTTTTACATAATCATGAATATTTAATGAACGATTCGATTGACAGTGGTGGTCCTAGAGGCAAAGTTGCTCAGAATGAGGACTTTTACCACGTGGTACAAATGTCGTGCGCGTGTGCAAAAAATTGCACAATCCTTTATGCAAGTGATAAACGTGATGGCGCCCCCCCGACGGCCGATTTCTTTCAAATTTCTCACAGGCCTCTAGAGCTGTGTGTCAAATAGGCCCAGCAAATTTAATTCCCATCGGCCTTCGTTAACCTTGTCTGATAGCTGCTCCGATTTCATTGGCCAATGACACACGTTTTTCGAGATACATCAGCGTCCTCATAGACAACCACGGCACCTCTGACAAACACTAACTGGACTAACAGTGAAGTAGTTATTGCCATTTACATGTGTTTCTCCTGTTATAGTGCCAGCAGGTGGCCAGTTGCTGCGTCCTTTGTCATGTGACCACAGAATGAGCTCTTACATAGGTGTGCTGAGTTTGGTGAAAATATCTCTTTCAGTTCACGAGTTATTACCATTTTAGTAAAAGTGGCTCCACCCAAATTTCAACTATTTTTTGATAATTATTGATTATCAGACTCCGGAGAATCTCGCTGCACTGGTTTGGTTCCAATCAGGCCCAAACCTAAATAAAACACATAAAACCTTATTAGAAAGTAAAGAAATGACTAAAGCTTTCTCCATTTCCAACACCAGTACAGGTATGGCATGGACTAGTAATGAGACTATTTTATAACAGGTTGGCATTCATTTGATGTTATTGGCTAGGTGAGATCCAGCACTGAAATATTATGTCTCAACAAAAACTATGCACCTACCTTTCAAGCCTCTGAAAATCTTGGCCACCTTTTCTTAAGGTCAGATCTGATTAAATGATACATTTGCTTTGGTTCACATCACCTGAGTAGAATTTATATGTATCTTCTATCTGACTTGTTCATGAAACATCTCTTACCATACCCCAGATATGCTTTCTAGCTGAACATTACAACTTGGCTGAAGTGGACCATTGATGTGGCTCTTTAATTAGCTCGGGGCAGCTTCACCACTAAATCATCTTAAAAAGCAAAACCGCACTTGAAAGAATTGCTTTGATGCACCTGGAGTACATACTGATGCGTTTGGCCGCCCATGTAATTGAGTTTGTAGGGCTGAAGTCATTTGAATGCAGTATATACAGTACAAATATACCAAGGGCTATGCGATATAAGCGTGCACTTGTTGGTAGTTCATAAACAAATACCTGCATGCATACACACACGGACATGCTGACAGTACAATTGAACTCCAAAAATTCATACATTTATAAGACAGCATTTTCTTCTCTCTAGAGTCATCCATCCCTGTCCACTGGTCAATATAAAACATGCAGTTAGTGTCAAACCCAATCAATAAGAGTACGCCTTAGTGAGTCCAGCATAAATTTGCCTCCCTTATGTCCTCGGCCCTGTTTGTTATGCTCTTATCCCATTACAGTGGCCCGGGCTGGTGAGTTTTGTGAGAAGATGGTTTTGATAAACACTCAAAATGGAAGAGCAGATGAAAGGTGACTTTTCCCAGACTAGTGAGCATTGGGCATGAGGGACATAATGTTTGATAAATATTTAAATCTAAACGGACAGCAGAAATGTACTCTTTGCTTTTATCATTTTGTTAGGGAGAACTTCTCATGCTCTGTTTTAGCTCTGAGTTCGATGTCTCTCTGGAATAACAGTGGTTGACCTGAAGTGCTTTTGCTCAGTTCACCAATAAATCACGTAAAGTGAAAGCACTGAAGCGCTCAAGGCTCTCCGTGCCAAAGAATGGACCCAGGCAAGCTCATGCTTGATAAAGGAATAGTTCACCTTAAAATGAAAATTATGTCATTCTGTGTCCTCATGAAGTTCCAGAAAGGTAGAGAGTATGATAGTGGGAAATGACTGAGACTTTTAAGTGTCGAAAAGAACTTAAAGCACCATAAATGTATAAATTAAATGCAGTATAGTAAAATCTTCTGAAGTCATACACGATGGATTTGCACAAAAGATTAACATGACGGCACATGCTAGTCGATGAGTTGAATCAACTCCACCGCAACTACATAAATTTATCCACTAACTATTCAGAAATGTCCAGTTTCATTCTAAAAGTTGTAACTTCTTCCCGAGTCTCTCCATCAGTGTCCGACTCCGGTTTGAACAATGTAAGGCTGAACACGTTACTGACAATCATTTTGGCTGCGTGAGATTCTACAGCTTTGTTGTTGTTGAGCAACCAAGCCGCTAGATTTTAAAGCTCCGCCCTCTTTTGGAAAGCAGACGGGAGCAGCAGCTCATTTACATTTAAAGGGACACACATAAACAGTGTGTTTTTGCTCTCACACGAATAGGGACAAATTTGACAGGCTATAATAAATGAATTTTGAGCTGAAACTTCACTGACACATTCTGGGGACACTCTTGTATTACATCTTATGAAAAGGGGCCCTTTAACATCTTTTTAGTGAATCGTTGATCCAATGAATTTCTGAATTTCTTTTTCGGCCAAACACAAAATAAGATATTTTTTCAGTAACCAAACCCCATTGACTTCCATAGTAGTTTTCTTTTTTTATACTAGTCAGTTCGTTTCATCAATTTGGTTACTGACATTCTTCAAAATATCTTATTTTGTGTTCAGTCTAAAAAACAAGAAATTCATACAGGTTTGGAACAACTTGAAGGTGAACAAATGATGGCAGAATTTTCATTTTTGGGCGAACTATCCCTTTAAGATGAATTGCTTGTTGTATTCCTCATCTGCAAATCAATTTGAATAAAAAGCATCTGCTAAATTAATAAATGGAAGTGTACAATACATCAGATTTTCCACGTCTGTGTTCCACAATAGACCTGCTTAATAATGAAACCATGATTCGATTAAGTTTATAGACTAAACAAATTTAGCTGCCTCAAATTAGACAACAAAAAAAGCCTAGAAATATAAAAAGGAAGTAAAACTTTGCAGCTGGAGGGAAAGCAACAGAGGGAAAGTGAGAGCAAGAGACAGTCAATGAAAGAAAGAAAGAGGAGCCTTGGGCGATGAGGGCTGATGGGGCAACATGAATGCTCACATCCTCTCCGCATTAGTGTCTGCAGTGGGACTGCGCCAACAGCAGATGTGGAAAGATCAGCGTGCTGGGAAATTATGCAAATGAAAAGGTGAAGGCTATAACTCACGGATTGATTTAATGCTAAATTATGTGGAGGAATACACGAATGGACTTTGATAAAGCACGACGCATTCAAAGGTTTTAGTTGAGCGTGTCTTTCTTTGAATTCTTAAAATCCATTGTGCTTACATCACTGACACCTCCTTTCTTTTGTTTTACTGTGTGCATTAGTCGACTCCTAAATGATTGCTGTAGTGTTAGGGACAATATAACACTTAACATTAAATGAGATGTTGCTGACTAGATTAATGCTAGTCATTGTCTTTTATTGCATAAACAATACATCTGAAGGAAGTCTAATTGCAAGTGGATCTGGGATGCTGGGACCTGTATAAGATGCGATGATGCCCTAGTTCCAAGGCAGAAACAGACACACCCCGCACACCTGTCAGCTATTGATCAAAGCTCAATATAATCACTTTGACAAAAGCATGCGCTATAGTTGCATAGCCAAAAATTAGGCCGTTGGGTCCCAGAATAACAAAAAAAACAAACAGCTAGCCCTGCTGGTGACTACACATAACACAGTTCTGCAGTTCTGAAAATGAAAAAAAAAAAAAAAAAAAAGATAAGTCACATTGTACGATTGTCATGACACGATCTGGTCTTTTGTTTATCTGTTTCTTTCTTCCCCTGTCCTGTCAGTTGTCACATGTTCCTTGTTTTGAGTCTAGTTCTGTCATGTGATCTTTGTTTTGTTTCCCCATGTGCTTGTCCATCATTAGTTCATTTCAGTCAGCTGTGTCTTGCTTGTTATCCTCCTGTGTTTCTGTGTATATATTCCCTCTGTGTCAGTCCAGTCATTGTCCGTTGTTAAAGTTTCTGGTGTAGAATTTACCTGTTCCTGTCTGTATTCCCGTGGATATCATTAAACTGTTTTACGAAACAGCCCTCGTCTTCGTGCCTTGTCTATACGTTACAGCGATATAGAGTCATAATTATGAGATATTAAGTCAATATAAGTTATAAAGTTGCAATCATGAGAAATAAAGCCACATTTGTGAGCTAAATTGTGTTAGATATAGTCACAATTATGAGATATAAAGTCACAATTGTGAGACAAAGTCACAATTACAATAAAAATGACAACTGTGAGATATAAAGTCGCAATTACAATAAAAAAGTGACAATTGTGACTTTATATCTCCTAATTTTCACTTTTATTGTATTTGTGACAATTGTGAGAAATAAAGCCACATTTGTGAGCTAAATTGTGTTAGATATAGTCACAATTATGAGATATAAAGTCACAATTACAATAAAAATGACAACTGTGAGATATAAAGTCGCAATTACAATAAAAAAGTGACAATTGTGACTTTATATCTCCTAATTTTCACTTTTATTGTATTTGTGACAATTGTGAGAAATAAAGCCACATTTGTGAGCTAAATTGTGTTAGATATAGTCACAATTATGAGATATAGTCACAATTGTGAGACAAAGTCACAATTACAATAAAAAAGTGACAATTGTGAAATGCACAATTGTAAAATACAGTCACAATTATGACATAACATTGCAATTATGAGATCAAAAGTTACAATTGTGAGATATAGGGTATGACTAATAACGAAAAGTGTTTCCTTTGTGTTTCTGATCTCTGTCTCTGGGGTACAGAGAACAACAACATTGTCAAAACGATCCTTGTTCACATGGATCCCAGGAAATGACTAAAACTGCTGTATTATTCATGCCAGGCCAGTAGTTGGCGATGTCACTTTGTAAAGAAACACAACACGCCTATATTAATACGCATTCATATGACTCGGAGACGATAACGGTATCCTTTTCAAAGCGCATTTATCGTGTAACTGAGCAGCCAAAACGCATATAAAATGTTTGTTATGTTGCATAAACACCTTATAGTCTTAATATAGGCACATTGTGTTTCTTTACAAAGTGAATTCAACAACCACTGGCCTGGAATACATAATACAGCGATTTAAGTCGTTTTCGAGGATCTTTGTGAACGGGGATCATTTTGTTGTCGTCTGTCCGTGAAAAACACGTAAAAGGAAAAACTCCCGTTTTTAATAGACTACATCCTTGTCGTGTAAACGTACCCTAGATGAGATATAAGGTTGTAATCATGTCACATAATTTGTGAAACAGTCGTAATTGTGAGATTTAGGGACCGTTTACGCGACACCATTTTCAACTCAAAACAACATCTTTTTATGCGTTTTGGCTGTTCATTTATACGACGTCAGCGGTTTGGGGGCCTGAAAACACAAACTTTTAAAAACGGGTTTCAAAGTGCAAGTTTTTTTAAAAACAATGCTGTTATCATCTCCATGTAAACAACAAAAATGCGGATCTGTGAAAACGGTGATGCAATGCACATGCGTATTTCATGTTTAGTCTATAACCTTGCATTTTTGGTGCAAGTCCACTGACCATATATATATATATATATATATATATATATATATATAACTCTGAGGTAGAAACAGGCTTCCATATCAATATAATGATTATGTTACAGCATTAGTAATAGGTATTAGACCTTGCAACTGCACATTAGGGGAAAGAGGCAAAAACAGGAAGAGAGAGAATGTGTTCCACATGCTATTACTTTGGCTTTTTATCGCAAGAAGAATTTAAACACGACACTGTCTGCCTCTGAACTGCTTCACAACAGTCTGCCCACCCCAGATACTCGTGAAAATACGTTCAGTCCGTGAGACCGAACCCTTTGATTTATGAGGCTGTTGTTCTGTTCATTTTTACGACACACCATCAGTTCCAATGCGAGCGGATTTATGCACTTTATCTCTAGATAGAATCCGGCTGCGCACAGGATCAAGGTATTATTGATTGTCTCCCAGCCATTGATCCTATTGAGTGGATAGTTAAGCAGTCATCCCCTGTGTGGCTTTCGAGATGAGAGCGAGAACTAGCTTTATTGGGGAGAGTGGGTGGTCTGCTGTCAAGGGCACAGTCTGAGACTTGCACATTGTAGGAGGTTTAGTAACAATTGTCTTCTTTGAAAAAGAAGGGATTTCTTTAGCTTTGCACCATGCACTCACTGTAAATTCAAGGACATGTAATATGAGGCAGCTTCCAAAGCATTTCTGTGCACAAACATGCATGTATCCCATGATCCTTGACCGGACACGCAGAGTCATTGGCGTTTCTGCAGCTGCGCTCATTTGTAGCCCTGCTGCTCTGTGGAGGCTTGATCACATTTGACTTTGTGTTGTTGTATGTGCTCAGCAGGGGGACCTTATTATCTCTGTAACACATTGCTCTATTTTTGTGATCCTGCCTTAACATCCTCCCTCTTTCTTTATCCCTCTCTCTCTCTCTCTCTCTCTCTCTCTCTTGTATCGGAGGGGGTGTGGGTACAGGAATAGGACTGCAAGCGCTCAGAGGGCCTCTGAAGACTTTATGTCCTCTGATCTCAGCGTGTATTCCAAACAAGCTAAAGAAGCAGAGAGAAAGCATGTGTGTGGGTTTCAGACGAGGGGAGGGAGGATATGGCAAGCATAAGTGTGTAAACAAACATACGCTTTAACCCTCAGCCAATTGCGCAGAGAGACTTAGAAAAGAGAGATCCATACGGCGACAAGATGATTCTCAAGAGGATGAGTGCATATGTGGACTACCATGGATGCTGGAGACTGAGTGACGTGAACTTCAACGTTAAGTAAAAGTGTTTTTCTGTGCCAAAATAATGACTGTTAAAATGAAAAGTTAAGAGATCGGCTTATTTACATGTAGTCTCAAACTCAACACCATGCAGGCTAAAACAGATTGCTGATTATTTAGCGACTAGCCCAACTACTGAAAGTAAGTCTTTGTGCTGCCTTGAAATTTTAAGTTTAGTGTATGAAGTGACAACTTGGATATTTGAGTTGACTAAACATAAGGCAGCATGAACACTTACTTTTTGAAGTAAAAAAGTGCTGAATGACTGAAACGGTGCAGAACGACTTTCCTTGGGTAAATGTGAGGTCAGGTGATGTCGTTCCATGTTTTAAAACACTGATTGGGGTATTACATGAAATGATTCATTTCAGTACATTGTACTGTCTTTCAACACACCATCTGGTGTTCATCAATGTTTTAGTGAGGAAAAGATGATGGGTTCACATGCATCGTTTGAACTGAAGGGGCTATATAGCGATCTGTCACTCCAGTGTCAAATGACGTTTATTTATTTATTATTTTTTTTAAATAAAATTAACATCATTTGAAAAAGACTTATATATAATATATAATATAAAACACAAAATCAAATACACGTTTTTTCGTCTATTCTTATGATGTTTTAAAAATTAGCGGGTCACATTTACGCATCCCTCAAGTTGCTTACAAAATCCAATTTTCGAACCAAGAACCTTAGAGTTACCTATCCAGATCTTTAATAAGTTAGTAAATTTGCAATAAATAGATGCTTTATCATTATACTCAATATGCAAAAAAAACATTTTCTTCTTTTTTTAAAGATTGTGCTTCGCCTTAATGAGCCCTCAGGAGAAGTCAACAAAAACACTTGTACTTTAAATTAGGCAAAAGCCAGGCTAAAACTTTGCAATCATCAGACCCGATGGATCATGTTAACCCTCATGAATAGCTAATGTGACCAAACTCTCTTAAGAAGGCTCTATTGTTACTGTATGTCAGCAGTATACATAATCAATTTCAGATAGATTATACTATATATACTTACACTTAAATGCATTTATCTTTTGATCCTACTTCATTTTCGTGGGTTCCTAGGTTTGCTTAATGACTCCGAAGGCCCAAGTGGCCAATTAAAAGGATCATTTTAACAGATTTTAGTGTTTAATAGGTTTAAAATGTGTTGTTTATTAAACGGTCTCATTTTGGCTAATTTGGCTTTCTCATTGTCCATTCTCAAGGAGCCATTGGGGTTGTGGTCATTTTGTGATTTGTGCGCTATGCAATTAATTTATGATTCTCACTTCAATAACACTGCACTTAGCCAATTATCTGAGTCTGAAGAAGATCTAAAGCAGGTTAGAGTCACAATATTCTGCATGCGGTGCCTTGGCTACTGTAACACCGCAACATGTGCCATGCATAGAAGGAGCAGAGGTTTAGGGACCTTTGAAACCCAGGCAGCCTTGAGTCTCAGTGCAGCTGTTTGCAGCCTAGATCTGCCTCTCCGGATTAGCAAGGCAGCTGAGATGCCTCCTTTCAATTTTTCATGATGTTTACACAGCTCTGTGTTCTTCAGGGAAAGATCAAGGCGATGCTTCCTGTCGTAGGATAGAAATATTTATCACCTAATTTCTCTCTCTCTCTCTTATGGTGTAGTATTGCATGAGGTAGGATCAAAAAAGAGGACAACTCCAAAAAATACACCGCTTTTAAAAGCTCTACTTAGATATAGCTGATTCAGCTGTTAAGTTAACTTGAGTCAGTTACCCAAGTCACCATCTGCCTTGTTAGTGCGCTTCATTAAAGTGAATATCACTTTATTCAGTGCTCTGCATAATTTAGAGAGAGTATGCATAGCTTTAAAGCTGAAGTGTGTAGTTTTTTTATTTCCATGCTAATACTTCCTCTTATCCCAGCTGGATAGCCAGTGAGTAGAGGGAGACCGGGGATGCTTGTAACACATCAGTTTAACCACTTAGAAATCAGCTGCATGGATGAGATCACACTTGAGCATGAGCATGGTAGTTATAAGTAAAAATTAAAAAAAATATTTACATGGAAAAAAACTATTTTAAGGTAAAATACAAAACATTTAAAGGTTATAATCTGATTTGATTATGTTAAAGGACAGAATCAGCACTGTTTTATATATATCTGCCAATGTTTTATACATTTGTTCAA
This sequence comes from Zacco platypus, assembly GCA_038088235.1. Classification (NCBI taxonomy): domain Eukaryota; kingdom Metazoa; phylum Chordata; class Actinopteri; order Cypriniformes; family Xenocyprididae; genus Zacco; species Zacco platypus. The sequence goes on from CM076071.1 coordinate 26,238,529, forward strand.
TCGTTTTTCTTGTAAATTTTTCTTGTAAGTTTCCTTTTTAAATTGTTTGCTGTTTTAGAGCAAAAATGGTTCCTTTAGTAACCTTTTGAATTAAAATGCTTACAATGAAAAGGGGAAGAGTTGGGTGACGTGTTTGCCGGGGATTTAGTATAAAAATAATTTTGACAATAATTTACACCATAACACGGTTTCCATTGAAACAGTAATTTACTGTGAAACAATGCATTCCGGGTAATTTTATTTGTCGTTTTTGAGAAAGTAAATTACCCAGAATGCATTGTTTTCACTTTATATTACTTGTGTATATTACAATGCATTCTGGGTAATATTATTTGCATTTTCGAGAAAGTAGCCTTTAGATTACTTTCTCTAAAATTACAAATATTACACAGAATGCATTGTTTTTACAGTATATTACTGTTTCAAGGCAAAACAGGATTTTACGGTGTAAATTTGTTTAGGTTTTTACAGCTATTTTTTAGAGTGAAAATAAAATCAACAAAATAAATGCATGTACAAAATTGCAATCAAATTGCTTCCCCTCAACAACAGTTCTCTTTGTACTAACCCTAACAACTTTCATTTGTAGCAAATAAATGTTGGAAAAATAAATTAAAGTTTGAGATAAATAGTGTAAAACACACTGATTGATAGACCGCAGTACAAGTCGGTAATTTGATTTCCCTGAAAAGTCCAGACCAGCCACACACGGTGACACTGTCTCAACCAATCGTTCAGTGTTACAGAGATTACACACTTTAGCTTTAATATATAACACTAACAACCGTTCAATCCTCGGAGGTCTCTTTAAGCTTCATTACATATTCTGATACAATATCAGAAATCTCCTTAGCTTCTGGCTAATGTCTCCGTAAAATCCCAACATAAAAGGCGTCTGGACTTTGGATGGCCTCTCTTCTCAGTTCTGTAGTGAATGATGATTTATCTATTGCAAATGGTGTTTAAAATGCCCCACCATTAGCAGACTTGTCTTTTGTTGGATAGTTCTAAACTCTGGGAGGTGGACTCCTGCATTAGCATTCACCTGACCGACTACTTTCCCCTATAGCATATGCTTTTCTCTCTGTTGCCCTCTTTTTTTCCTTCCTATGCACTTCTTCCTTATCAGCTAGTGTTTAAGATGATAATTGACATTCTCTGACAAGATCAGCAGCGGAAGAACGAAATGGGGCCATTTAGACTGCAGTCTATTCAAAAAACGCCTGTTGTTCCTCCAGTAATTACACTGCGGTTGAAAAGATCACCATTGCTCATTGAATTCATATCAGATTAAATTGAAGTGGCAGCCGAAATGTCCGTGCTGTTCATCTTCAGTGAAATTCTCCTAATTTAGTTAGTAATTCTCTCAGTCAAGCTTGCTCTCATTCTCTTTATGCCCTTATCTTTGACCTTTTACACACTCCCTCTGCTTTTATGGCTTCCCAATTCTATCCCCCATTCTCAGTCTTTCATTCTTGCTGGTCTAACTTTGGTGCATCATATTCATCATTTAATTGTTTTTCTGTCTTGCTTTCCTCTCATATTGTTAGTGGCACACAGTGTTTTATGTGCTCGGACTGCATGATTGTGATGTTCGATAGCAAACCATCCAACAAAGAGCGATCTGTAATGAAAACCAATGCTGAGTGGGTTCGTCAGTCCGCAGTTCTCCCGTACACCACTTGGAGGCAACGTTTACATGATGGAGAACGTGCGAACGGCCACAGAACGACTGGAGCTGTTCTCTTTGGCCAGCCACACTACGCAGACAGCCACCCCTAAATCAGGCCAGATGAAAACAGATGCTGGATGGAAATGTCACAAGTGTATCTCAAACTGCCAGCGCATTAACCTCCTTACCCAGTGTGCCCTGCTCCCCGGGGATCTTTATTGAACTCCATTGATTAAAAACACTAGCAGGTTACAAGACATGAGGGTAAGAGAGAAAAACAGAGTAAGCAAACAAGATCTCTTTTACTCACCGTGCTGTCAGAGGAAGGAGACAGAAAGGAGTGGGTGGACATATTTCAGAAAAAAAGATAAGGGTGAAACAAAATCCTTACTTTATTTAGTCTGTTGGTGCTAAAACTGAGTGACATGAGCCCTAAGTCAAAAAAATATATATAAATAAATAGGTAGAGTTTTGATGATCCTCAATAAAAAACAACAGTTGCAGCGTGTTTAGGGAACGGAACGAAGAAAAAGAAGGAGGACAGAAATAACCTGATTTTCATTATCCTACGCTGAGATTTGTGATGGAATATTTGAGAATGCACGTGATTTAACAGGAAGCCTGGTGTCTGAAACCATCATAAATCTCAATGTGTTTTCTTCTGCCGTCAAGTTCTTCCATACACCCACTCGCACCAAGCAGCAGCTCTGATCTTCAGACCTCTGGCTCCTCTAGTAATTGAAGCTTCTCCTAAGCGAAATGCATAGAAAGATGTTTTGATACGCTCTCCTGTATAATAACTCTCTTGAAACTGTAATGCACCGTAAATGTTTCTGCGAGGCAGTGGCGTAGGTTTCATTTGAACATCGAACACCCTCGCAGAGCAGACGCTGAATTTTACGCGGATGAAAACGAGGCAGTGAGGGATTGGCTACAGTCTTTATAATTGTATTTACTGTATAAAGGTACTAGATCATGTCTGGTACCTGAACAATTGACAAGTTAAACAACAGCAAAAATCTATTGAACACACTGCACTTCTATCCCCAGCCTCACACATATGGTCCGTTCCTTCTAAATATCCCCAATAAATGGGACTAAATCCATGTTTAGGCCAACTGTAAACATCAATTAATAACTATTACGCATTTTAGAATATTTAATTTATCATTCAGTAATATCACATGAATATATTCGGACATACAGCACGATTTTATACAACAGTTCAATACGCATAAATTTAACAGTGAGTAACTTACATTTTAGACACAATATTGTCAGTTACCTTGTCTGTTTTGTTTTTAAAGGAAGCCACAGCAGAATTGTTCTGCATCTCCTAGCAGCACACAGTAGTGGATTTGTAAATAAATCAGCCTATTTAAACGAATTGGTTGAATGAATGATTCAATGACTCACTCAAGATGCTTTGTTGGTATAGTCTGTTGTTCTGTGAAATTTCCCAACATTCCTTTTCAATTTTGTTCATGTTCAAGTTGCTCACACACACGTAAACATAAAGCTTAAATGTGGCTTCTGTGTGAGCAGTACTACATGCATCGCTACACTATTTGACAATGATAAATGGACCATTTTTCCAGCAAACTGGTGTGACAATTTCAAACAAAATCAGGCCTAAACGAAGTTTGTTTGGAAAAGTTTGAAATGGCTTGAAACAGCTTTCCTGAAAAGTTCACTCCAGCTGATAATCTCCTTCAAACTACCATTGGTCCATGGCGATTAATCAATAGGTAGGTGTTCTCTGAGGCTCCGCCTTCTTTGCCTTCTTGAAATCTTCTCTGGTTCAATTCTTTGCACTACACATATTTATTTATTCATCTAAACTTGTGTTGTCAAAAGTACCGGCTTTGATACCAAGTCGCTACTGACATTTTAAAAATGTGACAATTTGACTCCTGTTGAGCAGATTCGTAAACGCCTCTGATTGATTCAAATGTTCCCATGTGTATCTTTGTAATCACTCAGTGAAGAGTGTCATTGATTTCTATTCACAACATGTTTTTGAAGCGTTGATCATTGTAGCCAATCACAGACATATAGGTAGAGCGTGTGAACACAATGGCCAATCAGAGGTGTTTATGAATCCACTCAACAGCGCTTAAAGTCGTCACATTTTTAAAATTTCAGTTCCGACTTGGTATCGGAGTCGGTACACTAGTTTAGATGCCACTCTCAGCAGATTGGGCAGCATCAGGATTTTAATAGTATACTGCTGCAAAGGTATTTCAAACTTCCTTTTACCCCAAAGCGAAGAACTCCGGCATGAGGTCTTAATGTCAAGTCAAGTCACCTTTACTTATATAGCACTTTTTACAATGCAAATTGTGGCAAAGCAGCTTTACATCAATAATTGGCGAATCATTTTTGGAGCTCCCAAAGAAAATGGTGTCATTGTCCAGCTCATTCTATATACTATTGATTCAATGTTATATTGAATGTTGCAAAGATCAATAGTTATTAGTCTAGTTAATTTATGTATATCAGCACTGGAGAAAACAGTGACGTAATCGTCCGGCTCAGCTCAGTTCACATACAACGGCGCCAACGCAGGCATATTAAAAACACTGCTGTTTTGTCTTTTAAAGTGTTTTTAAAAGTGTTTCTTTTAAAACACACTTTTAAAAATTCATAATGCACAAAATGAAGCTGAATTTGGAATAGCAACATCTTGATAGCTATTATGATACCTACAGCCAAAAACCTGAGTTGTTTTTCTTTGTGAGTATCATGTTATAAAAGTGCACTGATAAACATTTAACCCTGTTCTGGAGCTAAAGTGATGACTAGAGCTGTCAGCGTTGTCTTATCATTCTGTGGCTCTGTGACAGGGCGTCATGGAGAGTAGATGTGGATGGGCTGCTTGCAGGTAGAGCTGACTTTAGCACAAGCACAGCAGGGCCCTGCGGGCAAGGCTAGTTGTGAATGGACAGGAAAAGAATACAGCCCCAGGGAGGGCATCTGCTGAAGGGTGTTCTTCCCTGTCTGAGCACGGCTCTGTCACTGGTCCGCGGTCGGAGTGTGCGGCATTATGGAGTTACCGTATGCTGGTACTGCAGTGCAGCAGAGTGCCTGTTTACTTGAATTTTCTCCTTACTGAATATGATAAGTTTTCCTTTATGTAAACAACTGTAAATGATGCTTTACATGGTAATCGCCCTTACAAGAATGCTGACTAAGGACAGAAAATGTAATGGAATATTATATATGGGATATATATGGGAACCTTACAGAAAGTAGACAACTGTGGTAATATGTCAAGTGGGTAGATAATATTAAACACTTTAATGTGTCATGTGACATGCTACACTTTTTTTTTTTGCAGTGAATACTCCATCTAACACTTTAATTTTAAACATTATTTGGTAATTAATGACCTCATATTAATTGAGGGGCTACATATATTTGCACTTTTAAAAATTCATTTGTCACATGACCAGTCTTGCATAGCCAGACCTTTTCCAACATAAGGTCTGAGCTCTTTAGCCTCTGTAATTGGGCAAGGACCACACACTTTTAGACAGGAAGGGGCCGTGTGACTGACATGTAATGTGAACATTCGTCGTTTTGTTTAGCAGTGTTTAAATGTCACAATGACAGATCAGCATGACAGATGACAGGCTATCGGTACATTCTTGTCTACCTGCATATGCCGCAAATATTCCCTTCTTAGTGAGGAACTTCACCTGATCTTACAAACAACTAATAAATTCAAATCACTCAGGAATCTAAAAGGTCAGCCAAACTCAGAAAATAATACTTTTCCCATACCCAACTAAATGTCTAAAACAAAACACTTGAATATCATTTAGTTTTTTAAAGACATACTTTAAAGATACCATTATACAATTGCATTATTATAAATGTCCATAAAACAAAACAAACAAAAGGTCATGACACTGAATGTTTGAAACAATAAAACCAGTGCAAATAATTCTAAACTAGGCACAAATAATCATAGATGACAGTTCCTGGCATTGCCTTCTTTAGTTTTTTTTCCCTTGCTCCTTTTCGCAATTTTCTCTTTTCTTTCTCATCTAATCTCTCATCTTCATCAGCTGTCATTTGCTATTCTTCACTATTCTCTTGTTTCCAGGTCCCTCTCTATTTTTCCCATCAGCATTATTGGATTGCTGGCTCTCAGCCACGGTATTAAGTCAGACAGCCCTCCAGCACGGGAATACATGGAGGGGCAGTGCCCCACCAAAATATTCATCCAAAACATAGACCTTTATATAAACTGAATCAATAATAAATTATAAATGTGTTCAGTTTTCTGCAACACATATTCTTTGGATTCTCTTGATCAGAGATCTCCAAATTCAGTCCTGGAGGGCCACTATCCTGCAGAGTTTAGCTCAACACACCTGCCTGGAAGTTTATAGTATGCCTAATTAGACCTTGATTAGCTGTTTCAGGTGTGTTTAATTGGCGTTGGAGCTAATCTCTGCAGGACAGTGGCCCAGTGCAAAGGAACTTTCACACCAAGATCGATAACTTTAAATATAGCCACCAATGTAGCACTAAGCGTGCACTGCAGTTTTGTCATCTGTCACTTTAAATGCTCAAGCTCTTTAAAGCTACATTAATTCTGTGAGTCTGTCAATGCTTTTATCGTTCATTAGCTGGGAAAAAAATCGCTCTGACAGTGATATGATATCATTCCTCTGTGTTGTTATCTTTATAGTTGTTGTTTGGACTCTGCTATATTTTTCAATTTGGGAAGATTTTTAAAGCTAAATGTTTATTGTTACCGTAATAGTTATCGTCCTTGGTTTGAAGGGGAATTTATGTGGGCACAAAGTTCATTACCCATGCAGATTGTTAAAAGGTTTACAACTCAATCTACACAAGGACCAACTGATAAACAAATATGAACTTATACAATTCTATAAAAAGATAAGACCTCAAATCCAGGTCACTCACTAATCCCCTCTCACCTCCATGACCGGTGAGCATAGGAAGCAATGACATGCTAATAAATCACTCGCCAGCAACGGTTGTTTATGTTGGGGGCAATTATCCAAGGCATATGTAAACCATCAGCACCGTGATAAATTAGATGCCGTGAATAGGTGTCCAAGAATGACAGCATCACCGTGTGCTTCACCGCCCTTCAGCAAACAACACCAGCTCTGACACAGAGTACAACAAGCTTCTGTCACTCTCCGTCAACTGGCTACTTATGGGCAAGGAAGGAATGGGGTAATTGGGTAAGAAAAAGGGAGAAGGGATGGATAGGATAATGAGCGCAGGGTGTGGGATATAAATAAGCCTCATTTTGTTTCAGTTTATTTTTGACTGTTTTACGTCGAGCGTTTTAATTCCTGGCTCAGCTGAGATGTCTGCAGAGTGACTTATATCCCGTCTGGAGGAGGAAAACAGAGTGGGATCCAGGCTTCCGCAGAAATAGGAGAATGATAGATAGCGAGAGATTTGGCAGTTGGAACACAACGCCATCCACCACTGCTATCAAGGTTTATTCTCCGGCCATTCCAAGTCGGACAGATTGTTCCAAATGTGGATTAAGCCACGGACACAATGTCCCTGCTATATCCCGCCTAGAAGAAAGTAGATGGTACTAAAAGTTTGTTTTAAGGTAGCAGACAATCTCACACCATTAGCACAGCTGGTGAAGGACACGCTCTAGTGCTCCTTAATGTTGTACAACGGTCGCGTCTACGAGTAGAGCTGTGGCACATCGATGCGGGAGAGCATCACTTACTCCGATAGGAAAATCCAACCAGTGTCACTAGAGGTAAAGAATGCAATAGATCTCAGCAAAACAAATCTAGAAAATTTATCACAGGGATGAGAGTGAGCTACTTGTGATTCTGTTGTTGCACTGGAGAAGTAATATCAATAGTCAGCCATGGAGAAAACGAATAAAGTAGGAGGGGACGTTAAAACTATGACTATCCTAGAGGAATTGTCCATCACCACCCATTAGCTCTCGGAGATGGATGTCTTCAGAGTGAGACGCACATATGACAGAGAGGCTAATTTCATTTGGTCACTCCTAACCATGAGTGATGACAACTGCAAGCGCATTGGCATTCCTAGTGTAGAAGACTGACTGATGGCCAACAGAGAGAGACAGAGGGATTCTTTAACACCAAACAGGATTTTGTGGTGGTGACCTGCTACTAAGCTGCTAAGACTGCTACTTACATAAGTACTACATGCTGTGCAACCAAATATTTTTAAGTGTGGTTGAACTATGCCATAAGCCATTAGTGATTCCCAACCAAGTCTACACGCATGTTCCAGAGGAATAAATATTTCTGTCATGACAGCTCTCGGAGTGTTTGGCATGGTAATGGATATGACAATGGTGATATGGTCTTGGCATAATAGATCTGCTGCTGCTGCACGACACACTGCTAGTAATGCTCACAGCTATGGAAAATGAATTGCCCGTAGCAGATCTATGCAGGTGGAGCTGGGGAAGGTGGAGGGTTTCTAAAAGCGGTACCAGTATTTGAAGGTTGAGCAGCGAGCTCACTGGCTACTGTTACAGCAGGATCAATCAGCTGTGCCCTATAGAGAATGACATTATTGCAAATTGAGTTCTAGAGCCTCATGACAGAACTTTGTATGTAGCAAATGAACCCTTTCACATGTAAATTTTAAATATTCTGGCTGAGATCCCAGCGTGATTTTTTCAATGCCATTATATATATAAAGTAACTCTTTACTGCTTCCATGGTGACATGTGATTACTTGTCACATGACACACCGCAGCCACAACAGTGCTGTATGACTGATCATCTGTTTTTATTTAATTTTTCCTTTTTTATTCCAAATACTCAGAAATCAGAAATATCTGATATTCCGATTGTCAAATATCGTCACTTGTCAAGTAGATGTGTTTTGCTGTTTAAACACCTTTATAATGATCGCATTAGTTGAGCTATACGCGAAATGTGCGGCGCCATGTTAGCACTGCAGTACAGAATCGGGTCTGTTGGATTTACAACACGTGAGTTCATCCACTTCTCCTGAAACACATGAAAGTACACTGAGCTATGCAATGAACTGCGAGAAGAATAGAGTGAACTTTAAAGTTACTTACACAATGTGTATCTGAAATGAATAAAACGTGTCATCTAATTATAATGAAAAGGATTGTTATTACCGGTTCCATTGACATCATTGGTCATTTTACAAACTATATGTGTCTTGTTTTGTTAGTACTTATTTGCATTTAAATGCCTGAAACCTAAAATAAACATTATGTGGTTGAAAACACTGCACTGAACGTTCTAATCACACGTATAAAAGGGTTAAATCTTCTCATAAACACACACACATTGCATCTGTAAGTAAATAACATTGTTTTATTTGCTTTTTTCAGATGTTTCTGATTGTTTGAGAAATATTGCATCTCCAAAATCTTTAGAACTTTCTGAGGAGTTCTGGAGGCATTACAGTGTACTAGCATTATGATTGATGCCAAGTTATTAAAACATAAGATACAGCCAGTACCTCCTTAACATCTCCTGAGCTTTAATCAGTGTTTAATCAGGCACTTGTTTTAGCGAGAAGCAAAAAGTTATTCACACAGCGGGATTAAAGACAGCAATTCATTTTCCATAATTGTGATAATAACTCTCTTTCACAGCAGCTTACACACCGGTATCACTGAAGTAGATGATTCACCCCTTGAAATAGTCCAAGTACTTTTCACTCAAAGCTGAAAAAGATCAGAAATGGACCACCCGAATGATATGAATCCCCTGTCTGTTTGTGCATGGAGTGTGTGTATGTGAGCTGCGTCCTTGTGACTGCTGAAGTGGAACGGTAGTGAATAAGAAAAGAGAAAGGTCACTCCCAGCCTCTCTTTAGAGAGCTTCTAACTCTCACTCTCTGAACGACTGTGAGTGATGTCTTCGCCCCGGCCCAGTGACCATGGTCAAACAACATGAACATACTCACACATTCAAAGACACACATATGCTCTTTTGAACTCCATTGAAGCCATTTAAATCCTTGGATTTCGACTCCCTCAGACAGTGGTGATTACAGAGAGGAAATAAAAGGTTGTTTGTCCATGTCAGTGTTTATATGATTGACAGTTTAGGAGCAGACACTGGCCATTATCCCATACTGTACTTCAGACCAGGAAAATGCATCAGCAGAACATAGAGAAAATGTGTAAAACATTCAGACTTTTTCACTACCATTGCCATGTAATAGACAGAGTGAATGATTCACAGGCTTTATGTGAAACATGATTATGGTCAAAATCAAAGCAAAGGGGTCAAATCACAATATGTCTCTATGGTTTTGATCAGACAGGCAGTAAAAATCCAATTATTTGGTGTATATGACTCAAATTATTATGATTATTATTAATTTTAAAGGACAATAAATTGAACAATTCGACTGAATTAATACATTCATCCACATGAATGGGTAAAAAGCCTTGTGAAGCACAGTAATAGATATAATAGATATGAGCAGTGCAACATTTTCCAGTTTTCCTTCTCTTTTTCCACACTGACAGCCGTCAGTTGTTGTATGAGAATTCTCTTGGCATTGTGCTGATGCTTACATCATTACTATAGCAACTCATGTAGATACACTGGATTTTGACAACAGTGTAAACAGAAACTTCACTTGCAAAAATGAAAATTATTATCTAAAAATAAATATAAATAATTATTACAGACTGGTCTTATCTAATAAAACCTCTTATCGCTTTATTCTCTCTCTCTCTCTCTCAAAAAAAGGGAGGAGTAGTTTTTGTACATCTAGAGCCCTATTCAGATGATAATTGTTCCTAGCGATGTAAGATATTTACAGGGGTGGAATTTTATTGTGATTTTATTGCTCTCCGAATCCAAAATGTCTGTGTTTTTCTCTACCACCTGGTTAAATTACCTACTTAACCTACCTACATTTTTTTTTGACAAACACCATCTCAGAGTTTATGAGGGGATCAATCCAAAAGAAATTTTGTAATCCTTTTTAACCACTGCCAAGCACTGTACTGTAACTTGGCACAGTTATTTACTGTGATGAACACCTTCATTACTGAAATGCGGGAAAGTACAAGAACAATATAGTGGGAGCTGTGAAGAAAAAAAGGAGAAAGAGAAGAAAAGCACGTACACATTTAAAATGGACCATTATTATGGCAGCAACAGGAATAACATTTTAAAAAATGTATTATATACATTAAAAACATACACCAAGTAGCCGAGTCAAATGTTTACCTTATGTAAATAAGATGTTGCATTATTTCTGCAAATTTCTACATTCTTAAAATGTCATTTTAAGAGAAAATGAAAGACAAGAAAACATAAATATGAATTAATTCATATTATCCCAAGCAGTTTACAGTTGATAACCATGTGACTGACCATGCGTTTGTATACAGAACTCGCTCCTCCACCATTAATAAACAGCCATCAGAATGCATGAGTTTTATCACTTGAGGTGGCAAAAGTTACACAAAAGAAAAATAATGTAGCCCTCTTTGTGAAATATATTAAAAAAGAGTGCAAATTAAAAAGAGTGTCATTTTGTTGAGCCAAATGGCCGCAAACATAACTGAACTCATGAATAAATTTCAAAGAATATTTTGGCAAATCTAGCAGGCCATTTCACACAGATCTGAGTGAATTCCCTGGAGACGTTGGCTAGAGTGATGATACAGTTCACTGCAAAAAGTAGCAAAAAATGGCTTTATCGTTTTATAATTTATAGCACATTATATTGTTATGAATTTTAAATAAATCTGAATGTGGATTTAAAATGAAACCTGGAACTGATGGCATTATTGTGATTATGTTGTCATGGAACAAATTGTAAGGGAAGAAAACAGACAATGACAAATAAAAATCGTGATTTAATCGCCATAAAAATACAAAAGAAATAAGAGCTATTTACGAATCATTTAACAAAGACACCATAGTCATTTCCCATTGGTTCAGCGTGACCAAGAAATGAGCATCCCAATAAAACAAGTGATCATCTGCTTCAAGATCCTTATATCCATAAAACTTAGATCTCATCAAGCATGTCCAGACAATCATATATGATAAAGCATCTCATTTTGTAATTAAAAGGGCATTTTCTTTATCTCCATGACTTTTAGGATAAAAAGAAGCACTCTAGTCTCAATCAAGGGAATGGCACTTGATGAGCAGAGATACTTCGTCTACGGATGAAACCGTGAAGTCGCATTAGAGAGGCCATGTTCATTATCATTAGAGTCTCGCACCACTGTGGTCTGCTTTGCTCTAGTTCCCCCTGTCCGCAAAAGCAATTGGGTCTCCGTATCTGAGCTGTATTAGAACAAAAGAGGCAATCAGGAGAGAGGAGAAGAAAAGCTCAATTTTCTCCTGGCTAATTAAAGTAAAGGAAGACAAGATGAAGGGCAGTGCCCCCGGCATCCCTGTGCAAACTGAAGGACCCTTAAAGGCTGCTCTTTTATGTGTCTGGAAATTGGGCGCCACTTTTTTTCTATGACAAATCTCCAAAGAGAAAGAAAGAGAGAGGATTAGCGAGACGGAGGAGGTGTTCATGTCTTTTGATAGCGACAGGAGACCTTCTACATCTATACATTAAAGAGTAAACAATTACGAGAGTGCTCCGTGAATGTAATAAAGGCATTTGCTTCATAAACATTTCTTTGTAATGCTGGTTGAAAGACTCTTCACATTCCGATAGCAATCACTACATGTACTAAATGTATTTATATCGTCTGTGGAAGGCGTAGGACTATAAAATGTTCAACTAATCTTATCCTTCGTTTTTACATACCTTTGTGCAGCTTGTTCGAGCAGACATCATATATCATCATTTCATGCTATTCAGAACCAAAACTGCAGCCACGTTTTACAGTTCCTCCAGAACCAAAATGACGAGCTTGGGGTAGTCGTGGCCTAGTGGTGAGGGAGTCGGGCTTGTAACCTGAAGGTTGCTGGTTCGATTCCCACGCCGGCAGGAATTGAAAGTGAGGATTGTGAATAAACAGCACTCTCTCCACCTTCGATACCATGACTAAAGTGCCCTTGAGCAAGACACCTAACCCCTAATTGCTCCCCTTGTAAGTCGCTTTTGATAAAAAATGAAAAAATGAAAATTTGGAAGAGATGGAAACCTGTGACATTAAACTCAGAGCGGTTCCTCAAATTTATGCATTTCAGTGGCAACGCTATCAATGGCGAAATTAATCTGCAGCAGTCAGGTGATACTCTTTAAGTTGTTTAGGTTAATTATGGGTTCATTAGGTTCACGTTGTAATGTTATGCGCTTTGAGACATGGGGTAGTTTAACGCCGTTTCTCGTGACGCTTTTGTTTGATGCTTGCTGTATACGTTCATGTGTTTTGGAGGAGGCGTGGCTTTGGAGACGCTCTGAAGGGAGGGTGTGCTTTCAAAGCTTGCTCACTATAGCCTCTCCGAAAATGAACTTCTGAAAGGAATCTGACTTTAAACCATCTCAAATGTTTTAAATGGAAATTATATATGAAATACAATATAAGGGCGCTTCCACATACAGCTTTTGGTGCAAAAACAAGTCTGTTTGTTTGATCAGTGGGATTGTTTACAGCACCAGTGCAACAATGGGTTTTTGTAAGAAAAATATCCATATTTAAAACTTTATAAACTAAAATAACTTGTTTTCGGCAGACTACCAGGAATGTAGGAGTAGCATAAGTTTAGATGCCTCTCACAAATAGGGCTGGAAAACAAACTCAAGCTCCTCTTCTCTTATATTGAAATCCTCCAACATTTTCTAAATTTTTCTTTAAAATTTGTGACCATGTGTTGTGTTTTGCTCTATCCTTTGCACTTCCACATTCGTCATCGCATCATGTGTCGGGTTAGAGGTTACTCTTCTGCCGCAAATCGATGCTTACAGCTGCTAGCTATTATAGTTAATAAAGTTATATATATATATATATATACACATGGATATTTTTCTTACAAATTCTTCACTTCAAAAGGCCTTTATTAACGCCCTGGAGCCGTACGGATAATTATTATGATGGATGGATGCATTTTTTCAAAATCTGGTCCCCCATTCACTACTATTATAAAGCTTGGAAGAGCCAGGATATTTTAAAATATATCCCCGAATGTGTTCGTATGGAAGAAGAAGAAAAAAATCATTTTCTTCCAGTAAAAATAGTTAGTTTTAAGTTCCTTGAAAAAGCACATTTACTAGAAGTGCTTGTTCTCACAGAACATATATGTTTATTTTTATTACCCAATTAGCAAATAGTTTTTTGTAGTTATAAGCAAAAACTAAATCTTGTTATTTTTGTTCATGGTATTTCACAGTGCAGTAACTAATGTGAAAAAATACAACTTTTGCTTTTTAATGTATTAGTAAATGTTGAAATTAGATACATCGATATATACTGTAGATATGTGTGTGTGTGTGTGTGGTGTATAAATATTTTGGCACGTATAAGTGATGGAAGCGTCTATGGCTTCTTCTACATGTTTGCACAGCAATGCACCACCTTGTTCAATCATGCAACGGTGAGCGTGCAAAGAGAAGTGCCAGGATGCTTCTAAAGATGTTCTGAAATTCCCCTGTCTAGAGTTGTTTATTTGTGGAAATGCTGAATTATTACATTTTTATGTTACAGGAGGGAGACAGTTCTGTTTTCCATGGCAACTGGCAGAGCTCACACTATCACTGACATTATCTGCTCTCACATGGTCACAGAGCTGCAGCTAAAGAGATTTGGATGTCTCTCCATGTTCCCAAGGAGCCATTAATGCCAGGCTGCAGAATTGTTCTCGGCACACCATCCTCAAAAGAAGCATCGTATTTAATTAGCTTTAATATTTATTCAATCAATAAAGAGGCACATTTTCATAGAGTATGATGGTGAAATACTGTAAGAGATGCTTACAGGAATAAGATGAGAGAAGAGAGAGAGAAATAAAGTGAGGGAATTACAGGCATTACAGTTTTTTTACAGTCTCTAGGATCCATTTCTCAGTACTTTTTCAAAACTCTTCACACAGTGAGCACAACATCAGTCTATGTGCTAAACTGTGGGTCATTTATCATTGTTTGGCACCAAAATACATTCAATAACTACATCTTTCAAATTGCATTCATTTTTTTTCTCACTCAAACTCAAACACAGCCAAAACTTTATGTACCATACAGGCCAATTTGCATATGTTTACATACAATTTCCAAAACTGTTAAAGTTCAAAACCTTTTCAAACGAAAATATTGTGTGCTACTGTACCTTGTTTTTAGGCCATTGTTTTATGAGTGACTTGTTCAGTGACAACATTTGCTGCTGTTGCGAAGCATAAGTTGATTTGAGACATGAATAAAGTGTTCTGGTGGTTTTAGTGCAATCTGGATGTGAAATGATCTGCTGTGCCAAGCTGAGAGCTGGTTAGGAGAACAGTGTGAAGAGTTTCGAAGAAGTATTGAGATATGGGTTGGGAAAAACAACTGTAAATGTGAACAAAACCGCGAGGTTTTGGCGACTGCCATTATGTTGTCAGTTTTTACAATTACAATTTTTATCATCCTTTATTTAATTGTGTCAGGAGTGAAAAATAAGCGACGTGTAATTTTTTATATTTGAATAGAATATCAACAAAATATGAATTTTCTCACGTTTGCTCCTGATTTACGTCACTTATGATCTCATTCTCTCTACAGCTGTCGATCATCTGTGAATGTGACCATATTCACTGCCCCTTCTGCACACTTCCTCATTCGGATCTCCGTGATAAATATAGCCAAACAAACAAACATTTATACACGTGAAACAAGAAGCTAATAAATGTACGATGGTTTGTGTGTGATTTTGTATGTTCATATGAATAAAGAATGTTTACATTGAACATGCTAAGCAAGTGTAACAATTAGCTGCATATAAAATGCTAAATATAGCATATGTCAACTAAAATCCACATTAGACCGCGACTGGAAGTAAATACAAACACTTGCTGGTTGTTTAAAGTGAGGTTGAGTCAAAATTAAGTGAGTTTAATATTAATCTTTTATATTGCGTTATGTAGCTTGATGCTAATTGTAGCTCTAATCCACCTAAGAAAATATCACATTACAAAATGCTTCGTATAATGCATAATTTTAGAGATATCATCCTCAGATTTCACATGGAGAATGACCACTCTTGTGGCTTCGCTTTAAGTTGTTATACTACATTGATATAATATTTTTTATACATTTAACAATATATTCTTATTATTTTTTATATTTGAGCTTATCTGTATATTAATAAAAACGTGAGTAATTCTGAGTCTTGAATTGTAAATTCTCAAGTGTTGGCTTTCTAAATATATGTTGGATATGCATCTATTTAGAATGACTTATGAGCAGAAACCCTAAATTTTGTATATGTCATTTATGCTTGCCAATCCTCAATACATATGAAAGGCTCTCATCTCTAAGTGGAATAATTCATAAGCATTAATGTTGGCATGCGTGGGGCGAAGTCTGACCCCATGGAATAAGTAGTGGTAGATGATAAATGATAGAGTAGACATGCAGCAGAATAATGAAGACACAACAGGCAGAAAGAAAAACAAACTAAAACAGAATGAGCAGTTCAAATGATGGTGTAAAAAACATATGATGCCCAAGAAAAGTTTACGAAGCAAAAGGCCATTTTCTTCATCATTATTTGTGTCTTCTTGTTTTCCATCTCCCACCTTTAGTCCCCAGCAGGAACTGTTAACTGGAACACCCTCTCAAGACAGAGTCCAAAAAACTGAAAATCGTTAGTCTCAAAATGTAGTCACATTTGCTACATAAATGTACAACATTTTAAAAAAAACAAAACATTAAATATTAAATCAAATTAGCACAGAATCAAATTTGTGTTGCTGTTCGCGATCGCTTCAAAGATGAGCCAAATTTCCACATGCATCATTAAAAATGGTTGTTAAAGGGATAGTTCACCCCTAAATGAAAATGATCCCATAATTTACTCACCTTCAAGCCATCCTAGGTGTATATGACTATCTTCTTTCAGCCAAACACAGTCGGAGTTATATTAAAAAATATATTTTTTGGGGGTTCAAAAAATAGCTGACTTCATTATAAAGTTTGGAAGGATATTTTTGAATATTATTCTAATTGTGCTTGGCTGAAAGAAGAAAGCCCTATACACCTAGGATGGCTTGAGGGTGAGTAAATTATGGGATAATTTCCATCTTTGTGTGTACTATCCCTTTAAGAACAGTGCTGAGCTGAATTTTTGTGCCATCTAGTGGTTTAAAAGAGAATAAAGTCTAATGCACCTTTTCCCCCGGGGCACCCTGTTGTACCCTACTATCCAACCTCAATATGCGGACATGACGCTTTGGCATCATCTCTGGAAAATAGTGCTTTTTTATGTGTTTATATTTCGAAAGAGCAAGCACAACAAAAATTTGACTGGACACGTCCATTTTAGTTTTCTGACATGTTTACTGGAACGTGGTCCGACATTGCCCATCCCTGGACTAAAGTAAAACATTTTGGTTACCAATGCCGCTGTAGAGATCTCTGTAGAGCTCTATTTAATGTCAACCATAATCCAAAAACAGGGAGGTTACTGAGATAAAGTGAGTAGTATTCGGCTGGTCATGTGATCGCAACATGGCAGCCCCCGTGATACGACCCACTCCATGTAAAATAAATCAGCTTTTATTTGACTGCTGATATGACTGGAGAAAACAAGACAAAAAATACTGATTAAAGACAAATGTTTTGGGGGAAGGGAGCATTAAGGGTTGGTAAAAACACCGAATGGTGCAGCCTGAACCAGTCAGACAAATGAACAGTATGGAGAAATATAGGCTTAACAAAGAAAGATAGAGGGAAGAGTGAAGAGAGAAGCAGAGGGCAGAACCAGCAGGAGAGAGCAGGAGAAAAGGGCAAAAGCAATGGATAGATGGGGGTGGATGGAGCACAAAAGTGTGATGCTGAGTTTGGCTGGCTTACTGAACCTTTCCATAATTCATCTGAGTTCTCTTCCTGGCTGAGCCTACAGGCTGTCTGCCACTCAACCTACAGCCTCTTTTAATTAATGTGTGTTGGGGACTCGCAATCCCACAAACCCTCTCTGTTCCTCGGTTTCTTCTGGATCAGCCTTTAAGGGCTCTGTCCTTTGTCAGCTATTTTCCTAAGACACAGTGTTTTTATGTGTGTGCGAGTAATATAAATGATCTGAGTGTGGCACATGCAATTGCCTGAGTGTGTATTCTGTGTTCATGCAAGCATACTTTATAAATGCCCATTCTTTTATTATGAACGATTAAATACAATTAAACATCCATTTAAAGGCTCTATTAAATCCATATTAGAGTTTTGTGGCTTTTAGTTCAAGTCTATTAGCTTTGGATGTCATCTAAACTACCATTCAAAAGTTTGGGGTCACTTAGATTTTTTTTTTTTGAAAGAAAGAAATACATTTTTATTCAGCATTAAATTGATCAAAAGTGACAGTATTTATAATGTTACAAAAAATGCTGTTCTTTTGAACTTTCTTTTCTTCCAAGAATCCAGAAAAAAATGTATTACTGTTTCCACAAAAATATTGAGCAGCAAAACTGTTTCCAATATTAATAATATGAAATGTTTCTTTCTGTAGGATCATGTGACAATGAAGACTAGAGAAATGATGCAGTACAACTTTGCCATCACAGAAATAAATATTAAAAGATATTCGAATACAATTTGAAGATATTACTGTATTTATGATCAATACAAAAGACACAAACAAACAACTTTTGAATTATAGTGTATTGTATATGCTTGCGCACTTCAAAAAGTTGACAAAATTAACTTAAACTTAAAATGTACTTTCTCTTCCAGAAAAATAGATTGGAAATATCGATGTCATTGAAGTCACCTTTATTTATATATAACGCTTCATACAATACAGATTGTTTCAAAGCAGCTTTACAGTGATTACAGAAAAATGAATCGATGCAAACAGAGTTAATTTTAGCTGTACTGCATTTACAAGAAAAAAAGAACAGCTGAAGTCAGTTCACTGTTGATTCTGTTGTTGTAAAGATTATCAATTATTAAATTAGTTAATTTCATCTATAAAGCAGTTTTGCAGAAAACAGTGACGTCATCGTCAGCTCAGTTCAGTTCAAAATCAATAATATTACTGATTATTAAGTGTTCCCAACTAAGAAAGCCAGAGGTGACAGTGGCAAGGAACCCGAACTCCATCAAGCGACAGAATGGAGAAAAAAACTGTGACGAGCAGGGCGGGCGAGAGCCGTGAGGGAACGGCGCGAGGCCGGTGACGCGAGTGATAATGAGCGTCAGCTGCGTGCTGCACCGGTCTCGTATCTCTCACGGAGGAGCTCCGAAAGCATAAAAGAGGATCGACCAGGACCAGGCCTGGACTTTATGTTGTGTTTTATTTTGTTTTATTATTTTGTCTTTTACTTTCGTTTTATTGTTTGTTTATTTATTTGATTAAAATTATGTTGAACGTTCGTCGGTTCCCGCCTCCTTCTTCCCGTACTTAAGAACAGTGTTACAAAAACCTTGGGAGGAACCAGACTGGGTCGGGAGGCCAGTTCTATTCCCAGTTCTACTCTGGCCAGCGGATGAACATGTTGTGTTCAAATCCAGCATTCAATCCATTTCCTTTTGCCTACAGATCGGATTCATCATGCCTGTATGGAGACGAAGCTGGTCTGTGCAGAGGACTTGTCTGGTTCTTGTGGTCTTTGTTGAGGATCTGTGTCGACGAGGCCTTCGCCAGGGGATTGTCGATCCGATCTCCACAGTCAGACGGAATGCCCCACCCCCCAATTCCAACATCATGGTACCACAGAATACATCAGGGTTAACTTAAAATTTAATCTTTTTGAATCTTTTTAAAATAGAACCATGCATGCAAGAATCGAAATCGAGTCATAAGGTCGGTTGAGCCTCCCGCTACTAATAGGTGGGTGGTTATTCTCCTGGGTAGCTTGCTGAAATATAATGATGGATTCAGAGTTCTGGAATACCTCACTGGTCCATTTGATTTGATTGTGTCCAATCAAAGAATCTGGCTGCGGGGCCGTGTGATTGGAGCGAATCAGTCAGTCATTAGCCAGGCAATCAGCTCAAATGCCTCCTTTCCCACGGGAGCCCCACATCGGCCATTCTGAGAAGGAGAAAGGATGGGAAAGAAGAGGAGCAGAAAACAACAACCCGGTTCAATCACAGTGTTAATCAAATGTATTTACCTTCTATGTCCCTTCTTTTTTACTCTTTCACACCAAAATGTTGTCTCTACATTAATGGCTCTTTCACCTATTTCTGGACTTCTCATCAGTACATCTCTCTCTCTCTCGCTCTCTTTCTTTCTTTCTGTCTCTTCTCTTCTCTTCTCTTCTCTTCTCTTCTCTTCTCTTCTCTTCTCTTCTCTTCGTGATGAATGGCCCCTGTCAGAGATGGAATCAATGTGATGGTGGTTGTTTTAATTTAGCAGAGCGCTGAGAGGATACTGATACTGGCAGTCAGAGAAGAGGAATGGCAGTGGCCTTTTACCATCTGTTTATACGTTCCCTCCCTGTTTCGCACATTGATCAACATCCAACACTTGCAGCGGTTGCTTGAACCCGTGCGGCGTAGGTGGCTACGCACAAACTACAGCCATATTTGGCAGCGGTGCTAAATGACACGGTTAATCTGTGTATTTAAATAGAAGACTTTGAGGTAAGCCTTGATATGGAGCCACATTTAGCTTGACAGCTTGTCCTCTCACACTGTCTCACATCGAACCCGTCATCATCATCATCACTTATATCATCATCTTGATTAATGTTATTCATTTCTCTCTATACTGTGTGACTGCGGGACGCCTGTCTGGAAATGTATCCACTGGAAATGGTGAGACAGAAGCAGAAATAAAGAGGGATGGAGCCTATGGTGAATTTTACAGCTATAACTTAAAGGGTTAGTTCACCCAAAAATGAAATTTCTGTCATTAATTACTCACACTCATGTCGTTCCAAACCAGTAAGACCATTCATCTTCAGAACACAAATTAAGATATTTTTAATGAAATCCGTCACTGCACATTTTGAGAAAGGTAGTAAAGACATCGTTAAAATAGTCCATGTGACTACAGTGGTTCAACCTTAATGTTCTGAAGAGACGAGAATACTTCTTGTGTGCAAAAATACAACAACCTGTCAAGTCTCCTATGCTGTTGACTTAGTGAACGCAGCGCAGCGCTTCTGTGTTTACGTCAGAACACTGACTCATTATTGGCCAGCTCCAGCGTCGGCTCACATGTACAGTGTCGGCCAATAGTGAGCCGGCGTTTGGACGTTAACACGGAGTCCCAAGCCATCTAATGGTTAAAGTTAGGGAAAGACCTGGCGAGCTACCCCGGAAAAAAATCATTGCCCAGAAAATTCATGGACGGTCTCTCGCATATGGCCCATAGAATCACCAATATCGAGTCGTCCACTCATCTGACACACTGATTTTTCTGTAGAATTTTCCAAATCAGCCAATTATGAGGTTCCATTTCATTTAGTATGCCGCATATGTAGGCAGTATGCAGTGAGGCAGCTGTTGAAAGAGGTTAAATGCCATTTAAATAGTCTACAGGGGCCTTGTGATGTAAATTTGATGTCGGCTCATTGTGTGAGGAAGAGCGGGACGGGGAAACAGGAATGGCAAAGGGTTAATGAATGCACGCATTGGAGGCTCCCAGTAGTCCCGGAGAGCACTTCCCGTGTAGCCTACGGGCAAGAAACGAAGAAAAAAGCGTTAACAGTTCTCCCAGCCTGTCACATGGTATCTGCCTCATTTACAGCCATGTACATCGTTCCTGAAAATGACATGAACCAAAGAGCAGAAAAGAGGAACAAAGAATCTGAAATGGAGAGTGATAAAAGGGAAGGTGAGGTGCGTACGGGAGTTTTAAGCATGTTTTATATAGAGTGCGACTGCCGAGAGTGTGGGAAACGGATCTCTCCTGGGCTCTTTAAGGATAATAGGACCATCTTCAACCCGCCACGTTTCTTCTTCACACATACTTTTTCATTGACTCATAGATTCACTCCTACTCTTTTCTCTTCCTCTCTAATAGATCAATCTGTCCTTCTCTTGCTCGGTCGCCCAGGCTGCTCTTTGAGTTGCGAGGCGGTTTGATGAGATTCGCCGCAGATAGGCCACTGACCCTGAACTGATCTGAGACGCACTCTAGTTCACTGTTCATTTCCAGGCCGGTTCTGGGAAAAGGTGGCAGGGGGCGATCTGTCTGCTTCATGACCAATGCGGGACAATACACAACCCTCACCTTATAACTATGGACTTCAATCTGTAGCTAATGGTGAGGCAAAGGTTAATTGATCCACAGCTGGGATTGCAGCTCTGTCAGCAGAGGAGAACCGTGCCAATAAATGATCCTAAGCAAGCCATTTGTCATCATTTATAAAAGGTCAAAATGTCCCTCCTTCCTCTCAGGGTAGATAACTAAATAAAATAGCCTTTTCTTTTTCAAATAAGTTATGTGTTTTAAGTTAAAATCAGTAGACCTTGACCTCTTGGCTCATTGATCAGTATGCAGGTGAGATTTTGCCGCAATCAACTTTTCTCGCGGAATGTGTTGAAACCAGCGGTCCATAGGGGGAGCTGTGTGATATGACCGCACGGTGATTTATTCGCTCATAGAGAAGGCATTGGAGATGGACAGGGAGGGGAGAGGAGAGGGGTAGTCTGACATTTCAAGTTCAATGGCCACTACAGGCGAAAAATGTCATAATATTCAGCCTACAGTATCTGTCAAAGTCAAGAAGTGTTTTCCAAAAGGTGGAGAAAGTTATGCTGTAATCTGTTCATTGGCTCAACCCCCTCTCTCCATATTGTTCTCACTCCATTTCATGAACACACATATACAAACCTGAATGGTTTCAATCGGTAATGGCACATGATTGTAAACGCACACATTTGAATAAAGTGTTAAAGATAGAAAGGACAGCTAAAGGATTAATCCTCTGGTGCTCTTCGGTCATTTTTTACTATAAATTTTTACGTTTTTTTTTAGAATTTTTTTACTTCATTGCAAAGGTACAAAACTCTGAAAATCATGCAGTTGATTCAAAAAGGTTAAAAGGTCCTGAAAAAAAAAAAAAAAAAATCGTACTCCTCTCGGTCAAAATGAGCACATTGGAAATGAATGGGAAACTAATTTCATCTAGTGGAAACTTTTGGTACTGCACCCAAACAAAATCTTACTCAAAGCTCAGATTTGGTATACAACTTGTGTGTTGTCTGTGATTTTGGAAAATATAGTTCATATAAAAATTGAAAATAGTAGTTTTGTGCGGTTTTCAAAATACACAGTAAGTAAAATTCTATAACTTTTTTTATGTTCACATGTTAAATTTTTTTTTTCACTTTAACAATAATCTGTCAAATTAAGTTTGTGCTCCAGAAGATTTAAGATTTATAACAGTTTATTTTCAGGTGCTCAAAAATAATTTATACAATCCCCTAAAAAAAATAATAATAATAATAAATAAAAAACACTATTGAGCTAAAATATAGTACATTCATTTCATTTAGGGGAAGAATAAAAAAAATAAAAAAAGTGATGTCACTGTCACGTGAAGAGCACCAGAGGATTAAAATGCTTGTAAAGGGGAGATGTGCAGGTTCTAGCAATGTTTTTCTTAACCTGCTCTTGTCTTTTCTGGTACCTTTTTTTTTTTGCAGTGGTTACTTTGAGCAACATTAATATCGCAGTCTTCTGAAGCATGAAAAAATTGAAGCTGCGCTCAAAGGACCCTTTGAAATGGCATCATTTTAGGTGGAGGAAATGGTTATAGCCCGAGGGCGCACTCACTTTACAAGAGAATTCATTGTTAGCCTCCTGTGAATGGGAATGTACTATGGCTTTACAGCGCACTTGATCACTACATTGCTGACTTCTGAGAAAGTTCTTATGAAAGCACACATACTAAAAGCCTGGTGATGATCATAATTATTCAGAACCAAATGCCAATAACTGCCATCCTGCCATTTTCAAGACTAAAGACTGAAATTGTGTGCAAGTAGAGGATCACTAATGGATTTCTTGAAAGAACATCCAAACAACTGTACTTTTCCAGGTAAACACATGGCTCATGTACATAAGAGTGATATGCACTTCCAGAGATAGACAACCTATGACTTCTTCTCAAAAGCTGACCTTAGATTGCCTTCCTGAATAAATACTGTACAAACCAAATAATGTTATCTAAATATATCAGCTTCAAATTCATATACATATACGGAGACCCTATTCTAACTTAATCAGATATCAAAACCCAAATAAACAATCCAGCACAATCATTTCAAATTCTGTAAATATGAACAATTAACTAGTATACAACTATAGTCAGCATTATTTCATTTTAGAAAAATATCTTGCCTTCATATATATGAAGAATTTGATACCCAAATATTGTACAGCAAAAAATTAATAGAACACCGGGCATCAGTATAGAAATAAAAAACAGTGACCGCATAAAGGAAAGTAAATACAGTGGTGACATACCTGTACTCCAGACTTTATGCTTCACACAAGGTCAAAAATAGTATATGGCCTGTATGCCCTTCAAGCACATGCGCATTCAATTTTTACAAATTTGATTTATGGGATAACCTGTGATGGTCATGTCTTAGCTAAGGCTTTTTGTTAACCATAAATCTTGTTCGCCTTAGTTAGCGCATTATCCTATTCAAGCAGTGGTACGGAAGAGAGGCACTTAAAGTACTAACTTAAAAGTAGGGTAGGCAATTTCAGAGAGGCTAGCTTTGAAAGCAACCCTCCCTTCAGAGCACCTCCAAAGCAACGCCTCCTTCAAAACACATGAACTAATCTAACACTTAATCTAAATACTTCAGAATACTTTGGAATACTAATAAGTGTGGAACAAACACAAAAAAAGTGATTGCAAGTTTTTATCTCACAATTCTGACTTTTTCCCTCAGAATTGCGTGATATAAAGTTGTAATTGTGAGTTATAAAGTCAGAATTATGAGATATAAACTCACAATATTGAGAAAAGTCAGAATTATGAGATATGAACTCACAATATTGAGAAGTCAAAATTATGAGATATAAACTCACAATATTGAGAAAAGTCAAAATTATGAGATATAAACTCACAATATTGAGAAAAGTCAGAATTATGAGATATGAACTCACAATATTGAGAAGTCAAAATTATGAGATATAAACTCACAATATTGAGAAAAGTCAGAATTATGAGATATAAACTCACAATATTGAGAAAAGTCAGAATTATGAGATATGAACTCACAATATTGAGAAAAGTCAAAATTATGAGATATAAACTCACAATATTGAGAAAAGTCAGAATTATGAGATATAAACTCACAATATTGAGAAAAGTCAGAATTATGAGATATGAACTCACAATATTGAGAAGTCAAAATTATGAGATATAAACTCACAATATTGAGAAAAGTCAGAATTATGAGATATGAACACACAATATTGAGAAGTCAAAATTATGAGATATAAACTCACAATATTGAGAAAAGTCAGAATTATGAGATATAAACTCACAATATTGAGAAAAGTCAGAATTATGAGATATAAATTCACATACAAAATTCACAATTGCAAGAAAAAATGTTAGTATTGCAAGTTTATATCTCCCAATTCTTACTTTATAACTTGTAATTGTGAGTTTAAATCTCGCAATTCTGAGAAAAAGAAGTCAGAATTGTGAAATGGAAACTCACAATTGTGAGGGGGAAAAAACAAATGAGAAAAATATAAGTTGCAGTGACGAGTGAATTATAAAATGACTCACAAACAACTATCACAAAACATGAAAACAGTCCTGGATCATCCAGGTCATAACAGGACAGTTAAGTTGACTGTTGGGCAATTTTTTTTATAAATTCAGTCATTTTGTCTTGTTCAGGACAGCACTAAATAACAATAACAACATTTTTATGATCCCTCTTAAAAGTATTAAATGTTGGTGAAACTTAACTCCACCTTTTCAGACTGTCAAAGTCAGAGAATCACCAATCGCTGTTTAAATGACATTAAAATTCAAAGTAATCACTTTGGTAATCTAAAATACTTTTCAGATGTAACTGTAATCTGATTACCACCCATTGAAAATGTAACTGTAATAAAATACAGTTACTCAAATTTTGTATTTTAAATACATAACTAAGTTACTTGGATTTCGTTACTCCCCAACCCTGGTCAGAGCAGAGTCTGCAAAGCATCATGAGAGAATGTGATAAATTACCTCCTGCATCAAAGCACATATCATTAGAATAATAATGAAATTAAAGAGCGCTGACTTGTACCACCTGACTGCTGCAGAGTCATTCCGCCGTTGATGGTGTTGACTTAGAAACGCAGATCTGAGGACGTGAAACGCGTAAAACAGTTAAAAACACCCAGAATCTAAAACTAGCTAAAACTAACCCTTTTTGCAAACACACAAATAAATCACATCGGCCTGTTCTAGCATTGTGCCAGCCTGGTACTTAAGGAAATTTGGTATGTGTTGAATTAATTGCTGAAAAATAAAAATATAAGAGTTATTATTCACTGTTATGGCTTTAAGTACAATTACTACAAGGACAGGTGTTCATTGTCACATAAAAAAGTAAGAAGGCCTCGAAAGTAGCGATTCCATCTTGTGTCAAAAAAGTCAGGTGGCCTCTGGGATGTGCTTTGATTCCTATTATATGGTTTTGGAGACCATTTCAAGGTTTCAGGACTCGTCATGTCCATAGTAGTTTTTATTTTCAGCATGGGTAACATGTGAAAAGGGGTCGTCACAGCAAACACCTGCTGCCATGGGACCGCATGAATGAGGAAAAGGAAAGCTACAGAGGTTTTATTAGGATCTCACACTCCATAGCTTAACCTTGACTTTCGTCAGGAAGCGAGAAAGCCGCCGTGTTTCAATATATCAAAACCACAGGGCCTGAATTTGTGCTTATAAATTAGGTTTAATAAAGCAAAGCTGCTTCACTGCTCAGTTTTTTCAGTTGATGAGAAAATCAACTCTGCCATCAACCACGGCTGCCCTTCTGAATAACATTAACGTTCCAGAGGAATGATTTTGCGAGGACGCTGACACTAGAGCAGCGAGACCACCGATGTGACACTACGATAAAAGGACAGAGCGAACAGACACCGTGCGGTTATGAGTCTAAAATACCGTGACATTCTACAGCGGGACACAATTGAAGAAGCCACGAGAGAGTAATTGATCCAATTACTGAGGTACTCTTGGGTAGGTATCTATCTGCATAGGAGATACAAAAGGTTACAACACTGGAAATGATAGTGTGATTATGACAAAGATGCACGTCATTCGTCTCTCAAGAGCAGCCAAGCCTAAAAACAGTTCTTTGCGTTTAACCATAAGCCATATTTGTGTGTTTTCGGTGTGCACAGGTTCTATAGCTAGACATCTGTCGACATGCTGTTGTTTCTTCTGCCACCACTAGCTCCAGTCAGGGTAGTGGCTTGCTTGGCATCCAAAGATAGCTCTGAATGGGCCAAGCCCTCGGGCTCTCAGTCCCTGCCTGACTGCCTGAAAGTCACTGTGAATTATGCATCATATTTCTGAGATTTGCCCTTCTCTTCTATGCAAAAATAACAGTGGAGAGTGCTTAGAGGCAGACCTACACAATGTTTAGTGAAAATGAGAGACAGAAAAAAGAGATTTTGAAGACAGAGGGTAAAAAAAAAGAAAGGAAAAAAAAGAGCTGAGAGATGAGCAGAAGCAAAGTAGCCCAAGTGTGTGTGTATATTTGTTCGCAAGGACAAAAGATCATCATGTTATAAGGAGGCAATAAGGAGACAAAGTGCCCCCCTTTGGGTTTTTACATCCAAAATATATATTTCCTGTGATGGCATTGAATTTTCAGCTTCATTACTTCATGACGCAACATTCTAATATTGATTTGGTGATCAAGAAACAATGTTGAAAACGTGGAAACGTGACACACACACATATATACATACAATATATATATATATATATATATATATATATATATATATATATATATATATATATATATATATATATTTGTGTAACACTCTCGTTTCTGCTTGCACCGCTTCGAGTGGGATTTGATCTGGCATTTCTGGCATGAGATGTAGGTGCACTAACAAGGACTCTAAAGACTGCAGCCTCTAGTGTCAGTTGCTAGTGCTCCTCTCAAGGCCAAGGGAGTGAGGTGTACTCGCACAGCTCTTACTAGCTGTCCTCTGTTACACTCATCCCCTAAACCGCAGTCCCTTCCGGGTCACGGCAGCAATCTAACCCCTCCAGTTCTACTCGCCCCACTCAGAGCGGGATTCAATACAGCAATTCTAGCATGGGAGGTAGGCGCACTAACAAGGACTCTAAAGACCGCAGCCTCAAGTGTTAGTTACTAGTGCTCCTCTTGAGGCCAAGGCAGTGAGGTTTTCTCACACAGCACTTACAAGCTGACCTCTGTTAAAGTCATTTCCAAAAACGCACTCCTATCCGGGTCACGGCACCAATCTAACCCCTCCAGTTCTTCTCGCCACGCACCGGCATTCGATCGATTCGATCCGGCATTTTTGGCATGAGGTAAGCGCACTAACAAGGACACTGAAGACCGCAGCCTCTAGCCTCTGTTTTTGTTTTGTCAATTATTTTCTCATCCAAATTTCATCGTTGAGACTCCACTTAAAACACTCCTGAGCACTAAATCAATTCTACATTTATTTTGGGCAAATCAATTTTTTTCTAATTTACAATGATTATTGTAGCACATAAAATAGACTTGCATTTCTTGAAAAAAGCAGAAAGCTTTTACTTTATCTCTCTTTTATGAAAGATGAGGTGTAAAAAAAAAAAAAAAATGTTGTTCTGGTATAAGAGAGGGAGAAAAAACCTGGCCTTATTTAAGAAGACAGCTCATTTGTTTTAGGCTCTTAAAGTCATGGTTGGGTCACTTAGACAAGCAAGGAATCTAGACAGCATCATTAAAAATTCCTGGTTTTTGTAGCAGAAAAGAAATGCACATTCATTGTCTTGCTCAAAAACATTCGTCTAAAACCTGGACAATGAGAAACAGGCTTTGAAAATTTTAACTCAAAACATCTTCATTGATTATGCTTTGAAAACATTGTGATTTTTAATTGCATAGCAATAGGTGTGCGAGGGGATTTGAGAAGAGATCCTCTGAATATTTAAAACCATTAACATTTCTGCTAAAAGGGAAATATATGGATCCAGCAGAGCATAGACATACCATTACTATCCTCTGATGAGTATACACATATTCATGCACGCATAATAAAAAGCTATTTCCCTGTCGACAGCATGTGAGCATACTAGTATGGATGTGTTTTTGTCTTGCCATTGGGATGGGGTTGGTGCTCCTTGTGTCGGGTGAGGTATGTGCCGTTCCCTGAGGCCGAGCAGTCCTGAAAGCGCAGTCTTTCATCCAGGGCCATCCTTCAGGCATCCAGAAGAAAGAAAATCATCTTGTTAAAGTCAGGATGAAACCCTTCCACACATGAAACATGCGTTTTCTGCATGTTTGGGGGACGCCTTGCATCCCACCTGCTTCAAAAGACAGAGGAGAGATGCTGCTTCTGAGGACTCCACGAATATTTTGCACACCTGTAGGGAGCATGATACTTTATGTATGCATATAGTAGACTGGGCCAGTCGTCACCTTTTTACTTCACTGAATTTTTGGTATATTTAAAGCCACTTTATAAGTGCATACCTTAAAATCATGACTACAAACAAGCTATTGAACATTTTGCTGTTCATGTGACAACATGCCCCAATGAAGGGAGAAGGTGTTACAAAGGAACCTGCCATATCCTGAATGTCGCGATTGACCGGTCAGAATCAAGTATTCCAATAGAGTGGTGTAGGGATGTCCACAGAGCTGTGTTCTCAAGGGAACCAGGGGTGAATTAATCAAAACCCTGAGGACTAATTCGCCCCTCGTTCCTTCAAGATTTTCCTATGGGGTTTTTCAATTTATGAGTAACATAAAAAAAGCTTTGTTTTACTCATAAACTGAGAAACCTCATTATAAAACCCCATAGGAAAATCTTAAGGGAACCAGTGGCGAATTAGATTTTGATGTTATCCCTGCACCACTTTATGTATCCCGGCCCTTTTCAGCGCTGTACTTGTGTTCGGACGTCCGGTTTGTATTTCCACAGCATGATCTTACGGGTTATTGAACCACTTGTTTTAAATCTTCTCAGTCTACTGACAATTGTTATGACATCCGCTTTAAACATTACAATACTTATGGTAACTTTTGTTAACTCTACAATAATTAAATCCACTTCAGCAGCTAATTACTCTTTGACAGCGATATGCCATAGAAATGTACAGAGCTACCGCAAAAAAAACCAGAAGTTTTCTGAAGATGGTTACACGCTTGTTTCTTTGGCGTTTAGGTCTATAAAACAGCCAATTATGGGCTCTTCAGCTACAATTATAAAACAAAAACAATTGTGAAACACTAAACAGTTCAAGAAATAGAATTGCTCAGGCTGACAAATATTGTAATTAATGAGGGGTACGATTCTAAAAACACTTCTAACATTTAAACACTTGTGACAACTTGCCCCATTCCTGATTACAATAAATAATCATAATTTCAACTTACCTTCATTAAACATTACCTGACTGAGAACCTTATGTGAGAGGGAGAAATAATCTCTTTGTTGTTTACTTCAATTGTAAATTGCTTTGGATAAAAGCATCTACCAAATGTTGTAAATGTAAATGTAATAAAAAAAATAAAATTACCCACCTCAACTAAAAAAATCAGTTGATTAAGTTGATAACAAATACATGGCAACCATGCAGAAAAGCAAGATTTCTTATTTTGATCCTATAGCTTTAACTCAGAACCATCCGGAAGACATAACATGATCTTTCCAGTGTCATGTTGTTTAAACAAAATAGTGCCAGGTGAGCTAATGCCTCCATTTATCTCATTTGAAGGAAGTCAACCCCTAAATAAAAAAGAGCAGAATGACTCTCGAAGCCTGATTTCTGCTAAATTAGATGTGAAAAAGTGACACAGTACAAAACTTTAAGGAATAACAAGCTAACAGGAGATTGCTCTCGAAGCCTCATTTGGAGAGGCCATAGCTGCTATTAGAAGGCAGCTGTGCAGGAGGCTGGGAAGAACATCTCATTACGCGGACACAAATCTTCCACTGCTGAAGAGAGCAACCTTTCCACTCGGCCCACTCCCACATAGTCGTGGAGAGGCCCCCGAAGGCTACGTTCAAAGCCACCGCATTAGATCACTCGCAGACACAGCACATCGGATTGATAGCGCAGAGGCTTGATGTGCTTCAAGAGGCTGCCCATTGGACAGTAAGCCAATTGCATTTATGATGAGGCAATCGGCCAAAGAGGCCCTCAGCGGAGACTCGATGTACTGGCTCTTGCAGTTCAACTGTAGAGATGAGGGGATCAGCGATCTTTATGCTTTCCGAGGGGCTTCTGGATATTTGCATTTGCGCAAGACAGAGAATCCACAATCATTCTCCTCTTCCAGAAACAATCAGGGACAAATGCGGTCTGATGACAAGCATCGAAATGGTCTGATGACCGCATATCAGGAGACAGACTGTTTGAAATGGACCGCTGGCTAATTGCCATTGTTCTGGAGCTTTGATCATTGGGCTAAATCATGGCGACCCCGAAGAAGATTTATTCATTCGGTATGGCCAAAGCCATGATTGTTCCTTTTCTCCACGTTCTTTTCAGTCTAATAAATTGATTGAAAATTACAGCATCAAGCATTATGATAACAACCTCTCTTCACAATAACTTTATTAAAGCCAGTATGAATTCTAATAATAAGTCTATACCCATGGGTGTGCAAAGTACACAGTAGACACCTGCATATTTAAGAACATTCTAATTATATAGACCTTCATTAACAAAGAAAGCCTGATGTCAGTTACACAACCAATCATACGTGAGCACCATCCTCCTGAGGTGGCAGTTTCAAGACTCTGTAAAAAATAATAAAAGGATTTAGAGGACAAAAAAAGATATATTTCTAAAAATAAAGGTTCCAAGATGGGGGTTTGTGCAGTGATGCCATAGAACCACACTGTAAAATGCTCAAAATACTTAATTGGTTTGAGTAGAACAAACTTAAATTGAAGAAATTAGTTCAAATGTTGGTTTTTGGAGCGTTACCATCATGGTGACAAGTGGCACATACATGTTTCAAGTTGCTGTACTCATTCAGTAAGTGCTATACTATACTACTGTTAACATATTAGCAAATTATTTGACATTTTCTGAGTTAGATTGTTATAGCAAAGTATTTACGTTGATAATTTTCAATTATATGTATAGTGTACTCAAATATTTCAAGTTAAGAACATGAAAATGTATGAGTACAAAATAAAAAGTCTTACTTCAACTTTGAGTTTCTTAAGTTTTAAAAAAAAAATGAGTCCTGTCTACTTATTAGGGTTTACAGTGAAGTAAATAACTCATTTGATTTGCAAGAACTGAAAATAAAAAAGTTAATTAACTAAATTTTTATGCTGCTATCAAAGTGTAAGGGTTAGCGAAATCAGTAAGTTAGGAGCAATTAACATTCATGAGGACAACAAACTCAAAACTTGATAGTTCTGCTTACATAAAATTGGGAACATCCTGACTCCATGTAACTGATTACCTCAATTTTTTTGAGTGAGCCAAATAATTTAACCCAACTTATTTGGGTTTCACTCAAAATGTTATAACCCATCCCGCATTCTTTTATAGCTGTCACTTGGCATGCAGTTTAGGGATAAGTTGAAGATGTAACTTTAACTCTTAAATGCATGAATGTTTTGCCAATCACTATTACATAATTTGGTCTTTAGCGATCTAACACGAATGGATCTCTATCTGTCGCGATAATATAAAACTCTCTTGATATTAAACTAATAATTACAGAAGAATAAAATAAACATATTTGCTTGGAAGGGTTCAGTTTGAGCAGATGTTTTATATCATCATAACTGTCATTGTCAGAGCTCATTTCACAGTACATTCAGCATCTGGCTCACATTTATATTCTCAAAACTATCATTTTCAACATCTTCAAAATCAATATTTTGATCACTGACAGCTTCTTCACCAGATCCACCATCAAGTGCCAGTGACAATAATATTTGATTGCATAGTACTCGCTCTGCAGTAAATCGCTGAGCCATTTCAAGCTTTAATGACGATACTTCCTAATCTTATGTTTTCTGCCTGCAGTAACTATGAGTGAAACATTCCTTCATCATCGTGTATCAGACATTGCCACCTTGAGGGATAAAAGTGAATTGCACTCAATCAGTTACAAAGTTTTCTTTGTAATACACTGTTAAAAAAAAATACACTGTTGCACACCTCGGGTCATTTGCGACCCTATACAATTTTGCAAAAAATGAATGGGAAAACAGGCAATCTTTTATCATTTTATTTATTTTTTCTTGTTATATTGTTTATAATGAATTGATTGAGGAATACTAAGAAGGTTGATGTCTAACTTTAAAAAATGAATGAGGAGGAGGGTAATGAATGATGTCCTGGGTGACTAAAGACCTGAGGTATGTGTTTAAGGGTTAATTTATATCAACGTTTCAGATTAATAGCTCAAACAACAATGGATTATAACATAAAAAATGTGACAGCATCCCCATCCTCTTCTAATTGAGCTTTACCTATGACAAAATATATAGGAAAACGCCGGTCTATTCCACCTACGCCCGTGAGGAGGAAAAACCCTACAAGGGTGTTCACCAGTTTGAAAATTTATTTTCATATAAAAAGACACTCTATGAAAACAGTAGAGGACTACTTTGTACAATCTTATGTATAAAAAACTTAAATGGTGCAAGGAGGATTCTCTGTGATAGCCATCTTCTTTAGCCAATGGGATTGTGTGTGCTGGCAAGGGGAGGATCCAAAAGTTTCAAACATGTCAAGCCATGAAGAAATCATCCTGCATATCAGGAAGTCCAAGGAAACATATTCATTCTTCAATGCGTCCACACTCAGCTGTTCACCACTCATTTTTCCGACGATCATCCTCCTCACAAAAATACATCATAAATTTTATGTGACTGTAAGGCCATTCTCAAGATTTTTTTTTTTTTTTTCTTTTTTTTTTTAAGAGTAAAACATAAATCTGTTCAAAACATAGTTAGTTTAAGTAGGATTTCGGGGTGTAATTTTCCAGCTTCAATAAGTAGGGCTCTGTAAACGTCTATGAAAAAACCCAACACTCATATACAGAGACAGAATTAAAGTAGAATGACAGAATGTTGAAACGGTCGACGACTGCATCAGACAAAATAGCAACAAAAACAAAACAGGCACTGTAAATGAAGCAGGGTTTGTGTACAGCTGCGTGGTTGTGAAGAGCTAAAATTGCTGACTCACCTGTTTGGCTTGTCATAATTATCTTGCAAGACAGGGCTACAAATCGCTTTTCTCAGCAGTGAAAGATAAATGACCTCACTTCCTTTCTCCAAAGATATTTTTCAAACATTTCAAAATTCAAATCTGATTGGCCGGTGCTATTATATATACGCTGCGTTCAAAATCGCATACTAAGTAGGTACAATATTTGAATTGACATCAAAATTATGGGTAGTATGAATGAAATTTGGATGTACTACATCCACTATGTTGTTACTGTCATGTGACCTACCAGCGTCAGCTGTGTCGCTTCACTGACATTCATAAATCCTCTCCTCATGGGATAGCAAAGTGTCCTTTGAATGTGCACGTCATAATCTCGGTGGGAAGTAGTAGGTCATTCGGGGACTTTTTGCCTACTGTTTTTCCACATACTTTATAGTTCGATTTCGGATGCAGCAATACAGTCCAACCGCATTTGAACTTTCCCCCCTTTGCAACACATAACCTTGATGCTTTGAGAACTATTTTCACTGGTGGATAAATATGCAGACAAACTGGTCAAGTTTAGTCAGAAACTAATGTTACACAATATTAACTTCTTGTTTATTGAATTGTTAAAAGCAATATCACAATCACTCAACAGTACTGAATATCAGCACAACTGTGATCATCTTTTGCCAAACAGGCTCATGTGATATTGCTTATCCAAAATATGAGAGTAATATTCAGCCTTTCTCGACTGCGGTTGAGAAAGGAGACGGAAAACTAGTTTTAATTGCCGTGGAGGTTTGGAGATATTTCATGGGGACGAGGCAGCCCATGTTCCCCATTAGTGCAGATTACTTGCAAAGGTTGAAATGGCATGCTCTAGTCTTGCCATCTGTGCCTATATGATATGCTGACTTCAGGGATCTTTGAGCAGATGAAATTTGCGCCAAGTAAGAAAATGTCAGGACAAATCGTTATTCCCCCAAGATAATTACCACACCTTTTTCTATCCGTCGTGCGCCCGAGTCTCCGTGCGGCGTTACATCGGCCAACACGACTAATTAACGGGTTATAAAGAGGAGCGGGTTGGCAAAGATGACCTCTGCAGTCTGCTTAGCTTTAAGCCAACTGTCAAACTCCACAGTCAGAGCACAGAAACAAATCCGAGTCAATCACTGGTTTTAAACTGAAAACATCACAAAGGGCTCCTTTTTGCAAGAGCAGAACACTTTAAGATGGAGAAGAATCGTGGAAACTTAGCACCATCCCCGACAGCAGACCTTTGTGTTGGTTGAAAATGGAAACGCTCTCAGCTGGAAGTGGATAAGCACATTCTGGAACACCAAAGCTCTTTATGACTGGAATGTGGATTCTTTTGGTTGCTTTATGTAGGATGTATCAAAGACGCTTTCCTGGTGTGAACGAATGCAAATTTGACATTAAATCGCACATACTGTATAGCACAATATTTTCTGTCAAGCGTTTTGGAAAACCGAAATAAAACACAATCACACAGCGGTTTGACAATAAAGACCTACTTCCACCCATGAAATGATACCTGAAGTTTAAAAATAAAAAGGAAAAGAAAAAATCTTTTAGAAAATATAGAGAAAGAATAATGGATAAACAAAAAAACAATGCTAAAATAAGAATATGAGTACAGTACGCCTGATGCAGAGAAAAAAAATGCAGAGGATGGCACATATTAATGAACGCTTTCAAAACTTCCTCTCCCCTGAAAAACAAAGCAAGAAAGAGGGAAACGGAACTTGAACCATCCAAGGAATGAGAAGACAGAAAGGAGGAAAAAAACCCTAAGGGGTTATTAAACAGTGTGCGAATCATCAGTACTGATTTTTTTTTCTTTGTTGTTCCTCTATATAAAAGAAGGGTGCAGAAATATTATTTTTTTAAATTCCCAAATCATCAAACAGGTGAAAGAGAATCCTTTCTGGAGTAAAATCAAGACAGGAAACAGTTTGTTAAAAATGTTTTACCATACTCTCCAGGCCCCATTCTTTCAATTAACGTCTCTGTGTGAAAATATAGAATAGAGCTCTCTTCATCTCTGGTCTGTCCTCACACCTGTAAACAAGTTCAGAATCCTTTAGAACACGTCTTGCTGAAGATCACTGATGGCGTGAGTACGTAAGAGGGTTTAGATGTCTCTCAGTTTGTTTTAGGTGTGTGTTCTCTTCACACTTCAGTCTGGAAGTCTCCTTCGGATGTGTCGGGTGTGTTGGCGGAGGATGTGTCCCAGGGTTTACTGCGTAACTCCAGTCTGTCCTTATGTTCGCTGGAGACACACGTCTGCTCAGGGGTCATGGTCTTAAAGCTGTCCCAAGATCGCTGGTCATCTGTGGTGGACTTGTCCTGAATATGCACATACAAAAGGGAAAGGAAAAAAAAAAATTAAAACCTGAGCGTGAATGTCGCTCACCTCCTTTAACCTCAACCATTCTCTTACAAAAACTAACATGGTAAGAATAGTTTTTAAAACCAGGAGACGACTATAATTGGATTATATATATATTTTTAAAATATATATACATATATATATATATTATTACAGTGGTGGCTAACCCAAAGTTATTCAGTATTAATATTTTTATTCAGCAAGGACAGATTAAATTGATCAAAAGTGACAGATGTCACACTGATGGCTCACAGGACTCTGAAGACTGGAGAAATGATACTGAAAATTCAGCTTTGCCATCACAGGAATAAATTACATTTTAAAATATACTAAAATAGAAAAGTTATTCTAAATATTTCACAACATTACTGTTTTTTTTAAATCAAATATAATGTCATGAATATAAAATATGAACATAAATCAAATGTTTTTTTTTTAACAATGAATTAAGAAATCTACACTGGAAAAAAGAATTGTTGGTTTAACTTAAAGTAAGTTAATGGGATGCCTTAAAATTTTGAGTTCATTGAAATTAAAAATGTAAGTAAACGCAATGAAGATGATTTAATCAAAAGAATAGTTTTACACATTAATTATTGAATTTTTGAGCTTTTTTTCTTTTTTACGTGTACATATACACATTAGCCACCACTGTCACAACAAATCCCAAATTGATTTTTTTTTGTTTTGTTTTAATTCTACAGTACTATAACATCACTCTCAGCTATGGTATTCTGGCAGAAACTATTACTACCATTGTAATTTTTAGACCTGCCAGGAGTATCGTAAGGCTGAAAAACAACATTTTATCTCATCTGGGACGTAACTAATGGAAATGTGCTCAGGCATTTAAAATTCACATTTAATGCGCCCGAATGCACGTTACAACAGAAGCATAAAGACTAAATGGCGTTATAGTCTTGCTACATTACGACTTGTCTATACAACATATGGAGCGACTTCCTCATCGGCATTAGTGGTGGTCTGGGCTGCGTTTTATGCCCGGCTATTCCAGGTGTTCATTACTTCAGATGGCCAGAACACACATACTCTCCATCCCGTTGAGACTAATGATGTATCCTACAGCTATACGGCCTCTTAATGCTAGGTAAATTGCATTATACAGTAGGGGCAGATTAATCTAATCACACAGAGAGACTGGGGAAATATGAGGTTGGAATTTTGAGAATAAAAAAAAAAGAGAGACAGCCAGAGCCAGGCCACTCGAAGGGGACTCTGTTGAGACCTGATGAATTCATCTCACCATTCCCCTCCTCTCGAATCTATTCCCAACTTCCCCCGAAAATGAGATGTATGAACCTGCATATCTCGAAACGTTTGAGGCGATCAATTACAGGGTTGCTGTCGGCTCCCCCTCAGCTCAAACGCCCGCTGATTGCGTGTGTGGCGGATTGGGAAGATTGGAAAACACCACGCAAATGACTCGTCTGAGGTATGACTGAGAATAAGTTTCTCCGCCGCTCTCTTGTTCGTGAGTGTTTGTGAAGGGGGAGGCTTAAACTCGAGCTGTGTCGGAGGGTTTGCCGGTTACCATGGAAATGGAAATGGAAATATGAGCACACACACACACACGTATACACTAAACTCACACAAGCACATTATAACAATATTTTCAGGCAGAGTAAACTGAATACCTTCATTGTCTCTCATTCACAACCTCTGGAAGAGTTTTTTGGCTCAGGTTAGCAAGTTTCCATCCACAAGGGGGCGATAGCAGCCTGATTATAATTCACCCAATGTAAGAGGCTGACAGTTGGCAAAATGGATACAAAAAGCATAATCTGGCAGCCAATTTGCATGCTAAACGCTGAAGAAGGAACATTTTGTCGAGCAGAAGTGTTGTTAATGCTGAAGCGAAGCCCGACTTTATTCCTAAGAGAATGCTAACGCGATTGTGCTGCTCTTGCGTATTTCCTTTCCCCTCCATCTCTCTTCCACTCGATCGCTCTACTCGCAACAACCTTCCTTCACTTCCTCTAGCTTTCTCCATCTCTCCTCGTCAGGCCTTTTCTACTTACACTCGAAGAATTCTTTTCACCTCCGGCAGACGAAATGCTCCATCGCTTTTCCCTCTGTTGCAATAAAAATGAGGATGGGAGGAAAGAAAAATAAAGGAAGAGAGACAGAGAGGGAGAGAAAGACAGGCAGAGAGCACAGAGTGAGAGAGAAAGAGAGAGAAAAGGAGGGAGGATCACAGTCACTCAACATGTCTGAGGGGAAGCGATGTTTGTTTGAATTGTTGTTACCTTGATGGAGGCTCTTGGAGGCTTGCGCACTCCTATCCCCCATATTTCTTTTGCACAAAGTCACAAACAACTTAAATGTCTACAGCACTACGCTCAGCTTATGACAAGAGAGGTGACTGCTAACTTCAGCATGTATGAACTACGTCGGACATGTCTGTATTGAAACACTGCAGTAGAAGAAGAAGAGGAAGAAGAAGCTTAGCACTGTGCGCTAAAGGGAAGGAGATTCTGTGATGCTTTGGAGGCAAAAAGGACACGAATATAAAAACTCTGCTGCTTACCTTCTAAGGCAACATATGCTTACTGAAATGCAAAATTAGGTCCTTTGGAACCCTCTACACAATATGTAGAAACTTTATAGCAAATTAGCATGTCGCTAAGCTAATGTCATAAAAGTATAGTAAAAATAGTTCATTTTAATGAGATTGATTTTTTTTTTTTTTTTTGGTCGTCCTCTTTGCGCTCTTGAGTGTTGGAATTGAACGTCGACAGCTGATGATGTCGTAGTACGCGAACACAATTACGCACAAAAACGCATGCTGAAAAAACAGCCATATTGTTTTCATTTGTCATGCTTCTCCTAGCAATGAGGCACATGTTTCCCCATGAGTTTGATTGATCCGATATGAGGCAGCCTTAAAAATTAGCCAACCAAGAGCCAGATTTACTTAACGGGCAAATCCCATAAAACGTGTGATGGGAGTAGAAAATTCTGCAGGTGATTTACTGACAATGCGCACATTAAAGAACACAGATGCAGTCGGATCATTTCCATAATGACCAATGCAATCTCGTTTCCATGGTTTTCTACAAAATAAAATCAAGAAATCAAGGGTAACACAGGCATGGCCTCATCGACACGACCCATGTCCTGGTTAAAAATGCTTGTTTCTCTGGTTTTAAGCATTTTTGGAAACATGCGGGATGATGTAAATACACAAGTCAACAAAATATATAACACTGTTCTAGTGGTTTTTGATTATATTAATCCAAAAATCATATTGTGCTTTTAAATAATAGTGCAAATACCAGTAAATTGACTAGCTTAAACCTTAGTAAATCACCCTTAAATACTCTACACCCACTAATTTTGCTTCTGAAAGGGAAACTCCTACAAATGTATATGCAATAAGGTCAGCCACACACATAACTGTCAGTGCTATTTTTCACTGCGTGTCTTTAGTTTTTAATGACAAAAAAGAGTTTGCGCTGGTGTAGGCCGGCCCCAAATGTTGCTGCCTTCCTTTTGAAACCAGGAGTGCACCTATGAGTCCTTAAAATCCTGTCTTAGGAGGCAGATCACTACGTTTTGGAAAAGAGCTATTCTGTCCTCACAAATTCTGTACCTAGTCCTTATAGAGAACATTATAGATTCTTTTAGAGTTCAACAATGGATTTCACTCTCCCATTCTCTCTCCTGAAAGTGGTCATGGGTATGAATGACATCAGCAAGTACACGTATAGTCTGTGTGTCTGAACTAGCCTATAGTGCTGATGTGCACTAAAGTGAAGTACTATTATTCGAATCAATTCTTTTGATTTTCCTCATCCTTTCCTGTATAAAATTGTTGTAATTCCATCAAGCATTTTTCATTATTTTTGCCACAAAAGTTTTTACCCAAGAAAGATTAGTTATTTATGTTTCTACAGAGTTATCAACAGTATCTCTCCTCTACACAAATACACTTTTTGGATTCAAGGACTAGTAATAGGTGAGTGCAGAAAGCAAGAAAGGTACAGCAGTGACCACAACCTACAGTATGTGTCCAGCACACAAATGAGAAAGCACAGGTCAGAGAAGAAGTCGGATGTTGAACAATGAAGCAAAGGAAAAATGTGAAAGAAGCGGTATCTACAGCAGCAGGGCAGCGGGGGAGAGCAAGTTTAGTCGCTGTGGGAGTTCTGTACTGGTCTAGAAGTTTCTATGGAGACTATAGGTTGGAAAGGACAAAAAGAAACACTCTCTATGAGTGCTGGGGCTCAGACACAATGCTCTCTGGATGAGATTTTTTTGTTACCTTTTCTCTGTTTGTCGCCCTTGGGTCTGCTGACTGCCTGGCTACAGTCAAACTATGACAGAAAACATGTAGTTTCAAACCAAGGTAAGACAAAGACAGGCAGCAGTGCATTATGACAAAAAACAAACAATCAAACAAAAACAAAACAAAAAAGCATGAAACAACCCGGTATTTTTTAGAGTGAATGGATTGAGTAAAACAACATGGGTGCGCAACACATAAGAGGAAGCAGGATAGAACGACAAGGCCTCTGTCAGAGATGAGTGTCTGGGGTAATAGTGCGTTCAAGTCGTGCCAGAAAGATTGTATTTACGAGGAAATATAAAGTTGGAAAAACATTGGATTTAATTTTGAGCCCCGATGAAGGGGAGTATCAGTGAGAGACATGGTGAAATACTACGATATTTATAGGCATTTAGCAGTGACATTGTTTGCCTTTTTTATTATTTACCACGAATAGTCTGTGGTTTTCCCGTAGAATTGGGCTATTTTTAAACTGTTTCTGCAGGTTGTTTTTTAGTCCAGGGGTTGAAGTGAGAAACAGGGAACTTGACTTCCCAAACTGGTAAATACGAACTTCCCAGGAGGACTTGAAAGCGTGATGAATTCACTAAACCGTTGCGTCACTTTTGCCATTTTGGCAGCAGCAATTCGTCAAAAGATGATCAAATGACAATTTGACTCTCAATACTTTTCAAAATGAACAATGGTTTAATGCAAATTGTGTTTTTTTTGTTTTTTTTTCGGGGGGCATGTTTGCTGTGAATATTAATTAAAATTTGCATAACTTTACACCCGATTTGCATAATTTCTTTAATGAACAGGTGCTAAAACAACGCAGATAGCATGTGCATATAAACAACGCAATCTTAGTGAATCTACATTCATACATTGGACAAAAAGAAGATATCAGTGAGCTTTGGGGTCTCCAAACCTGAATAAATGACGAGAATTTTGCCATAATGTACAGATTAGACCATTTGTTTCAGTGGAATATCTTAACTTCTATACAGTATTAAATATGATCGGCTTACCACAATAAATGTTGATGTAGATGGTCACTTTCATAGCATACATGACCTCTGAGTTCCCTCCATTATAAAGTCATACATTATGTATTAAGGATAATGCGCTAAAAGCCTTATCTGGTCTCTCTGCCATGACAACCATTGCTGAGTTATACTGCATTATGTCAGCTTGGCTAATAGTCTGAAATCTATTCTACTCTGCTCAATGTTAAAAGAACCACAAAAGGGCAAAATAGACACAAAACTGTCACTAAAATTAATATTATCCCCTCCATGCCATGATCCAGATATGAGTTGAGCTACAATACAGAAAGAACAGAGCCCAACATGGCGAAATCTGCAGACATGACATATCTCACTAATTACGTCTTAATTGGCACAGACTGCAAATTAGCATTTTGCTGTGTGTGTGTGAGTGTGTAAGAGTCCCATCCCAGCATTAAGCCCCTTCATTAAGCTGTTTGATGGCGCATCTGCTTCATGTTCGGTCAACACAATACTCTGTAAAGAAAATACCATTTTGGGGCTAATTTTGTGTGGACAAATGGAAAATAAAAGACCACAAAAAATCAGTTAATCAATTAATGCCACTGAAGTCTCTAGATGAAGCTCCAACAAATGAGGAAACTAGAGAGAAAGTATCGGGGAAAGCATATATCTGCTACTCGCCTTCACTAGAGCAAATATTTTCAAAGAACTTCACAGCTGGGCTCTGATACCAATAATTCAACTCAACTGCAGGGAAACAGTTTCAACGAAGCATAACCAAACATGCTAAGATTAGGTAAACACTCAGATGCACACTAATACACGCTTATAATCACACACACACACACACACACACACACTGCACGAATACTGATAAACGTTAAGAGCATAACCTTTAAAGCAAGACAATTACAGTATTAGATTCATGAGACCACCTTACCACTGTTACTTTATATTATCAGCGCTATAGGGTTTTGAAAGTTTTAATGAGCCATCTTGCGAGTAGTTTGATTAGTACTAGTTGATAGAGGTCACGGAATGTAATCATGCCTTGGATTAAACTTCCTAATTGTAGATGAAGGCCTTTGACATCTAGACAGTGATTTAAGTAGGTGACTCAACTTAAGTGGGATCCATATTTTAGCTGCAATCACATTTTTATAAAAAAGCCACCAATGTTGTCAAGATTACAATTACATTTTACCTTGAATAATTTGCAACAACAAAACATATTGTTGCTAGGGTGTTGCAAAATGATTTCTAGGGTCTAAAGCCCTCACCCCAAAAAACTAAGGATATTCAGGTCTCTACTCTATGAAGCCCTGGACATGACATCCGCACAAACAATTTATATTGTGG
Source organism: Zacco platypus (assembly GCA_038088235.1). Classification (NCBI taxonomy): domain Eukaryota; kingdom Metazoa; phylum Chordata; class Actinopteri; order Cypriniformes; family Xenocyprididae; genus Zacco; species Zacco platypus. The sequence goes on from CM076071.1 coordinate 26,281,706, forward strand.
CCATGATTCATTCAATAGTTACCTTGTTTTAGTAAATTGTGGTTCAACTGATTTGTTGAACAAATTATTACAACAAAGCCATTAGTTAGTAAAATGAGGAAACAAATTATTATATTGTGCACACGAGGGAATTAGAAAAACACGCTGACGTATTAGTCATGGAGTGGATTGTAATTCATTGCCATGATATACATTATTTTTTGTGTGCGCTGTGCTCTGTACTGCTTTGTAAAAAAATATCCTGTTAAATTTACAACAAAAGGCAAACATTTCCAGAATTTTCATAAACTTTCCAGGATTTTTGGAAACTTTCGAGAAATTTTGGGGTTTCTGGAAATTTACTGGAAATCTTCTGCCCCTTTGCATCCCTAGTTGCCCTTTGTTAAAAAAAAAAAAAAATTATATATATATATATATATGCAAAATAACATAAAATATTGTACAGAACTGATTACTAAATAGAAGACAAAACTTTTTCAATAAAATATTTAAAGCTGCAGTCCGTAAGTTTTGCCTCTTTGTCGCCATCTCTGTCTGAAACGGAATTATCATCTTTATGCCGGTTGTGCATCGGCACGGCTCCTCAGCGCGGATGCATCCAACGTTTGCTGTCAGTCACCAGTGTGGATATTGTACTTCGGAATCACAGATTAATAACCAAAATAAGAATTTTTGGTAACACTTTAAAATAATGTTGATTAGTTAAACATTAGTTAATGTATTAATGAATAATGTATTGCAGTTCATTATTAGTTTATATTAACTAATGAACATTATTTTAAAGTGTCCCCGAATTTTCACTGGAAAATGTCATCTGAATAATTAAGTAACATGTTTGCGTTGCCAATGGTGATTAAATCTAACGATCGTTTAGCTCGGATCACGTCAAACCATGCAAACTATTATTATTGTTATACTTTGTTCTAAAATTATTCATGTTAACCACATCAGCATTGTGTGACTATGTGTATTTAGTGTGTATTGGCGTTACCTGTAGATTTCAATTTCTGTAGCCACTTCAGTCCGAAGTCTTTTGCTTTTGACTACAGGTGAATCTCCAGCTGTCACTGATGATTGTCATTGGATCTTTCTGGTTTATAATCCGCCACCAAAATTATACGGTTAATTATTGCAGCTGCTTTGAGAAAAGGCTATAAATGATCCATCACCCGCAGCATCCTCACATGACATAGCTACTAGCTGGAACTCCTTCATGTAAACAGACTTGATGTAATGACGCAAAGATGAATGGCTACATTCTCGAATTTCCTGCGAAAACCCACCAATACCAACCCAATTAGAAAAAATCATTACATGCTTACCATTGTGAATCGGGCTAAGGTAAGGAGATAGTTTTGAACATTGGCTGGTTATGTACTTGTTCAAAAATTTATTTTGGATTATTTTTAACCAAAAAAAGTAACAGACTGCAGCTTTAAATATTAAATTACAGGGTGGCTCATAGATTTGTACTTATTTTTTTTATTTTAATAATTTACTGTAAAAGTTGCACGCATTTTTGAGTATCATACAGGAATAAACTGTACATTATATGGCAATTCATACTTTTTACTTCCAAAAACCATACATCTTTACCATCAATCCTTCTCCTTCCAAGAGTGCATTACTAGAAAAAAGCCCAAAAATGCACAATTTGAAGCATCAGTCAAGTCCATAGGAAAAATGCGGGTTACGTGTACATTACTTAGTTTTAGGGGTTTGTTCAAATCTTTTATTATTACTAACCCGTGCATATATTTATGATGTTTACCCTTTCATTCAAAAGTCAGTGGGAGTAAGAGCAGAAGTTTTCAGTTAATACATATTTCAAGAGCCAGACTGTTGCCTTCCTCTGCTCTCAAGTTCCCCGCTGTGTTCATTTGTTGGATCCCCATTAGCATGAATAGATTGAACACAGGGTACCAGTCCTTCATCCATTTGGGACCATATGGGGTGCCTCCGCTACAGCTATCAGCCCAGCCAGCATCTTCACTTAGAGGTTAACTGCCTTTCAAACTGCATCAAGCTCCATTCGCGCTAACATGAGCAATTTAACGGACTGCAAGTGACTAAGGCGCCTCCACTGTCCCCGTAGAAAAAAAGAATGAGATGAAGTGAACCCGTGGTACGAACGAGAGATTGAAGTCAGAGTATGTAGGAGGAAAATAGAGAGAAAGATGATTAGAAGGAATGGACAGTGTCTGGAAGGAGCCGTTTTTGGATGTGTTAGAGACCCCACTAAGCTTACTGTCCTCACCAGCTGTTAGAATGATCTAATGGGATAAAAGTCAAGTGTAGAATAAGACAGCAGGGGAAAAACGGCTTAGATTTCCCCGAATGTGCACTCATCTCTTTACCGGCCCACACACACACACACATAACATGTTTCTGACCAAACACACATCATCTGAATCACCTTGTTGCTGGAAGAGTATGTGCTTACTTACCGTATACCGGTTAATTCTCACTTTAATGCAGATTTGTGGCTACATTGATCAAAATTAGATTTTATGTGTTTATGATCTTTTACATTTTCATTTAGATAAATTTAACTGATTTATATGAATTTATATTGAAGGTTTTGTTTTAAACACAAAGTTTAAATAGCAAAAGCACAATGACAGCGCAAGGCTCTGTGATTTACAACAGTGCATCACAACATCGCAGGGAATATTCCACGCCGAGTTAGCACAGAAAAAACACGACCTAATGTGAAAAAACACCCAACATGTAGTCCTCTACACCTCTTAGACTACGGGATTTACACTGCACCAATGAGAGCCTCTATAAATCAAGGCCCTATCACACGGGGCTGGGAATACGGGGTCTGGTTGACATGCTTACGTTGGCTCTCTTTGTAAACGAAGCTCATTCTCCGTGTTAAAGGCTCGGATTGTCGTGGTGGAGGTGGAGGAGGAACCTGTGAAGGTGGCCGGATTGTTAGAGGGGTTTAAAGACTACTGATATGGCACTTTTTAGTACAGCTTTAATTTTTGAGGTAGATGTGGTTTCATGAGGTAGAATGGTCTCGAGGGAAAAGTTCTGCCACGCTGAATGGCTATGAATCCAGCAGGATTACGATCCACTGTAAAGATGGTTAAATGCTGCATTTATGTCTTTTAGATCAGAGATAGATCTTCATAAATGTGCAAAAAAGCTTCTTTATGAATTAATTATGCCAACATTCAATGGAAAATCACTCACACCAGTCCTGACCTGAAGAAAAAATTCAGTTAACTGATTGTTTTATAGGCACTGGGTTATTAGAATAATTACAAATGTGCAATTTTTTTTTTCAAACTCTCTTTTTCAAACTCTTTTGAACACCATTATTGCTGTAATTAAAGCATTGTCAACATATTTAAAGACCTGTGGAATGAAATCAAAAGAATTTTATGCTGCAATTGCTTTCCCATTGGGAATCAAAAAGCAAATGCTAAAAGCATCATGACTCATCAATACTGTCGGACTCGGGTGGTAAAGTACAACTCATTATTGAGAAGCATAATCCATCTTCACTGATGATAATAATAACGCCAAATTTCAGCCATTTCAATTAACCAGGTAATCACCAAACAATAATAAAAAATAAAAAAAAACGTACAAAAAATGAAATAAAATTACATTCTATTAATTATACATTATGCAATTTCATTATAAAAGTAATTACATTGTAAAATTGCATTATATAAATTATAATAAATTACAATAAATTTCTGTCATGACAACTCTGAGTGTTTGGCATGGTAATGGATATAACAATGTTGATATGTTTGGTCTTGACGGAATAGATCTGCTGCTGCTTCTGTTGGTTATTTCTGCTGATATGACTTGCAAGTAAGACATGTTGCTGCTGTGCAATATAGCATAAATTAAATACCTGTAGCAGATCTATACAGGTGGAGCTGGGGAAGGTGGAGGGTTTCTGAAAACATGCTGCAACTGCTACAGCAAATACGGGCCAAGTATTTGAAGGTTGAGCAGCAAGATCACTGGCTACTGATACAGCAGGAAGCAATCAGCTGTGCCCTATAGAGAATGACGTGATTGTAAGCAGATTGAATTAACGGCCTGTCAGTCTGCGCCATATAGAGTTTCATGACAGAACTTTATGCAAGTTTTCTTGTCTGCTGTATTTTATTGATTTTATGTTCTGCATCCATTTAAGTGCAAATCGCTCAATCAATGTTTCAATGCTTCTCTGACTCCACCTAAATGTTTTTTTTTTTTTTTTGGACATTTCTTTTCTGTTCGATTTATGCCAAGGACTTGACTTGAGAGATGGCCAACCCTAGTTTGGAATTTTGGAATGGCCTATCAAATCACTCCAATGGCCAGGGCCACCCCAGGATACACCTCTGGTGAAAAGTAATACAGCACAACGATCTAAAGGCTAAATTGGTCCACAAGTGAGGCTACAGACAGCAGGTGAGGGAGCATGTGGCAAATGTCACCAATGTACACACAGATTGCGGACAGGCAGCTATCCAGAGGGCATTTGTTTTTAAATCTTAATGACAAAAGCCTCTGGGCACTGGCGTATGGATGTTTGCAATGCTCCTTCCTCTAATAGAACATTAAAGATTCAGCAGTCTAGCTAATGGAAAGATGAACCGTCAGCTCTTTCCAGGGAAAGCTGATAGGAGACAGCGCTGCAGCAGGCAGGTGTACTTAGAGAAGCTTAATGGTGGGAGACTGAATATGATCCAACTATTAATACTGAATTAATTAGCTTACAAAACACAAGGCTCGGGGAAAAGGAAAGGAGCAAATGCTCTGATAAAGATGTGTTTCCAAACACCAGGAGCATGTACAATTGTCTTTCAAACATTTTTTTTTTTTATTTTAACCCTCTGAGGTCTGAGGCTGATTTGGAGTCCTGGAGTAGTCTGACATGTCCTGACATTTGTAATTTTTTCAGTTTCCAAGAACCAGAATACAAACTGTTCTCTCCCCATTATCATCTTTTTTTATACAATTTTTAAAGGGAGAGTTCATCCAAAGATGAAAATTCTGTCACCATTCATTCACCCTCATGTCATCCGAAACCTGTATGCTTTTCTTTCTTCTGTTAAACATGAAAGAAGATATTTTGAAACATGTTTTTTTTGGCTATACAATGAAAGTTAGAGGGGTCTAAAACAACACTGAGCACGACATAGCTCCACTAAAGAATTTTCATTTTGAACAGTTTATCAGCTTCTGCATATTGCATTTTAATCATATTTATTATCAAACTGCTATATATATTTCATCCCTGTAATTTTACAGCAGTTTAAAAGGAGTATGGTTAATTTTAAAACAGGTTAAAAAGAAGATTAACACGTCCTCAAAACAAGAAGTTTTCTGCCTCCCAGGTAACAAATTATTCATGTAAATATCATTAGTTTTAGGTTTAAGTAAACAATTTAGTGCTCCAGTTACGATTGCTTTAAAAACTCCTGCAGTGGTGCACGTGTGAGCATGGTGATTCATTAGTGACTTTGTAACGCAGGATTTTTAGCAAGCACAGGGTGAGATTATTTCACTTGTAGTGGTGCTTTGGGTGGTGTATGATTTTGACGTGTCAGGGATGGGTATAAGTGTGGGGTTTGCAGGTTAGAGGGGTCTTACCTTGAAGGAGGACATGGCAGGGTCCCTGTTATACCTGTCTATGGTGTGGAACTTGGTGGAGTGGTTGAGTTCATGGTACAGCTCTGAGTGTCTTTTGCGAGTGTGCATCACTTTCTGTAAGGAAGGGGAAAAACAAACAAAAAAAAACAAAAAAACAAAACAAAAAGCAAAGTAAAAATAAGAAAGGGCAGGCCAGGGAGGAGCTGTGTTGATGGTGATCGAGTTAAACCGCAAGACTAAAGTGACAATTAACACTCATCCTCTTGAAGGGTGGTGTTCTGCTCTCTGGTCAGTATCATTTCCTACTTGCAGACACTTCCACCAATTCCCAGATTTAAATGGAGGTGGTTGGAAGCTAGCTGGACTGTTTTGTAGGAAAGACATGCAGTTATATTAATATAAATGAGAGAATAAGTCCCGCCTTCTAAATAAAAGAGCCAATCGCCAATCACTGCTGCTGCCTTTAGAAGCCAGAAACAGTCAGTGTTCTGAGGTATTCAGTGACTGCACATGTGCATTGGCTGGTTGAGCCTGAAAAATGCATTTTTTCTGTTTAGGGAAAAAAAAAAATTATGAGAGGTTGTTATCATATTTCATTGGTGATTTTGAATATGAAATTTAACCAGGAGCTTGGTGAACAGCCTCAGAGAATTTGATGTTTCCCCATTTAAAGCTGTACTTGCATGACTTTAAGAGAGGCTTTTCAAAGATGGCCGCCAAGTGAAATGGCTTGCCTCAAAAAGACTTTGTTTGTAGTCACAGCTGGTTTTCACACAGAGCTGATATGGAGCTTTGCTCTAACCTGCAAATATCGGCACTATACTCATTCAGCATCCATGTGATGGGCTTGATTTCTAAGCAAAAATGTGATGTTTTACTGTTTATTTAATCGCAGCCTTTGCCAAATCACGATAATTCGTGCAGCCCTATTTAAATTCATTTTGCTCAGTGAGAAATCTAAAGACTAGTCAGAATACGAGCGCCAGCACACAACAATCCAGCCTGACCAGCAAACAAGTGCACTAAACTCCAAACCAGCAAAACTGAGCAGTTTAATCAGGCTGGGAGACTGACTAACCATTTATTTTATATTTTTACACAAGGGCAATGTAGATTTTATTTCAATATTTATTTATTTTTTTAAGAGGATTTTTAATGTATTAAAACTAAATGCACCACAAATTATATTATGCATTTACAGGTATTTTCAAGCTAATTTAAATCACTGTAACAACAAAAAAATTAAATTATTTTAGACACCTGACAACCCTAATATATTTATTGGGACAGGAGGGAGATCTCATGCAATATTGAGTAGGATGGAAAAGGTTATGAAGCTCTAAAAGCATCTGAATGTGTTAGTAACAAGACATACCTCTGTTTGAGAAGAAGCCTCCATACGGGAGAGCAAATATCCAGTCATAACTTAACTTAAGCTTTCAAACATAATTGAAGAACAGCTAGTTTAAAAGCACACAAATGTGCTCTGGAAAAAAATGGATTGGCCGGCTTTAGACTGGAGATTTGCTGGATCCTGCCATTCGATCATTCCATGGAGGTGCCCTCCAGGCTGCCTCAGTCATACACGTGCAATCTCTACTCGTCTCATTATGCCGTTTATCTCTCTCACACACACTAATGCCACTCACTCCACACTTAAAGAGCTCTACACTGTTTCAGTGTTTCTGCAGCCTTGATTATTCTGAATTCAGAAACATATACTGCTTAAATGTGATGTTATGTTTAGTCATTATACAACACATATTTGATTTTGCAATAAGGTGAGCAGATTTCTGAAATGCAAACCACAGTAGATGTAATACTATTGTCACACTATACTATATATATATATATATATATATATATATATATATATATATATATATATATATATATATATATTAGTATGGTATTTAATTCTTTTTTTAATTGACCTATTTAACTTTATCCTGGCCAGAGCGAATTCTAAAGACTAGTTGGATTACTCTCAAACAAATGATGCAACAAAAAAATGTATATATTTGTGTCTGTGTGTGTATATATACATATTAATGCTGTCAATCGATTAAAAAAATAACTAACACATATCACATATTTTCTGTCATTAATTTAATGTTATTAAAAACATTTTTAATATTTTTATATTGTAATAATTTAAGTTACTCTTCAAATTAACGTTGAAACAATATAAAGACAGTATATTTTAGATATTTGTTGTAATGACATCTTTTTATGAATGAAGACCAGCATCACTGATAGGCTACTGGTATTGATGTCTCTATGAAAATTATTTATTTTATTTATTTTTTTTTAAAAAACATTAACGATAGACATTCATTGAAAGCTCAAAAATTTAGACTTTAAAAAAAAATCACTTTTCATTTAAGTGAACTCAAAACAATCTTCACATAAACCCATTATAGTAAATGTCATAGCCTATTTACAGGAAATATACAGAAATTGAATAAGGTTATCAAACACTTTACAGTCTTCACTGCATAAATTATAAATTAAATATAGATTAATCCTCATTAAAGCTACATTTTCTCTATTACCTTTGTTCTTTGATTAACATTAATGACAGACCTCACAGCAACTGGTTTATTAGGCTGCTGTCACTTTAAGAGCTGCCAAACATGAAGTGGATCTGATGCATCTCATTTTCTCACTCTTTAAGTTCATTTAAGATGTTATTTAACTCATGTTAAATAACTCGTGATGTTATTTAACTCATTTAAGGCTGCTCTTATGAGAATACTCCACAAAACGTACATTTTGGCATAATTCTGTGCTATTATTTGTTCAGGAACTGGATACTGACCGTCTTTCTGTGCGTCGTGTATGTGTGTCACAGACAGGAGGACATTCAGACAGCACCTTGTCTTTTGTCTTGAATTATCTTGCGCTTGAATGGTTTAAAAGCATTTGTATGAATAAGATCAAGATCATATAATGTAATGCTAGCCAAAGGACGACAGAAAAAACGCTGCATTAATTATTTTACATATTTTTGACCTGCTAAACTGGACAAACTTAATAGCATGTGCTAACACGCCAATTTTGACAGCACTAATATATATATATATTGTATATATATATATATATATACAAATGACAAGTAAAAACAAAAAAACAATATATATACATTCAAAAAAAAAACCTGGCAAAGTAGAATATGTAGTCACCCTATTTTGAAATAATGGCCAAAAAGCCTGTGGAATCAAGGCATGTGAAACAATGAGCAGTTCTGCCATGGATAGGACTGTTGCTAAAATACTAAATGCATGATGGGGGAAACAAGCACCAGTGTGACTACTATCTTTGGCTCCTTTGTGAGTCCATTAAAAAAAATCTCTAGCTAATGTTGGACAAAAGCACAAACACCAGTCTAAGGACAGATGGGGACGGGGTCTTACCTCAAAGTCCAGCTCAGAGTACCGTACTCTTTTCCTCTGGGGGAAGGGGGAGGGGGAGAGAAGACACCATCAATCACAAGTGCACATCTTTCAGCACCTGAGTAAACTTCGACTTTGGCGCCCATGACGCATTTGTCTCATGCAGGTGCAGTGAGCATCAACACACCTCAGCTGACTGAACGCTGTTTTTCCAGTGGGTGTTTTCATGTTTGGTTTCAAACAGAACTTCTGCATGAACATACAGGAAAGGGGTATTCACCTTCACCAACAGGTGGGTGTGGGGCGGCGTCTTACTGCATAACAGCAGTGTAGTACTTACAGCATTACAGTGTGCATAAATAAAAATGTCCATGTAAAAGAAAAAAAAAAAACACAAATAAAGTAATCTGAGAGGTACTGTAATGTGCACTTCCCACATCTAAAATTTGTTACATCTAATGTAATGTAATGTATTTAATGACATAATTTTAGGCTGTTTAACCGGCAACCGGTTCAATAGGCCTGACACTATTTTTTTCTCTCCATAAAACAGCATCAGTGATGATGATTTTAGCCTTTGATATTACAAAAAAGTATACATCTGCATATATTGTAAACAGCAGAAGCTGTGGTATGTTTGGAAGATGGCATAATATTTTATAAATGTCTCAGTTTGTAAACATCTCTAATCTTATGTAAACAGCAAAAACCACTTGCTCAGCAGGAACTTGCTCCGTTCTAACAATTTTTGTTTGTTTTCACATCTGCATGGTGCAATTTGCATAGTAATGTACAGAGTCCACAATTTACTTTTTGTCCCACTTGGTGAGTCAGAAAACCATCTGGCAATAAATATTTCTTACTGCCCCTGAAATTGTAGTATAGTAGTATATGGATGTGTACTCTTTTTCCATGTTACCTGCACATACAGCTATCCCCGTTTATTGTCCTTCTTACATTGTAATAATACAAAGCTCTATGTTACATGGCAAAGACGTTTTTTAATCACATTTATTTATATCACTTTTGAGCATTAATTTTGGAGCCGGGTGCCGTAGCTTTGTAGCCTTGTTGTTAGTGTCCATTAAGGGTCATATACGGGTTTCCTACCTAAGTCAATCTAAAAAATCAAAGACAATATTTCTATTTCCTGTTGTGATTGAGTCTTTAAAATGTCATATAAGCGATGCAATAGTCTATAATATAAAGAGTTTAAGTTATTCAAAACACATTTGCAAATGCAGTTAACCAATAGTGTCTGTACACATTCTGTGGCAATATGTCACAAGCTAAAACTCACAGCACACAAACCAGTCAAGATCTGAGCATCTGCGACTTTGCTATTCATAAAGAGAGTCACATTGTATACCTCGTTTAAGTTAGCTGTTGACAAAGTAAAGTTACTTCAGGTGTCACTGGGTAAATTAGGTGACTAGAAGCCAAAGCACTGCAGACCCGCAGTGTTCAAGCCCACTAAAATATCAATACCCAGGAACCTTTTCCTTTGTGACCCCAACCTTGCATCACCAAACTTGAGTCAGTGAGTTCTTTAGAGGACAAGTAAAGTTTTAAAACTGGCGAAGCCTTTCCATCTTGATGATTGATATGAAAATGATAAGCAAAATAATATAAACTCTAACAACCTGCTGCTGTACAGGCACTTGTGAGAAAGTGTGTGAGACAGAGACAGGAAGAGAATGAATGAGAAACATTTACTGTATTTCATGGGTGGTCAGCTGTCAAAGCATTAAAAAAAGCATTTTTAAGAGTCAACATGAAATTAGTATTTTACTTCCGTAATGTGATTTATTTCAGAGTGCCCGGTCCAGCGCCAGATCGCTTCTCATTTAACACAAACGAAAAAATTGCTAATAAAATGGAAATGTTTCTTTTGTATTTGGTACATCAGTGCCGTGAGATGTTTCAAAAAATGGTGGGGACGATATCGACCCTGGAAAAAAGTGCTGGGGACGTGTCCCACCCGCCACCCGTCCCACCCGCAAAATACCGCCTATGATTATTCCATTACATAGACTTTTTCATTTGATAAAACTTGTAATTTTACTGTTGTTTACTGCTATAAAGCAGCAAAAATCACTGATAAAACTCATAAAAATAAAACAGCTCGTAAAATATTTAGTTTCACCTCCTGAGTGTAACATTTTGTGAAGCTTAAGCACTTCCAGTTTCAGGCAATACATTTTTAGATGCAGAGCAAGTTATTACATTTTGATGAAGGACACGGTTTTATTTATGCAAAAAAAGAAATAGAACCTACTAATTTGATGCTGACTTTAAGTTTGACAACTGACTTTGGTTAGAAATTCTTGCCCCAGCCCCAAGAACTATGTGTAGGAGACAGAGCGGGAAGGTTTTGTGTCATTTAATGAAGGAATGCAGGCTCTCTCAGGCACTTCCTCTGGCTGTTTCTCTCTCACCATCTGCTGTCCCTCCTTGTGGGGCTGTAGTGTAATTATAGAGAGAAGCGCAACTGCACACACACATACAAACACACCCACCCTGATGCAGTCACCAAGTTGTGTAACAGCATGTTGACAGGGGACTCTGGGTATAGAAGGCACACCTGAATGCATTCCTGTGACGGACTGATGAGAGAGTTGCTAGATGATCAGTATGCATGGCGTCTCGGAGACTACAGATGATCTACCATCATCCAGCCCAAAAATGAAAGGAGACATTACTAATAAGATAATGATGGTAATGCTCTCCTGTAACAACACCTTAAAGGGAGATTTCACCCAAAAATGATTGTTAACCCACCCTCATGTCATTCCAAACATGTATGACTTTCTTTCTTCTGTGGAATGCGATGGGTTCATTGAATCTTCTTTTATTTTTCACAGAAGAAAGAATGTCATACATGTTGGGAACGAGGTTGGGAGCCAGCCCTTTAATCGTAATTTGTCTGTTGCTAGATAAGATTTTACGGTTATTGTGTCTGGGTCAGTGTGTTTGCAATCACTGCATTCATGCTTGGTTTCATCTCTGATGTTTTTTTGTGCTGATCTACTTGACATTTTCCTGACAACATGATTCTTTGTGTAATGTGGTCCCCAGTTCCCTTTTTCCTGGCAAGAATGGCAGGGGATTACAGGACTATTGTGCTCCTAGGTTGTACACCACAATAGCAAACCACAGGTGGGACCCCTGGGACATTCAGAAGCGACAGTTGTTCTAGATTGTGAAAGAATGAACCCCTACTTTAACCCCTACTTACTTCCAAAGATCCAGCCGAGAGGCTGGTGTTGGTGCTGCCCAGGTTGCGGGGAAGGGTTCTGGTGCGCTCCACTGTTCCCGAGGTGAGGATCTGCCGGACAGAGGGACGATTCTGCTTGACCTGCAGGGTGTGGGTGTTGGTGTGCGTGTGCCCGGTGTGGGCCGGCAGCTGTTTGAGAGTGCCGTAGGAGCGGTTTAGGTTCATGCTGATGTGGTCCACAGCTGCAAAGTCTGCGGGGTATGCCTCGCTCTCAGCTGGATGTAGAGTCAGAGGTGAAGGGGGAGGAGGAAAGGGAGGGTCATCTACTGTAATGTTCAGGGGCTTGCCCTCATCCTGGGGTGGAGGAGGGGGCTTGAGACTGACTGTCCGACGTGGTAACACCATGTAATCCCCTTCCCCGCCTCCACCAGCTGAATCCTGGGTGGAAGAAGGGTTTGGTCGGGCCCAACCCAGCCCACTCTCGGTGCACAGGTAGATGGGCCCGGATCGCTGATGCTGGCCTTGTTGTTCCACATTGACCTCCTTCTTCAGTGGCTGCTCGCTTAGCTCGTTCAAGGGACCCAAAGCGGGTACCTGCACCAGTAGGTTAGGGGGTGGGATGTTCCCAGGCAGGCTGCTGAAATTAACGCCTTCCTGGTGAGCTGCCAACTTGGGGTCATCCTCGTCGTCCAGGGAGATGCGGGATAGAGTGCCAGTTATGGTAGCAGGGTTACAGGTGTTTACCTCCTTAAAGATGACTGAGGTAGGGGAGAAAGGAAGAGAGAAAGAGAACAGATAGACAGAAGTGGGGAGGAAGAAAGACAGGAGCCGAGGTCGAGTACACAAGATCACACAGATGGACAGAGTGGCAAAGAGCAGAGAGAGAGAGAAAACAATCATAACGGAATATTGGATGGTGAAATGATACATGACAGAAAAGGAAAGGGGAGGGATGGAAGATGGTTATACAGGAGTTCCCAAAGGTATAGAAGCCAGATGTTTTGGAGAGAGGTTGAACAGAGTAAGCGAGATTGATTCATGTGGGCGCAGAGAGAATGTGAACGGTGGAGGGAATGGTGGGAAAAGAGACAAAGGAAAATGAGCTCAGTTACGTAGAAATGGAGCGCGTCAATGCAGAGGTCAGAAGAGCAGGAAAGGGTCAAGGGGTGCAGAAGGCAGTGAGGGCAAGAAAGCACAAACATTTCCAGGCAGGTGAGTTAGTATCTGGGATTCTCAGCATGCAAAAGTTGTACGGTTGTAAAGGCTGGTGCTACAGCAGGAGTTCAGTCGAATTAAGTAGGGATAGCAGGCAAAGCCATGCACCTCTAAGGGAAAAACCATCAGCCGTAAAGGTCTAACCATTTTATACATCATTTATAAGGTCACATAAATGTCAAAAGGTGAAAAAGTGCAATGAGAAAAAAAAAACTTAAATAAACAAATAAATTACATATATAAAAAAAATAAAAACTTCCCTTTGATGTAAAAATGACTAAATTTTGTAACGCTAATATTGTAACAATGGCAGCTTCTCATCCACAAAATTGACCAAAAATTTATCCAAGCTAATATGAATGCCCTAGTATGCTGATTATGATAAAGGTATGGTAATCATAGAGCAAACATGCACATTGTGTATGTCAATTTATGCAAAACAGCAAAATATTAACACAAATGGCATACAAACAGGAATGTTCCAACTTAAGAGTGAGACTTACATGGGTGTCCTCTCTCTGCAAGTGAGGGGGAGACAACGATGTGCAGGGTTAAGTTTACATTAACAAACTTAACCAAAAAAACAGCATTAGAACCAGGGCAATGTGAAAGAACCGGTGAGGAAAGTGCAAGAATGAGAAAGCAAATAGGTACAACAGCAATAGTGAAAGGCAAAATGGAGGGTCCAGAAATACTTACCCGTTTGACATGCCAGGTCCACATCTTTCTCAAAGTCCGTCTGTGGAGGTGAATGAAGGACAGACAAGAGATTACTTAAGATTGTTACAAATGACATGCTGTCCATAAGTGAACTATATATATATATAAATGCCAATTCTTGATAATTTACATACAGTCAAACAGCATTGGTATGGTGAAGGGTGGAGCTGAGCGCAGTTACAGACAGTATGTGGTGGTTTAATCCATCAAAAAGAAACAAAATGTTCATTTTAGCAATCACCACACAGTGTTTCGACAAAGTCCTAGTTTAATGCAACACATCTGCAACACCTCTACAATAAAAAGCAGATCCCTTAGCACCAGCACTAATTACAATGAAGCGAAGTGAAAATAAATTAGCATACTGCAGTTTGACACAGCTCGGCCTGACTTTCCATACAAAAGCATATTATTTTTATAAAAAGAGGGTAAGCCCCTTTAAAAAAAAGATGTAGTACAATGAACGCAAACTGACTGCGTCCCTCAGGGTAAAACGAAAATGTCCATCCCAGAGCAGCTCTTTCTAACTCCAGGCCTTCATTTGAATGCAGCGTTGGCTATTGCTGCCAAAAGAATTGACTCTCAAAGGAGTTCAAAACAAAGCTTTAGTCAGGGCGTTACACTGTGGAGCAATTTTAGCATTCCCAGTGAAAGCAACTTGTATGTATGCATATACCTGCGTGTTGAAGTTGAAGGAAAAGGCAAGAAAAGAGACCTGCGACTATGCAAAAGTTCTACTGCACAGCCATTGAAACTAAGTTACTTTGCATCATAACTTGAAGTCAGATCTGCTAACAGCTAGCCACTTATCTGCTTAGCGGGCTAATATGCTCACAGTACGCTGTTGGCTACACTCTAACATTGACAGCACTAATTCTACAGCAAACACATGTTCATCAAACATCACATTCATTTCAGAGACGTACGGTCATATGATTTTGCTCCAGGACAATGCTTTGGCTCTGGTGGAGAACGTGGGCATGGTTGTGGTTGAGTGCGTGCATGTGGTTGTGGTTCAGGGAGTGGGTGTGGTTCTTGTCGAGAGCGTGGTTGAGAGTATGGATGTGGTTGTGGTTGTGGTTGAGGCCGTGGGAGTGGTTGTGATTGAGAAGGTGGGTGTGGTTCAGAGCCTGAGTGTGGTTCTGGTGGAGAACGTGGGTGTGATTATGGCTGTGTCCGTGACTGTGATTGGTCAATGCTAGAGGAGGGTGGGCGGGGCAGGTTTGGTGGCAGCCTTGGCAGCAGCCTGGTGAATATCGGAGCGAGCCGCACTGCTCCTGACTGTAGAGACTGGGCCGGTGTGGGCACCTCTGCCGGCAAAGAGGCAGAACGGAAAGAAAGGTAGAGAGAGAGAGAAAAAGTGAGTGGTGAGCTGAGGAGAGAAAGTGGAAAGGTGGAGCAGACCTGCAGGGGCGGCGATCCCTCTCATCCAAACCGATCCACACACACACACACACACACACACATTTGGAGTGTTCCTGCTTTAGTTACCATGGCTACATGCAAGTCTAGTCTTTGACATGAGCATATCACTGCAGGGCACTGGGTAAAGGGCTTAAAAAATACCCCATAAGGTTATAAGTGCTAAATGTGTTACTAACGTGCTTGATAGCTTTCTTGTATAGAGTATAATTATAGGGCAGTTTATTTATAACTAGTTCAACCCTATTTCATATGTGCAATGCTATTCAAAAAGCTTCCAATTTTAAGCATTTGCATTGTACAACTTAAGTACTAGAAACTGCACAACCAGAATTTTTACCAGCAACCTTCTGTATAATAGTCTTTCGCATTCGGCGAGCCACCTACTCCAATATACAATAAAAATCCCATTTGAAACACAATCTCACAGTGGCCCATGCTGTTTAAGAGAGGATGAGAGTCCCATGTGAGATGAGATGGAATGGAATGCTATTCACCATGATCTGCACCTGGCCGTTCTTGCAGGAGTCCGGAGAGTTTTCACTGTCGTCTTTGCAGCCACCCATCCTGCAGCGCACTGCATCCTGCACCTGAAGCGGGAAGACACGGGATACGACCTTGTAAAACCACGGTCACAGGGGCTCAAATGTAAAGCTAAAAGAAATATACAGTATTGTTCCGAAAATAGACAATGCTTTTGCCAAAAAGTTTTAAAAGTCATCGTTGGTACATTTTACCAATATTTGCCAAACTTTCAATACAAAAATTGAAATATGAAAAATATGCAATATGAATTTGTTTTTTTTCAAATATAAGCATTTTCTTAATTAAAAAAAATTGAAAATGTACATCTTGAAAGGGTGTCTTATAATCAGGGTTGTCTTATAGTCGAAACAATATGGTAACACAAGAAAGCAACCAAACAAATACGAAAACATTTCAAACCTCTATAATGACAAACATACAGCTTCAGAATATGGCTGTCAGTCCTGTTTGTGTTCAAACACAGTTGAGGTATAAAAGAGAGTGTCAACTGCATTCTATAACCATAGTGACTCCTTAAAATTTCAGGAGTCACAACTGAATTTTGAGAGTGAGTTGGGTTAGTATGTGCTATTTGAATGGAACCACAGTCGATTAGTTGTCCGTCAAGAGCCAGTTTCGGGAAAAATGGCAGAAAATGAGGTCGTTTGTGGTCGGAGAGAGAGACAAAAGAGGGTTTCGGCAGAGGGGGAAATACAAAGAAAGAAACTCAATGTTGTTAACACAGATCCGAGAGAATAAAAGCAGTATTGAGAATGTCTTACAATGCAGATTCAACATTTGTTTTACTATCAATATCTGTCATTTTGGTTTAGGCATTCAGTGTTAGAGAAGAGGATTCATTTTTTAATGTTTTAATGTTATTGTTTTTGTTAACTCCTTTTCATCATAGTCATCAATCTCTGTATAACAAGGCTGTCATTGATTCTTAAGATTGTTACATCATTATTAGAAAATCTTCCCACAGTCATGTGTTAATGCTAACATGAAACTAATGATGATAGTAAATATCCTAAAGACTCTAGGAGCTTCTATTCACTCAGGAGAATCTATCAGTTTATTATGGTTAGCTTAGTAATCTACAGAGGACATATGTATGAAATTTCTCATAAAACTTTGATATTAGTTTATATTCCTGAGTGACGAACATTGCAGTGAGCCTGTCTGCATTCCTGCAGGAAGGGTTTACATAACTACAGATGCATATGATCTACAACAATAGGGAGGAAGACACTCCCTTTCATCAAAAAAAAAAAAAAAAGACAATGCGATAGGCTGTTTCCCCTGACGACAGTGTAGCCTTAGCAACGGGATGCCACTCATTTGCATACAGCTTTATGGCCAGAACGCCTACAGAATGACCAAGTGAAAGCACAGTGTCTCCTAACTGGGAAGATCAGAGCTCTTGTTGCCAACAAAGACATAATAACTGAGATTTTCTTATACTATCTGGATGCACAACAAACGTCCCTCTCTGGTGATCAATTCACAAGAGGACAGAGTTAAATACTGGGGTAAATGGATGTCAGAGAAATGTTTCAAATGATCCAACACTGTCAGAAATTTTTTTTTCAAAAATTGTACCTTTAGGGCTATAGCAGATTGTCACTAAGGCAGTATCCCTAAAGGGACAACTTTGCACCCTTGGGTAATAATATATGCCCCTAAGATACTACTAAGAGTGTAAATAAGGTACAGAGATATCCATTTGAGAGTACTGCCCCAGTGATAAGGTGTTGTACCCCTAAAGGTGTAATTTTTGCACATTTCTTCAGAGAGTGAACCGAGAATGTTTGGGAAACATGAGCATTTCACATAATCGAGGCTGATGTCATTAGTATTTGTAGGTATATGTAATGCTTACATATAAATTTGGATATATTTGGTTATACGTTGAAACTTACAACAAAGAATTTTGATTCTTTTTATTGATATTTAAAATTGGGTAAATTCTTGGGTAAAGTGAAAGAGTCTTTCAGAATGAATTAAACCCGGCTCCAGAAATAAACTGAACAAAATGGTTGTAATGTCAAATTCAGTAACTGCGTATATAAATGTGATGTCACTGAACATTTTGATTAATTTCATTGATTAAATACAATAAATCATTCTTTTCATCAATTCAAAATCCTATAAAACCTAATAGGATTAATAAACATTTGTATGTCTTTAACTGCTTACATTTCAGATGCTGCCAACACATTAATAATGTATGTTTTAGTATCCAACATACATATGATTACTGATGAGATCATATTGAATAACCAAACATAATTAATCTACTGTTACTGTCGACAGGATTTGACTTGGAAAATACAAGTACAAGACATTTATAATGTGCAAAAATATTTCTGTCAATTAAATACTTTTTTTAAAACGTTCTATTCATCAAAAGAATCCTGAAAAAACTAAGAATAATAATAAATGTTTCTCGAGCAGCAAATCATCACATTAGAATGATTTCTGAAGGACGCTGAAGACTGGAGTAGTGATGCTGGAATTAATTGCATTTAAAAAGATATTACAATAGAAAACAATGGTTTTTAATTGTATTTATATTTCACAAAATGTACAGTTTTAACTGTATTTTTAATGAAACAAATGCAGCCTTGGAGTGACTCCTTTCAAAAACATAAAACATTAATCTTCTTACCGACCCCAAACTTTTAAATGGCAATATTTTACAGAACATCTTTGGTTCGCCCGATCTCAGACCCTCCTCTAGACAAAGTGTTCTCTGGAGGCACAATCGAGACGCATGTTAATTCTACAACATGTTGTACATATCCCAAGTGGTTGATCTGCCACGACCTTTATGGTTTGCAAAGGTTACACGCTGAACAAATGACAATTTAATCTACTTGCATCCTTAGAATAGCATCAAGCATATGCTGTAGAAACACTTTATTTATTGACTGCATATTCTCTGCACTGTTTAGTAAATCCCTTCTCTTTCTATTCAACTGAGCATGAGTTATCATGCTGCAACACTATTCACTGGCCTAGACCGGAATATGTAATCAGTCTGCCTCCCTCCCCACTACGAAAATTACGATGTGCAGGAACACTAGGCTGTTTCGCAAGACAGAGCAAGAGACGGTCTCATTCTCAGAGTTTGTTTATGGATGACTGTCTGCTGAGTCAAAGCTGTAGACGTATCGGAGTGACAGCCGATGGCATGCCTTCTAGACACTCTCTATCTTCACTAATGCATGAGAACAAACTATTCCCCCCTCATTTGCCTGTGCTAATCATGAATGCTGCCTTTCCATTGTTGGCTCAGTCATTTCAAAGTGTAATTCTCACATCAAACTGCATACAACGCAAGGATCCGGTGCACAAACTCCACTCCACTCTCTTGTTTTGCTAAAGCTATTAGGGATTACATCAAAGCCTTGCCAGGGATTTTCATATATTTACTAAAATAATACCAGGATTTATTTTACTCTAATCCGTTGGTTTTGCGATATTGATTTAACATATATGGCTTAGCGATTTGGAACTGATTTTTTCTCTCCCTTCTCAAACTCCATCAGCATATTTTGATTTACCAGATACATGAAAGTCAGCCAAGTTACCACAGTACATGCTGGAGAGTTGAAAATGTCACATTTTGACTACAGTTTGACCCACAAGATGATTTATTAATGGCTGCTCAGATCAACCCATTATTACGTGAAAGCAGTGCATGCTATTTCAAAAAATTGATTGTGTCAGCGGTCTAAGCCAAGTTTCATTTCGAAGTGAACCTTAACATAATGGACTCAAATAAAACTCCTTCGGCAATCTCCATTTAAATACACCTCTGACTGTCCTCTAGTACTGGCAGTATAACAGCACAACTTTTATTTTCTTATACTGTTATGGCCAATCACACACACATAATTGGGGCAATCATGGCCTAATGTTAGAGAGTCAAACAGGTAACCCGAAGTGTGTGGGTTCGATTCTCAATGCTGGCAGGAAATGACTGAGGTGCCCTTGAGCAAGGCATCTAACCCCCAATCACTCACCGGGCGCCACGACAAAAATGGCTGCCCACTGCTTTGGGTGTGTGGGTGTCCACGGTTTGCAGTGTGTGTGTATTAACTTCTCGCTCTTCCTAATGTGTGTGCGCTATCTTGGATGGGTTTAATGGGTTACCATCCTTGGCCTTCACATTTTACTTTCAAAATGGAGATGGAGGATATATATATATATATATATATATATATATATATATATATATATATATATATCCTATAAATTCATAAAAATATTGATTCCTTTCAAAAGATATTTTTGAAAAAACTTTTTATTTACTATAATTAATAATTAACATCCTAAGATAACGTGTTCACTGCTTCTTTCCTTCACCGGACGAAAGTCTCATCTCATGTTCAGCACTAGGGTTGTACAAAAAAAAAACTACTGACCTCTCGGCGCATGGCACAGTGCACGGTGATGATGACGAATCCCTGGACTGAGTCAAAGACGGCGAAGAGCACCTGGAAGAGAGTCGATCGGCGGTCTGTGATGGCCAGCACAGCTGACATCCACGTGAGTGCCAACAGAGGGAGAACCACACAAGAGCTCCATAACGACGCCCTATGCAGAGAGAGTACAGAGCAAAATGCATTTTATCCTCTGTGAAGCAAGGTGGTGATATCACTGCACCTGGAATCATTAGCCATTAAGATCAACTATTATCACGATTAGAGTCAAGCTATGGGAGCGTTGATGAGGTTTAGAAATCAGCACAGCACAGGCATTGAACTGAGTGTCAATACAGCGTATATTTATGCGCCATGAGTGGTAATAATTAAAACCCTGATATCCCAGATCAGGTGGTTGCTATATTTTGTGTATGTAACATACTTGAGAGAGTATATTTAAAAAATGTACCACGGTTACTAAATTATATCACGAAATCCCACCATATGTAGCAGATTTCCAAGTTTGGTACCGTTTTTAAGTTACATATTTATGAGTACGCTAAAGATGAGGTAACTTGGTATGAGCCACCAATCATCAAACAAATTCAGTATCATGCAAAGATAGTCCACTTCAGACATTTTACTAACTATAAGTAACTTTGAATTTTTAATGTCAACTTGCAGTCAATAGAGTATTAGTAGACTCTCTACTTTATTTCGATGCTCCTAAACAGACATTCTACTGACTACAAGCAAAGTCCCTTTAAGACAAGTCATTTCACTCGGCAGCCATCTTTGAAACACCTCTCGGGCACGCAAATGCAGCTCCTATCTTTTTGAATGGGGAAATTCTCCCAAACCGTTTACGAAGCTTTCGATTAATTTTCATATTTGAAATCACCAATGAAATCTGACAACAACTGTCTCATAAATTTCGTTCGAAAAACGTTCGAATCATGACAAATTCAGGCTGGATGAAGCTAGCTTTCTATGCGTCTTGTGTTATTCTATAGTCTTTGCTACAAGTAACTTTACAAGAATATGTCAACTTACTCTCTTGACCCTATCCTAACAATCTACAAACACTTACTTGATATTTAAGTTATTTGTGGTTAGTAGAATGTAAACAAGTGGACTACTGAAATAGTGTTTTTTTTTTTTTTTTTTTTCAATTCGCAGACACACATGGTCAATCCAGTTAGGACACACTCTCAGTTTGTTTGTAAATCACAAATAATTGCTGTTCATAATGCTGAGCACTCATGCTAACACGCGCTAACAGATTTCCAACATGTTGCTAATCCTACAGGAGTGTTTTGGTTCTGCATCATGCAGAGCCTATTTAGATAAATATTAGGTGTCAGTAAGGACTTGTCTGCTTAAGCTCAGCGAAGCAAGGGCTCACCACAGCTGGGCATCAATTTTACATCTTCACGCTGCACTGACTCAGTCTCCTGCGTGTGACTGTGATGGGACGGACATTAGCAATGAGACAGAGATTTGCTACTATGCAAATCTACAAAATGAGTTCTCATGCTCATATTCCAGAATAAGGAAGACAAGGTTGACTAGGTAAATGTAAAATAGCATAACTGAAATTCAATGTCCTCCCCTAACTAACTGTGGAGAGAAAGCATGGGGTTTGGATGGAGCAGGAACTTTGGTATCAGGGAAAATGAGGTAATAGGCGGGATCATGTGAACATGGTCCTCCCAAACTTCCTTTAGGAAGTCCTCTTCACTAATTTCTATGAATGGAAGTTGTATTATGGCACCACACACACATGCCCCATATTTATACTCGGATAGCTGAGACAGAAAAAATGCAGACAGCAGGGATGAGATGAGGAAGAAAAAAAATGACAGAGAAAGAGGAACAGAGAGGCGATATCATTCATTTCATTATCATTTCAATAACATGAATCCCTCCAGCAAATAGAAGAGACGAGTCCAATTTATCCAAAGCCAAAAGAATCAGAGGTGGCCCTTGATCCACACTCCGGTTCTTTACCTCTTCAAAGAGCACACCGTGTTTGTGTGTATGTGCATGTATTTGTGCTTTCGATACGGCTGTCAATTTAGCACATTCATTTAATTTTTTTATTTAAAAAATAATAATATGAATTATGATGCCCCTGTCATATGTACATAAGGGATGCAGGTGTACCACTGCACCAAACAGTCTACAGTCAGCACAGCTTGTAGACATTGAAAAAAATCCTGTCAGGAATATTTTTCTCTGATTTCAAGGTAAAATATTTTAAAATCCTTGAAATAAGATAATTGACTAAATTTACAACATTAATATACTAGGACTTTTATTCATAGACTGGATCTTGAATACAAGTGTATTTTGTCTTCCTGCATGCAGTGGAATTTTATTTCACTTTTTTTCCCCACAAAGTTTTTAAATCTTGTACTAAATACAAGTGAAATAATTTGCTTGTGTGGGAAGACAAAATACACTTGTATCAAAGACACAATCCTTTAATTACAAGTCTTAATATTTTACACAATTAGAAGAAAATACTTCAAAACATGTTTTTGCAGCGCAAAGATGTCCACTGGCAAACAAAACAAAATTAAACTAATCAAAACAAAACAAAAACAAACACAAAGAAAAGAAAAGATAAGCAAAACAAAAGCAAATGCAAAACAAAACAAAAAAAACAAAAACAAACTCAAAGAAAAGATAAGCAAAACAACAACGAAGGCAAAACAAACAAAACAAAAACAAATGCAAAGAAAAGAAAAGATAAGCAAAACAACAGCAAATACAAAACAAAACAAAAAAACAAACTCAAAGAAAAGAAAATATAAGCAAAACAACAACGAATGCAAAACAAAACAAAACAAAACAAAACAAAACAAAAAACAAACCCAAAGAAAAGAAAAGATAAGCAAAACAACAGAAAATGCAAAACAAAACAAAAAACAAAAACAAACCCAAAGAAAAGAAAAGCAAAACAACAGCAAATGCAAAACAAAGCACCAAACAAGCAACAACAGAACAAAAAAAATTGCACTAAATAAAATCTGCCTTGGACACTTTTCAACTTGATTGCGGCATGTTTTGCAGTAGTTCCTTACGTTTTACGAATTAAAAAAAAATGTCTAAAGACATTTTCTGTAATGTCTATTCAATATTGTAATGCCTTAAATGATCGTCTTTGAGGGAATTTCTCAGCAAAGATTTAAGAAAATGATTTTTGCATTGTAGTTCTGGAGGACAGGAGGGTGGCTCTTTGAAGAGTTTCTGGTTCTTACTGTCAGTGTTGGGCTCTAGAGAGAGAAAGAGAAAAAAGAAAGATATGGAGAGGAAAGTAAGAGACAAAGAGAGAATATGAAATGGAAACTAACATGGCGCTGCTGGCGGTAGAGCTGGACAGGGCGGTACTGGAGATCACGCCACACTTGGAGCATTTCAGGAGCAGCCTGCTACGCGCTTCCAACGGCGGACTTCAGGACCCAATACACACACACACACACACACACACACAGATTCACATGGGAAAGAGATCGACATGACACACAGAAGCAGGGAGATAGGGAGGAATATAATTTCACTCATAAATATCCATCCATACACCAACATTCATGCCAATTCGCACAAACGGCACGAAGGTGAAAGGATGAATGCAGATTGGAGGGAAATTGCAAATGGAATATTTGGATAATGACGACAAAACAAGAACACAAGGAAAGGGAACACATAATAGAGAGGAAAAAGAAAGAGAAATACAAAATTAAAGTAATGCCAAGAGAACAGAATCAAGCAATGAACAACAGCAATGACAGAACGAGATCTGTAATGAATGTCACAGCGTGAAAGTAGCTTGTGTGTGAGAGAAAGAGAGAGAGAGAGAGAGACAATGAAGGCAGGAAAATGATAAAATGAAGAGGAACACAGTAGAATGCGACCACAGATCATTAACAATCAGGAGATGAGGCAGATGGGAGCTGCAAAGACTAACCTACTTCAGCTGTGTGTGTGTGTGTGTGTGTGTGTGTGTTATAGGAGTAGTTGTGTGTGAAAACAGAAGAAAGACAGATAATGAGAGAAGGATAGTCTCTCGCTGTTGACACACACCTGATGCCGCTCGTGACCTCCTGATTTGTGTAAGCATTGTTAGAAAGCAGATCAGCACGTCCAGGTTGGTCTCCTTCGGGTCATTAACCAGGAAGTTCAGTTTTTAATGAACCCAGTTACAATCCCCCTCAGCCTTATAAATAAAGGTCTGAGGTGTAAAAGTGGCACTAAAGATTTAAATGAGAATGAATACTTTTTTCTGTCAGTAAAAATGGATAATGTATGTGTGAATATGTGAATACAAATGTATTTTGTCTTGTTCCATTGGGAGAATTGACCCTTCACAAAGACCCGCCCCCTTTAGTTACTGTTGCTATGCCTGACAAGCCATGTGCTCTCACTCCACACATCATGTTCTCACGCAGTGAAAAACACATTGCTGAGCAAAGTTTAACAGTTTAATATTTAATATATTGTAATTTTTTAAAGATGTTTAAACAATAAATACTGTATAGTGTCTCTTTAATGTGTGTCGCTCCTTCAAGCGGCTCCTGAACCGATCATCTCTTCATACTAGTTCATTTATAGCATCAAATAAACATGAATGAACATCAGAAGGAATGTTGTTTCAAGTGCGGAAAGACGTGAGTACACACAATTTTTCAAGTTCAAGTTCACCAACGTTAATCTACTGCCCTGACTGCTTTGTCAGACAAAATGATTGGTCAGATCGCCTGTCAATCAAACTTTTTGCGAAGGGTCAGTTGTTTAAATTAATGGAAATTTATGCCAAAACCAAATTAACCAATGAAACGAGACAAATTACACTTGGATTCAAAATACATCCTAAGAAAATCTTGATATCTTAAATCTTATGCAGTTTTGCTTCTAAAGTAAATTATTCTTATTTTAAAGATACGACCAATATAATAATAGTGATAGCATAATAATAACAAAAATATCAAAGACAAAGATATATTTAAATTAAATACTGTTCTTTTGAACTTTCTATTCATTACAAATCAACATTGATAATAATCAGAACCATAATTAACAATTAAACACAACTAATAAATCACTCACAATAACTGCCATCATTAAATACAAGAATTAAATACATTTTAAATATATATATTCAAACCGTTTTATTTAAATTATAATAATATTTCACAATATTAGTTTTATTTATTTTTTTGATCAAATAAATGCAGCTTTGGAGAGCATAGGAGACTTCCATTATTCCAAACTTTTCACTTCTAGTGTGTCTGTACATAAACTCACACTACTGGTAGAGCCAGTGTTGCTACAGTATTTTGGGCAACACTATGTTTATAAACGGCATACTTAGTTATTTAAGGTACGTTTACATGACAGTGTTTTTGTAAAGTTTCACGTACAGACGACAATATTATTAAAACGATCCCCGTTCACATTGATCCACGAAAACGTCTCATAATTGGCGATGTCACTGTAAATAAACACTACGCACCTACAGACTGAACACATTATACGCATGAGCATGGTCACCGTTTTCACGAATTCATGTTTTTATAGTTTACAAGGAGATTTTCAAAAGTGTGCGTTTCCAGGCTGTTGTCATGCAAATGAATGGCCGAAATGCATGCTTTCTGCTTTTTTTTTTTTTTTTTTTTTTTTTTTGAAAATGGTGTGTAAAATCAAATGAGTGGAATTCATTGGTTCAGAGCTTTAGCTGATCTACTGATTCACTGATATGCATACACTTGACTCAAACTTCTGTATTTATGCATTATCAGGGCAGAGTAAATCAAAGCACTATGTTCCAATTTTAGTAGTTTTTTTTTTATGTTTGATTGAAACCGTAAATGTAACAAAAGAAAGTTTCATGTCACTGAGTTGGAGAAAGTGCTCAGAACATCTGAAATATGCAAATGAAGGGACACTCAGGGTCAGCAACTAGAGCAGAAACCGCTCACAACACAGAGGACACACTCATATACACACACAACCTTAAAACAATAAAAGCAAAACAGTAAATTTAGCAACCTTCGAAAGAAAATTGAATGATGCTTGCCTGTGAAAAAAACCTACTGCTATAATCCTAGAGTGTTTTTCTAGGGCATTACTATGCAGTTGATAAGGTTTTTGAGTGACCCACTCCAAATACTCTGATATAGTCTCTAGATATGGCTTGGATTCTACCTTGAAGTCTATTGTGTAATCCGCCAGATGTAGTCTTTGCTTTGAAAAGTAACAGCACACCCCCCCTCCAAATTACCCACATATTTTGAGGTATTATTCACGTCCATATCACAGAACATGAAGAGTTACGTGACGAAATGTAATACTTGGGATTAGGGACTGACCCCTAAACCCCTAAAATCCTAAAATCAAAATAGGAGCAAATCCAAATATGGAAAAAGTGACTGGTACTAAAAACAGAACTTCCATGTTGCATACCTTTATATATATGCGAAAGACTGCATGAGAGATTGTGAATATGGAAATGATTCAAAGTGATCTTAAACATTTTTATATACTATCCACTAGCTGAAAAATCCATAGTTTGCCATTGCAGCTCCCGATATGCATTGATCTCCCGTGTGCATAAACATTACAGGAAAAGAAAAGAAAAAAAAAATCAATTAGGGCAAAATTGCAGAATGTGCTCTTGCCTGGAGGGATTACAAATATCCAGTCATTGGATTAGCTCAGATCTCTGATTAGCTCCTCATTCAATTACTAAGACCCACAGTTTCCTGCCAAGACATCGGTATGGTGGTCCACCACAGCAATGCCACATATCTACATGACATTTGTCCGGCATACATTCAAAGCGGAGAGGCTATCGGTACAGATTAAACACTAATTCAGTTGCACTGTGTGAATTAAGGCAGTTCTCATGCCTTCAGTACAGCACTGGCGAACACACGCTCACGCATCGCAATGAGCTTGACAGCAGTTGACCCGCGAGCTCATTTTAAACATTGCACTGCACTTAAAAATTGGGATTTCTGATGTGGCGTTAGTTTAATTAAAGATGGAGGGCTGTGAGAACGCTCTTAAAGTTTCCAGGTAGCGGATTCATGGAGCGGAATGGGGATATTCAATCTCTCAGTGTGGTTTAGCCTCTCGTTTGAGGTGAGGGATGCGGAGGTCCGCTCATTAACACGAGTGTTTAATGGATCACTCTGCTTTGTGTCCAATCAAACAAAAGGAAAACAGAACAAACGTTTTAAAAGCACAAGGGCTCCTTGATCCTGTCACAACGTGCAGTTACATGAACAATGAATATACACTTAGCTAATGACAGAGCTATCAGAGAACTAGCCTGAGGTTAGCAGGCCAGCAAATCAATACAAGTCCATTAATGAAGCTGTCATATCTTGGCTTTCAGTCTGAAGTTTTTCAACTTTTAGTGGTAATGTGTGTGTGTGTGAGCGTGAGTAATTTATTTTGCCCATACACATATTTGACAGGATATTTTAAAACCTTCAACAGGCCAGTGGTAAATGAGTGACTTGGTGCAAATCCAGAAATAGATGGCTATCATATAACCATCGCTTTGACCTTCACTTACCCTGCTCTCTGCTTTTTGGACTTGTCTGAGATGCCATCTCTAGACATGAGCTTGTTGAAGACCACTATTCCAATCAGCATGTTGACCTGCAGGAAAGAGATAGAACTAGTGTTATTTGGTTTGTTAGAAGTTTTGCAGTTACTTCCATTATTTATGTCCTTTCAAGCTGGATTATGCTGTTTTTTTCAAGTCAGGATCTTGTTTAGCCAGTGCAATTTAGCTGGTTAAGCTGATTGACCATCATAATCTTAGCAATTGTTGCTAAGATAGTTACGAACAGGGTTGTGCATCACTCATAACTGAATTGAGGAGCCTTTTAAATTCTAATTCCAACTCCTTAATATGTAATATTAACAGGTAGCCCTCCTCACGCTCATGCAGGTTGCCAGATTGAAGAAACGCAACTGCAATCTCTGACCCAGTTAGTTTGCTGGTTTCCATACGCTGTGTTTTCCACCAAACGAGATACTATTGGGTAAATTATCAGTGGGAGAGATCACATGATCCAAAACGAAAACATTCCCACCTGGAACAAACATTTCAAAGTGGCTATAGCATTGTTTTTCTGAGAAAAAAGTAGAATGTTTCATAAATCTTGCAAACATATGGTATTTTTATGCTTTAGTAAGTAAAAAAAAATGACATACAGCACATTAATTCCATTCGAATGCAGATTTGCAATTGTAGATAGATATGTGTCTGTGACAGGTGTTGTAGATTTAACTCTGGAACCGTATGAGCAGGTGGGATCATGAAGAAACAGTAATGCTCTCATGTCTCTCATCTGCTCTCTCTCAGCAGATTGTTGTCGAGTCTGCTACAGCCAACTGCCTACTGGACGTACAGCACTGAAGAGGAGCTTAGACTAAGGCTATGGAAAGACCACACACATGTGCTCCAGGTTCATACAGGATTTAAGCCAAGTCATGCTGTATACTGTTTCTTGTGCATTGAAACAAGAGGGCAGATGGTTGTAGGTCACGACGCAATCTCTTCCTGTTTCAAGTTTATTTGCATAGCGCTTTCGCAATATATATTTTTTCAAAGCAGCTTCGCAGAAAATAGATCAGTCAGAGATTAAAGAATTATTTCACTTCAGAACCACATGTCATCCAATATGTTTATTGCAATATGTCTTCATTTGAAAAGAAATGAAGGTTTTTGAGGAAAACATTCCAGGATTTTTCTCCATATCGTAGAATCCACTGGGG
The DNA here is from genome assembly GCA_038088235.1 of Zacco platypus. Taxonomy (NCBI): domain Eukaryota; kingdom Metazoa; phylum Chordata; class Actinopteri; order Cypriniformes; family Xenocyprididae; genus Zacco; species Zacco platypus. Next base: position 26,311,045 of record CM076071.1, read on the forward strand.
TGCAGTGGGTTTAAGGTCCAATTTGTAGTTTAAATGCAGCTTAAAAGAGATCTACGAGGAATAATGGTCTTTTTTTTTTGTAAAGGCCGTTTGACTTAGTCTTTACACGTTTACTTTGTAAACACTTGCTCGGTTCTTCCTCCTAGGTCACGCGTGACCTTTCCAACGTGATTACGTAATGCGTGACACATCGCAGAGCTAGTGCAAGATGCACATTTGTGGTTAAAAAGTATATACATTTTTATTTTCTTTAGAAAATAAGCTAGAAAAGACCCCTATCATCTGGGATTGTGTAGAGCTCTTTGAAGCTGCACTGAAACTGCAATTTGGAACTTCAACTCGTTGAACCCTGTTGAAGTCCACTATATTGAGAAAAATCCTTGAATGTTTTCCTAAAAAACTTTCTTTTCGACTAAAGAAAGACAAACATCTTGGATGACATTGGGGTGAGTAAATTATTGTGATATTTTAATTCTGAAGATATCTAATTCTTTAATGTGTGAAAGTAATGTCCACATGACATTATGTACAGCTATTAGTCATTGCAAATTATAAAGTTAGTAAACATCATATATTCAGTCAAGCTGACATAATGAACAATTTAGGCAATAATTACAGCTTGTGATCGTAAAGATTACAATACAAGGACAATATTTGACAACTTCTTGTTAAGTGACATCTGACTACTGAAGCTGAATTTTCAGCATCATTACTCCAGTCTTTAGTGTCACATGATCATTCATTAAATCATTCCAATATGCTGATTTTGTATTAATGTTCTGGACTCTTTGGTTTCATTTTGTCACATGTGCTCTTTTTTTGTTTTTTCCCGCCACTCTTTATTCATCATCATCATCATCAGCAGCTGTTTCTTGTCATTACCTCGTTTCTCCCTGTATTTGCACCTGTATTCCCTCTGTTTTCCCTCAGTCCTGATCCGTTCTCGTTGGTGTATAGATGTGTTCTGTGTTACGTACCATTACGGATTTGTTGCTCAAGAAGCATATTTTTATAATTATTATCCTTATTATTATCATCAGTCTATATCTTACTGACCCCAAACTTTCGGAATTTAACATTAACCAAGATTAATAAATGCTGTAAAAGTATTATTCATTGTCAGTTTATGTTAGCTATCGCATTAACTATTGCTTTACCCAAGTGTTACTCAAAAAATATGTGATGAAACAATAATAGATACATGGTACAATAATTGGCTGGGCTTCCAGAAGCATCGAAACTGACCCCCCGCTGAAGACCCCTGTGCTAAATCAATACTCAGCCTGTTCAATCTGCTCCGAGAGCATATCGAACCTACCAAGTCTAACATGTTTACGAGTGCCGTTCGTATTCTGATCATGCAAGGCACTTGCTTAGACAATGGGTCTCCGTTTTACTATTTGCTAGAGGCAAGATTAATTATTTTTCCATTAATTAGATTTGCCTCTCCAAAGCAGGAGCTGGCATCTCCAGATGCCCAAATCTCATTTGCAGTTGTTTGTTTGAGAGGGTCTCTTTATGCCACCACCAAGAAACAAACAACGCAAATCACATCTGACCATGAAAACAATGCAAACACCTCACAGAAAACACAAAGCACCTGAGACCGGGGCAGTGGAGGATATATACGCACGCTTTGGTTGCTTTGGTCTAATAAGCTCATCAAGTTCACTCATGCATTTTAAAATGATATACTGATGAAAAATGCATACATTTGCAATGAGACAGGCCTCAACCCTAATCTCATTAGTGACCGATTTTTCTCTTTGACTGCAGGCGTGACATATTTAAAACGCATATTAAAGTGGGCGGTGCTCATGTTTGCTAATCTAACCAATGGGAAAGCAGAGTCTGAAACCTACCAGTACAATGACAGCAGCAGGACCAACGAAAGCATAGAGCAGCCCCCCTTCCAGAGACAACCAACAACTGAAATTGAGAGAAAGAGAGCGATTAAGTGAAATACAAACACTGCAAATCACTAGGGAAAGTTGAGTTAGTGTTGGCTTCAGAAAAAAAGGGAGATTGCCAGGAAAGAAATGGAAAGAATCTTTCATTAACCTCTAATCATTTTTCTGAACACAAAAAAAGTTCAAACTGTCAACTTGAACCAAATCTGTTCCCTAAATTAAGAAACTGAAGAGGGTTTTTCAAATCCAACCTCTTCATCTTACTCCTTCTACGATTTCTGGAAATATCCCATTGTTAAATTGCTTTCATAAAGTTAATGGACGGATCAAGATATTGTGTGGTAAAGTTCTACACAAACAGCTCTGCAAAATCTCGAAGGTCATACTTTATAACCGAGTATTATTAATCATTATTTTAATAGAGCTGTTTCGACATTTTGCTAATGTTCTGGTCAAGTGCAATCAAACAGATTTCAACCTAGTTTGTATTCTGAAGTCCTTGCGATATGTCTGCTGTGAAAGGACCATCGACACATGCACTCAATCATGCATGCGTTCATATGTGAAAGGCTGCAGAGAAGAGCGACTGTGAAGTAAGCAGCCCGGCGGTGAGGTTATCTGAGGCGACTGACTTCCTGGCACTGTTTGCAAAATTTGTCCTTTGGTTTGAGGGGGATCCATGTGTCAGACACATCCAATTAAAGCTTTCAAAGGCCACCATTGTTTTCAACTTTTGTCTCCGATTAGTCAGAGAGCTCCCTGGTTTAAATCAATTGCTTAGTAGTGCAGTGAAGACAGAAACCATTATATGCAGAGCAGCAGAAAATTGGCACTATTTTGAGGGAATCCATAGGAGTAGAGGAAGAATAGCCTAAGGAAGGATCTGATTCAAGATTCTTGTAATAGGTTCTTCAAAGGTCAAAGGTCAACATTAACAACATTTTTTTTTTCTAAATTATTGGCTGTGTGTGCAACAAAGCATTGTCCACCAAAGGCTAGCTTATTTTTTCAATTGTTTTCAGTGCAGCGTGATGAGGCACAGAGCGTCTATTTCATGCTAATCATTTACACGTCACTGAGAGCTGAAGAAAGTTCAACTTTGGGTAAAACACAGCACTCATCGCTGGCACTTTACACCCAGCCGTCCAATCACAGTGGAGGAGAGGCGGGATAAATATCACACCAAGCAATCAATCGCCAGATCCCGCTGAATGTGATTGAATTGATTAGAACTGGCATGTTATTCTCCTGCATCACTCATATGGAGGAAAAAACTGAGGCGGGACAAATACCACACCAAGCAACTGCCACATCCTGGTGTTTGTACAACGGCAACAGACGACAACAAAACAAATTATATATAACAAGAGCCAAAACAAATTCTTTAGATTGTATGGACATTTTTATATAGAAACAATACAGTAATGTCCGTGGACATTACGTATCATAGCAAGCAACTCAGCTGAAAAAAAACAAAACAAAAGCGCCCACAGCTAGGCATTTTCAGCTGGCTAAAAATGCTTTGGTGAACATACAGCCTAAGAGTGTAGAAATTTATTTTCCTGCATCCTATTTTTCTGCAATCTAGAATGGAAATGTTTGTTTGAGCTGCGCCCTCTTCTGTACAGGCATGAATTTGCATTTCCTTCAGCCTGAAGCTTATTCATTTCACTTTCGGTGTGAAAGAGCCTTTACACATGCCAAAAAATATTACTTTTTTCTCTTGTTATTAATGCAAGCCCAGCCCAAGTGAGAAAAAAGTAAAGCAAAAGTACACATTTCTTTCCATAAAAAGTAACTAAGTAACACAATTAGTTACTTTTTTTAGGGAATAACAAAATATTGTACCGCATACACTGTGTGTATGTTGGGGAAAGTTTGAATTGGTTTTGCATGACATATGTTATACTATAATACAGATTATTCGGTGTTAATACAAACATTTATAGTACTATAACAAATAAATATCTTCACATAGTGCATATGAAGGTTCATATACACATCTGAAGATCACTGAGACCCTCAAAATAGCACTTGAAAGATAAACGTCTCAACATTTTCCTTTGCGAGACTACAGCACACTGCATCAGTGATACTTACTAACTTGGTGTGCCGTAACCTCTAGCCCGGGTGAAACCCACAGATACAGCGACCACAAGGGCTGGAAGACCTGCAAAAGAAAATCTATGATGAAAAAACAATTCATTGAAGTTGAAACGTTTCTTTAATTGCTTAACTCAATGTTTTACGTTAAACGTTATTGCAAAGTGAATTATAATGGATGGCAGAAGTTGGATCAAAACAAACGTGAAAATGAAAGTTAATTTACGTGAATGTATGAGAAATTTGTCCACCATATATAACTGAGGACAACCTTCGTGTGAAAGTCAAACTATGAAAATGCAATCTAGAATCCCCCATCCTCATTTTTTGTTTTCTTCCCCTCATAGAGCCATTAATGGCAGATAGCCTAAGGCTGAAGAGGAAGTTAGCTGAAGTGCTGTCCTCTCACATCAGTGACTTTCTTTAGCTTGTGCCCTTTTCACGGACAAATGCACATGGCGTACAGGTACACCATTCCCCTTGTGCACAGTGCCCTCCCAGACCCCACACACGCTACTTTAGCAGAGAGCACTTCCCATGGGCCTCTTTGTGTGTCTCTTTTCATGAGGCCAAAGTGCAGCAGTGTAAACGTTCCTGTCTGTATTCTCTAAGAGGGCTCCACAGGGCAAGTACACAGAGTACCCTACTCACCCCTGTTAAAACAGCCTATTTTTGTGATGTAATAACGAAATAAACAAGATAAATCATATCAGAACTTTTGCACCTTTAATGTTAAAATTACAGTGACACATTTCAGACTGCAAGTGTGCACGCCCTTATAATTGAATTAACTAATCATCAAGTTCATGTGAAATACTCTGATTAACTCCAAAATAAATGTCAGCTGTTCTTGTAAGATTTTTATCAAGTATCGCGTCAGTTTCGGCAGGCCATGACAGTCAAGCTTGACATAATTAAATGCACACCTTTGAAGAAATTATTTCATTTTTTTTAGCCAAAAAAAAAAAACATCTGATATCTGTTCACGAACTAGTTTTCCACCCACAAAAAAAAAAAAAAAAAAAAATTAATATTTAAGATGTAGTACTTTCATTACTAAACATTGTTAATAAAGTTTCCCATCTTGAGACTGAGGATGGTGTACTTATTGGTCCTTGATTACAATGTTGCATACAGTGACCTTTACTTTGTAGAATTACATCCTCCCCTCCCTTCTCTGTGTCTGTGAGGGCTTCCTGGCCTCTCCTGCTGGTGTCATTCCTATTGTGTTTGCCATCACAATCAGGGAGGCCAGCTTTACTCATGTGCTAATTAGACCTATCCATTCTTCTCGCTCTATGTCTGCGTGCCACGTCCACACATAATGAGCTCTCCTCTGAAATATTCATGTAATTAACAATGCTCTGATTAACTCTGGAAATTAAAGGCAATTAGAGAAACTCGGGTTTAGAGAACAGGATTCAAAGACGTGGGATAGGAAGGGATGAACGGGATCCAAATGCCGCTCTGGAGGAAGAAATGAATAACACAATGAGAAACATGAGTTTGCTCTGGATGGAAGTTGTGATTGTTACATAGCTATGCGGATAAAAGTAGCTTTCTCCATTAATGGCCATTCAATAGTATCAGTGTATAATAATGATTTTTTAAAACATATAAATCATAAAAAATAGAAATAATGGGAAATCATAAAAACATAAAATATAAATGTATACTGCAGCAAACAAAAAATATCAAAAACCGTTCCTACCATAGCCACTCTACCGTTGGACTGTTATTTGTTACCGGACTCCATTTCCCATAATTCACACACATACACTCCCACCTCAATCACTCTCACTACATTTCCCAGAAGCCTTCACACCTGGTCTGATTGCACTCTCACCTGATCCATATCACTTCTCACTATTTAAGAACCACTCACATACACGTCTTGTTTTCTGCCTGTCTGCCCGTTTTCTGATTGTTCTCTGCCTGCCTTGTTGGATTTACTGCTTTGGATTAGTGGACTGTTGTTTGCCTGCTGCCGACCTCGACCTTACGACTCTGCTTTTCCTCTGACATTCCTGTTTGCTGGTTTCTGACCCTACCTGTTTTCACTATTCTGTCTTTAATAAAGCTTGCAATTGGATCTCAGTTCATTGACCCGCTTATTATTACAATAAGACAGAGAGATAAGACACAAAATGACAGGCAGAAAAAAAAACAAAGACAAGCAGGATACAAACTACAACCATCTATGAGCAGGGGTGTCACTAGGCCCATTTTAGGAAGGCTTTAGACCTCTTATATTTATACCCAGTCCCCCTAAAAATTGGCAAGTCTTCTGTACATGACAAAACAAAACACGTGAAAAGAACTATAAATTGAGTGGTCCTCTGCAGCCATCTACTGGCTATAGTAGTAATTTCATGTCATTTTCATGTTAAAAGTGTGTTTGTTTTCCACCATGGTAACAGAAATCTTCCACTAAATTTTTTTTTTCCATGAATGAAAATGTTATTTTATTGGTGGTTTTAGTTTTGTGTTTTTATGGTTGTGATTATCTTAATGTGCTTAAATATTATACAACACTGGTCAATGGTCAGTTTTGTATAAGTGCTTAGTAAATAAACGGAACAAAAATAAATGAAACGCATGAAAATAAGAAACGTATATATGAAAAAATTTACTGCACAAATGTAGAGTAAGAAAAAGTGTTTAAAACATTATACGGGTTGAAAACATACTTAAAAACATTTTTTTTACCCACATTTGGCCAATCTACACATTCTACATTAATACAAGGTCTATATTCTCAAAAAAATATGAATGAATATTAGCTGGTTATTTAAAACGATTAAATATTAAATCAATAGGCCTATTTAGGGATTGACATGACAGTGTAGAATCTACTGTACTGTTCATGCCTACCTTAGAATACAAATATTATATTAAATTATTATTTTTTTAAATCGCTCATTGGGCTTATAATATTGAAATCCTATCGCCCCTGTCTATGACAATATCCATAATTCACATTCTGAGTAATACAGGTCATTTTCTGACATCTTCAGCTACTACCAACTCCCTGTGGGCGGGAATCCTGTTCTGGAATATCTGCAAAGGGCATCTATGAATTAATGGAAGTGATAGTGGATCAATAAGTTACAAAACATGTACGTGTGCAACCGCAAGTGCTAGAATATCCTTTCAGATGCTGTCTGTGTTAAGATGGTGGCACACAATGCATTTCTTATCAACGATCGGACATCTACGTCTACGTCTGTAGTTTCCATGGCATGATTGTGGTGTGTCATTGGGCTCCATTAAAGCGAACTGACATGGCAGACAATCTGATGTGATTGAATTGATAAGAACTGGCATGTTATACTCCTACATCACTCATATGGAGGACAAAACTGAAGCCGAAGCACTTCAATAACATCGCTTTTGACCTTTAATGTTAGTTTTTGGTGTGTGCGCGGGTGTCCTACCCCAGCCCAGGCACAGGAAACGCTTGCGAATGAGGCGCGACCTCATCTTGCCAATCACGGCCAGGTAGGATTGCCACGCCTCCGTCAATACCCAGCAGAAAGAAGCCAGAAAGAAGAAGTGCAAAAAGGCAGCGGTCACAGTGCACAGTCCCTAGAGATAAAAGAAGGAAGGAAAAAGAAACAGAGAGAAATATGTGTGAAAGAAAGGAGTACAGGAAGCAAGAAAAGGTGCAAATGGCTCTCAGCTATTTGTTATCGAAGCCAAAAGGGAGAGAGAGAGAGAGAGAGACAGTAATTGAGAAGGAGAAGTGGGAAAGAGCCACGGACATTAACGAAAGTCGGGGAGAAACTGACTCAGTCCCATTGTGGTGTGAAAATTAGCTCTAGCAGCACATCCTGTTCTTCCCTTGCAGACGGCACTTCAAAAGTGAAAATGGGTTAGTTACAGGTTGAACAAATTCTAAGGAAAAATGGCAGGCTGGAATTAAAGAAAAGTACACTTTAAGTAAGCGGCGGACACAAATGAGAAGCGGTAAGCAGAGTATCTGGCAGAGGTTTTATACAATAATGAGGTGCATATTCTAATGCTAAACACCGGCTCGCTCAGCAAATGACCCAGGAAATGAGAAGGATTTCACACTATTCATGGTTTCCGAAATTAAGCTTATCTGTACTTTCTTAAACTAATGGCGAAAATGAGAATTTAGTGAAATGTTAAGTCTGGATTGAGGGGGAAGGGGTCCTGAGAGCAGTTCATTTGGTTGTCTTCAGGTTTCTTTGTAGCTCTGAGCGACAGGTCGAGTTTGAATGGCAGCACTTATTTCTCAGGTGCCTCTGTAGTCTATCTCACGCTCTCTCAGTGTGACAGTCACGGCTGACACAAAGCTGACCCTCCAGCGCCTTCCACGGGTCTGTCTGCTACACGCGCCTGCCTGAGATTCGCAAATTCAATCGTGGCCACTTACATAATGTCATGACAGGCTGGAGGGAGAACAAACACCCGCTACCTGTGCCACAGACTACACGCTTCTATCTCTAGAGAGTCTGGGCCCAAGGTTTGAGTGCCATTCAAAACTCAAATATAAATTAAATGTCTTTTGATTTATTTTGTGAATTAATAAATTGAATTTGTATGAAGGTAGCAAACAGAATTTGTACATAATTGTACTTTAAATTTAAGTATAATTAAAAAAGTATAATATAAAAAAAATTATAAAAAATAATATAACTGCTAGTTACTATTAATAATAATAATAATAATAAATGGCTATTTCATATTGAAAAATGAAATGCACTTTATATAAAAGTCATATAAATTATTACTATTAAAATGTATAGCAGTTTTAAACATTTCTTTGAAATTAACAACAAAAAGAAAAACAACAACAACAACAACAATAATAATAGTTTCATGGTTAATTCTTAAAAAAAAGCATTTCTTTGGAATTAATAATAACAACAATACTAATAATACATAACACTGTTATGGTTAATTCATAATTTATTTAAAAAAAACTTATGTAACAGTTATTCAAATTTTTACTATATAAATGTTGTTATAAATTAGACTATATATTATTAATAATACTACTACTACTAATAATAATAATGATAATTGTTTTTTTAACATTGAAAAAAACAAAATGCACTTTATATAAAATGTATTTTATGCAGTTATATACATTTCTTTGAAATTATAGTTTATGGTTAATTCATAAATGCTTTTAAAAATGTTTTAAAACGTTGCTTTTAATAAACATATTTTTTTATTATTTAACTGATTTTATAAATAAAATACAATTATGTAATAAAAATAATAATAACTAATATTACTACTAATAATAATAATAATAATAATAATACTTACATACATACATACATATATATTGATGCTTTTTTAATACATTTCATTTTTCAATATGAATTACTATTACAAATATTAGCAACAAAAACAACAACAACATACAGGCTGTTTCCAATATATAAATTGATATTAATTGTTTAATAAATTAACTTTCATTTCATGTAGACCATGGGATAGCATTTAATACCCCTGAACCAGCCCAAAAATACAGAACCAAATAACATGAAGAACCTAAAAGTTGTTCTTACTGAACTCATCACAGAAACACAAATGTGTTAATTACCTTACTAAGAGTTTGGGACTGTCCCACCAGTATGAGCACATTGGAGGCCAGTATGGACAGGCAGAAGTTCACCAAAATGATGGACCTCTCTGAACGAATGTACCTGAGAATGAAAGAAAAACAGGAAAATCCCACACTGACAACTGTTTTGCAGTATGACACTGTTGTCTCTACAAAAGCTTGATATACAGGTTTATGACATAAAGGTAAGAAATCCATTTATCAACATCCATTTATCATTTTTTCACTCCATTGAGCGCCGACAACTTCAGCAGCATCCCAGATGACCTACAGATGAACTCCAAAACGCAAGCACCGGTGAGCAAAATGTCCTCATGCGCTATTTGAGCTCTAGCCAGTTCTGTTCAAGAGGACAATGACAGGGTTCCCTGGATCAATGGTCTGAGTGATAGGGGAGGCCATGATAAGCTCTCTGATGGTGTGGCAGATGCACTAATCTTGGAGAAAGGAAATATCTTACCACCTACAAGGTAATTATGAGACTGGGGGTGGAAATTACTCAGAGCCAAAGTATTTGGATACTTAAACAACCTTTAACACTTATATGATTGCATTATATAACAAAATATTGAACACACTATATATATATATATATATATATATATATATATATATATGTGTGTGTGTGTGGGGGGGGGGGTATATAAATATATAATGTTATTTATATAATTATATAAGCATCCTTTGGGAAAATTCAGAGTAAATACTAAATACTGACTAAGCACAGGCTTTTTTCTGGACGTGGTGTTAGCTGATCATGTGACCATCCTAGGCCATCTGCCACACTGAGCTGTTAGCAGCCACACTAGCCTTCACTAGCACTCTCCACATAATCCTGTCCTGCCACAGGCGGCTCCCGCCATCCCTCATTTGTTCCCAATTATTGCTAATTGCTGTTTTGGCCCACTCTGGATCTACCCCGTGCCAGCTGCTCGATCCCAGCCCGGGCAACCCCACGTGGGAAGCTGAAGTCTGAACAATGATCTTTTAAGGTATAAGTGTACCTGTGAGAGCACTGGGACGTACACAAAGGGGAATGGTGAACAGTAATATCCTATTATCTAGTAGAGGACAGCAGAACCTGGAAGCTAATGGTCCTCTGCAGAAATGTGTAGTGTTGCTGGCTGTGGGTCAGTGAAGGGCCTTACTGAACTCACCTCCAGAAGGCAGCGTAGATGAGCAGCAGAATGAGAAGAGCCGTACAGGATATGCCACAGCCCACCATGAGCGGCACAGACGGCATACTGGAGGGCCCCATACCCTGGAAAGAGATCGATGGAGAGAAGGAAGTTTACTATTGGAGGTTGATGGAATATGTTAGGGATAACACAGTCAGATGGTCAATAATGCAAAATAACCCCGATGGGAAGCAGTGAGGTCTTGAATCAGCCTGAAAAAGTTTATTTTGTGGTAATGCATAGGATAAAGATTGTACTTTATCTTATACATATCCTATATGAACTTGGATGTACTGAAATTAAAATCCTGGGCTGAAACCGAAAATTCTGGATGCACTTGGCCAAAAACCGAATATGAGTTTTTAAAAAAAATAAATAAATAAATATTTTGTTAAATTAGTTTTTTTGTATAATTGTATTATTATTATTATAATTATTAACTTGACTTTTTAATTAAATTCAGTATTTTGCTGAATCTGAAAAAAAAACAAGCCAATGAAATAAAATAATAATTTTATTTAAAGTAACACACAAAATTGAACAGAAAATAGGCCTGTTTTAAAATAATGTCAATTATTGTAAAGTTAAATATCAATATATTAATCTCAATATATCAGTATATTGTGTCAATATATCAATTATATATTCATTTTTTATTAATTAATGCAGCAAGGATGCATTAAAATGTTCAAAAGTGACAGTAAAGACATATAATCTTACAAAAAGAATCTTGAAAAAAGACAAATCAACAAATCAGCATATTAAGGATCTCGTGACACTGAAAAAAGAATATTCACTATTGCCATCTGCGACGAGCACGCCGGTGACGTGATTGCTAATGAGCGTCAGCTGCTCGCTGCACCGGTCTCGTATCTCTCACGGAGGAGCTCCGGAAGCATAAAAGAGGAGCGACGACAGTGAAGGACAAGAGAGGACCAGGCCTGGATTTTATTTTGTGCTTTATTATGTTTGTGTGGGCAGCAGTCGCCGTGAGGAACTGCCGCCCTTTTACTTTCGTTTTATTGTTTGTTTATTTAATATTAAAGTTACGTTGAATGTTCGCCGGTTCCCGCCTCCTTCTTCCTGTACTTAAGAACAGTGTTACACCATCAAAAGAATAAATCACATTTTAAAATACATTAAAATAGAAAACAATTATTTTAAATTGTAATAATTTTCCATGATATTTCTGTTTTACTGTCAAATAAATGCCGCCTGGTTGAGCATAACCCCGAGACTTCTTTCTAAAACAAATCTTACCGACCAAAATTTTGAACAGTAGTGTGTGAATGTGTATACGCAGAAAACTGCAGAAAGAGAAATTAGACTCTGCAAGCACTTGACAAACAGCTTCAGGTTGGGAGAAAGATAAAAGTGCAGGGGGAAAAAAAACAGATGTGTAGTAGTGAGAGGATTACATTCTGCTCAGGTTAAAGCTAAAGGTCAAGGGTCTTCTTTCCAAACAGCTTCATACTACTCTATCGTCTCTTTTCCTCCTGAGTTCATTTTTTTCACTTTCCCCTCAGGTCAAAGCAAGATTCTCTTCTTAAACTGTACATTCTATCCCCATCAGCCCTTTGACATTTGCGACCCCTATGAACCCGCTTATTACGCATCTCTGCCCAGAGAAGAGTTACTACGGGTGAACACATGCTTCATGTTTCTGGATTAGCCCTCCTACTCAGTCCTACCATCAAGAATTGTGAGGTGATCTGTGTAACCTTACATTCCCTGAGGTAAATGTACAGTTCAGGGATCAATTTATTGTTACATGTGAGTACGATGACTCATGTATATGCATATACGCACACGCTATTATTAAATGTTTACACAAATTCAAATGTATGCGGCTCATAATCTTAAAATACGTGTGACTTATTGATAAATGCATAGAATTAAGTGTTGTAGACAAGCAGAAGTTCTGCCAAAGCATGATACATTTTGATGATACTATACTACAACTACCAATCAATCAATCCATCAATCCATCCATCCATCCATCCATCCATCAATCCATCAATCAATCCATCAATCCATCAATCAATCCATCAATCCATCAATCAATCCATCAATCCATCAATCAAGCAATCAATCCATCAATCCATCCATCCATCCATCCATCACTCAAATATTATTGATATTAATATTATCAATATTATTGTTATTATTGTTATTGATAATAATTATTTGTATAATTGTTATTGCTATTATTTGGACAGGTATATAGATAAAAAAACATAAAAATAAAATAAAATAACATAATAAAATAAATAAAAATACAATGTCACTCAACTGACTGAACAGTTTGGAAGGAATGACAGTGTTAAATGTGGTGGCACAATCAGGGAAGAACATTTTGACATTTGTGCCTTCCAGCTCCATCAAGAAATTGCATCTTCACTGGACATGTTACACTGTTACATGAACTACAGGGGGTCTAATCATTCAGAAACCATTGTTAATGCACCCATCACCAGCTCTTCACAGGACATCATTATGGTGGATCAGTCTGTAATCATTACACAGGTCGCAGTACTTTTCTTTGAAACTAGAAAAAAACATCAGATCTATACAGGAGCGAGTGAGCAATCCCTACTGATTTTGTCAGTTTTTGTGACTATGCCAAAAACTTTGGTGCACAAGATGGTGACATTTATTTTATTTTATATTTATTTTTATGTGTTTCTCATTTACCAGCCCTGATACATGTTACACCTAAGCCCCGATTGTAAATCTACACTTTTTTGTATTTTCTGTGCTGCTTGTGGGAGATAATAATTCTGTGGCAATCTGCAGAGCTTTCTACCATCTGCTGGCTGGCATGATTAAAGTCTTCCACAATCAGGGACACAGTATCAGGGTAGGTGCTTTCAAAGCACTGGCATGAAATGGAAGATGCGATTGTCTTTTCTTCCCTATTGTGATGTATATATATGAGTGAAACGGCTTGTCGAATGTAGGGCGGTACTCGATCCATCGGGAATTGATTGGATGGTTTTGGTTTGCTCTTGGTCGATCTCATGTGAGTGATGTTGTCACACCGTTACGCCATCATCGAAAATTTGCTTTTAAATTAGACTGTAAAGACTGCCATCTTTAAAAGACTATTGGCGGCTAATGTAAATCACTGGTTGAAAGTAAATCGATGTGATTCCCGCTGCATTGATTGTCAATTCAAACGTAGGGCCTTTTTGTTGTAAACAAATGATTCAATTCAATTCAGTTCAATACACTGAACAGTGATTCGTTAAAGCAGCTTTTTAAATACTTCCACTCTAATGAATAAGTATCTTAACAGAAGATCTTAAGTTTGGTTCATGGTCACAGACTCAAGAGCAGTCCCACACCACTTCATCTGCTCCTGCGGATACATTCTTCCTCTTCAAGTTCTTGGAATAGGAAGCAGAGACAGATGATCTGTCTGGCAGTCATCTGTGATAGTGGTGTGGCAGTAATCAAGAGCATTCTTACAGGCCGGGAGGCATGCTGGTAATATTTCAGAAGAACAGTCGGCAGGTTGGCATGATTAAAGTCTCCTGCAATCAGGGACACAGTATCAGGGTAGGCACTAGCTGTTAAAGGAATAGTTCACCTAAATTTAAACATTCTGCCTTCATTTACTCATGGCGCTCCAAACCCGTATGACTTTCATTCTTTCTGTGAAATATAAAAGAAGATATTTTGAGAAATGTCTCACTAACAATGGAAGTCAGTGGTAACCAACATTGTACAAAATTTCTGCTTTGTGTTCTGCAGGTTTGTAACCGAATGATAACAGATTTTTCATTTTTGAGTAAACTTACTGATCTGATTGCATACATGACACTGAATGGAAATCCTGTAGAAATGCTGTAATTTATTTAACATTGAGGTTCCATGTTGGGACAACAACAAAATTAGAAAACCAGGAGCTTAACATGAGACATATGCCACCTTTCAATCCATGGGATCTGTCAAGCTGCACAGCTTCGAATTAGGGGTCAACTAGAGCTTGTTGAGACAGAGAATCTAGCAATACGTGATGTCCAGTTAAAGGCTTAACCCCTGTTCATCTCATTCTCCACGGACAGCATGCTCAAGAAAAGGACGCTCAGAAATGGAGTCAAGTAGGCCACCAAGATCCCTCTTTCAAACTAGACAGGATAAATCCTATTTATACAAAAGTATGTCGAGTGTAAATGCTTCATAGCTTTCTAAAAAAAGGGTAAATACATTTAAAATAAATATATAATTGTAAATAAATATATAAATCCATCCTTACCTGGAGAGATACTGTAGATCTTTACAAACCTTTTGTTTCGAATCATTGATTTGGAGCGCCAAACTCACGTGATTTCAGTAAACGAAGCTTTGTTACGTCATAAGTGATTTGAAATTTCAATAGTTGAAAACATTTTGATCCAAACGACTGATTCGAAACAAAGATTCTTAAAGTTTCATGACACAGTGTTTTGAAATCGGCCATCACTAGATATTGTTGAAAAGTCATTATTTTGGTTGAACCACTGTACTAACATAAGCCGTTTTAAATATGTTTTTAGTAGCTTTCTGGACGTGATCTGAAAGTGTTAATTGTCTTGCTGGCAATAGAGGCCTCACTGAGCCATCGGATTTCGAACGAAGGTCTTACAGGTGTAGAGTGACATGAGGGTGAGTAATTAATGACAGAATATTCATTTTTGGGTGAACTAACCCTTTAAAAAAGTAACTAATTGTGTTACTTTTTATGGAAAGTAATGCATTTTGTTACTTTTAGGTTACTTTTTCTCACCTTACTACTTATTTGAAAAAGTATTTTTTAAAAGTAAATTTCGTTGTACATTTAAAAATACTGCATTACTTTACTAGTTACTTGAAAAAAGTCTAATTACATAACACACACTACTTGTAATGCGTTACCACCAACACTGTAAAGTGATATATATATATATATATATATATATATATATATATATTATTTAGCATATCTTAACTGTTTGATTGCTTGGCTAACATTCTAAATATGTGACTAAAAAGGCATGAGGAAATTAAGATATTATAGACATTAATGATTTTCTGTAAAGCTGAATGGATGGATGGATGAAATGATTAGACAGACAGATAAATAAAAAGATTAGATAGATAGATAGATAGATAGATAGATAGATAGATAGATAGATAGATAGATAGATAGATAGATAGATAGATGGATAGATGGATAGATGGATAGATGGATAGATAGATAGATAGATAGATAGATTGATAGATTGATAGATTGATAGATTGATAGATCGATAGATCGATAGATAGATCGATCGATCCCACTGTTCAGTTCGCTCTACATGCAACCATCTACGTATTACTCTCCAGTGGCATGACACTCCTCTGGTCTGTTTATACAGGCTACACGAAGCATTTTCTTTATGTGACATTTCCATTAAAATACACAACCCCTTTGATTTTCCATCAGACCGCTAGAATCAGCCGTTCTCTATGAGTAAAACACTTGACATGATGGATTTAAAAAGCCACAGCTAAGACTCAAATAAATAACACTGGATGCTCTTTGGGAGAGCCTGTGAAATGGCTACAGGTTTGAGTTTATAAAGCTTACAGCTGTTCATAACAAGCTGTGAATTGGCTTGAATATGAAGTCCTCATTCATGCACTTACAGCTCAATTGGCCTCCTGGTGTGGACTGGTCAGGCTTCCACACAAAGCATTTACAAATAAGCAGCATTTGTGAACAAAGACCCTAAAGCATGTGTGTGGATTGTGGCGTTGGCCTACCAACAGCGTATACTGTGTGTGTGCACATCTGTTCTCTGTGAGAGTGTTTGTGAGCAAAGGAAAGGTAGACGAGGGAAAAAGAGGCTATAAAACTGCTAAGAGAGTGGGAGAAAGCTCGAAGCTGGTGGAGGTATGGTGGCAGTGTTTTTACTCAAACTGGCAGGAGCAGGTGTAACAGGTGGCACTGGGAGAGGTGCTGCCAAGCTTCACTCTCATCTTTTGCTTAGCCTATTGTCCCTGGCATATTAATTGCCAACATTATGCCTCTGCCGGCTTCGGTTTGGCAATTTTGACCATTCTAGTGTGCCAGCAGGCTGAAAAAATTACTATAGGTGTTGTCTCTTTCACAGAAATGCCATTGGCAGGGTAGATGAGAGGATTGCTCCTGTCCTGATGTGTGAAAATGAAAACGGAAGCACTAGGGGTATATGAGAGAGGAGAGAACAACAGCTGGGTTATGAAATAGATAAAGTTTTTTTCAAATTAAAATAAATAACTATTTCAACACAGACTCAAAAGTTATTTGGGGTCAGTAAGATTATATTAAAACTAAATTTTGAAAGAAGTCCCTTATGCTCACAAAGGCTGCATTGATTTAATTGAAAACACAGTAATATTGTTAAATATTATTATAATTCAGAACGACTGTTTTCTTATTTAAAATATTTCAAAATGTAATTTATTCCTGTGATGCAAAGCTGAATTTTCAGCACCATTACTCCAGTCTTCAGTGTCACATGATCCTTCAGAAATCATTCTTATATGCGGACTTTCTCAAGAAACATTTATAATCATCAATGTTGAAAAGATTTGTGCTGCTAAATGTTTTTGTGGAGACCATGTCAATTTATTAGGATTCTTTGATGAATAGAAAGTTTAAAACAGCATTTATTCGGCAGAAATTTTTTTTTTTATGAATCCCTTTCCTTCGCTTCTGATCAGATCAATGCGCTTGATGAATAAAAGTATTAATTTCTTTCTTTCAATCAATCAATCAATCAATCAATCAATAAATCAACCAATCAACCAACCAATCAAAATCTTACTGACCCAATCCTTTTGAATGGTAGTGTTTTAGTAGAAGCTACAAGTCTGTGTGGTTTGATTGTTAACTCACTTTTAATAATCAAATTCCCAGTATAAAAACAAACTCCCTAAACACTCAAACTATTTATATATTCATAAATATTCAAATATTTTGCAAAAAAATGTTAAAAACATTGTTTTTATATTCAAAATCACTTATAAATCAGTAGTTTTGCATTGCACCATTGTTTTTGATTTGATGAAGTCATTCCCAATGATTCATCGGATGCATGGTTAACTGCCTCCAAAGTCAATTTTCACATTCTGACTTTTATGCGTCAGATCAAAGTTGTGATTCATCTCAGAGCGGGTTGGTTTGGTTCATGGCTGTGAACTCTTTACTGAAGAAAAATGATTTAAAAAAAAAAAAAAAAAAAGACTCAGAAACCAAGGCCGCTAAAAAAGTATGTGGTCACTGTTGCGCTCCATATGAGTTATTGAAACAGAAAGTGAGAGTTTAGCTTTAGCAGAGGCCTACTTTCCAATTCACCACCACACCTCCGACAGATGTGTGGGCGCAAGACAGCATGAGGTGACAACAGAATAAAAACAACCAAAACTAATGAACGAAGCAGAAGAACCTCATATAAAAGAAGAGAGATGGAGAAGGACAGCAACCGTTTTAAACACTGAAGAAATAACGAAAAATAAACATCTGTAAGTATTACTGCTCTATACTGAATTACTAAGGACAGCTTCTAAGCCTTCAACGGATGCCATGTTGCACCACAACAGCATGAGTCTCCACACCGAACCGTCTTGCAAGTGACACTAAAGACATCCATAACGTTACAAAGTATTTCTATTTCAAATAAATGCAGTTCTTTTGACCTTTCTCTTCATGAAAAATTCATGAAAAAAAAGTGTCACCGTTTCCATGAAAATGCTGATCATAATAAGAATAATGCTTCCTTCATGTGCAATCCGAATGATCATAAATTCGAGTTTTCTAGTCAGAAATTGGACATCAATGCCTTCCCAAGTCGTATTTACTACTGTGAAGCTAAGAGATTATTTTGATACCCAAGTTTCAGAGTTGGGCATGCCATAAACTTTAAAAGAATGATTGTTTCTGTGACTGGTATTCTTTCTTTTTTTTCCATAACAGCTATATTGCATTCTTGTCATTAAAGTAGTGCATAATTACATATATAGATAACCATTTGAAGCATATTGTATGTTTTATACACAGTGGAAATAGCATGTATGAAATCCTCAGCGAGCTGAATATGTAGATAGCGTGGTGAATGTTTACATTGCTGTCAAAAAACGGGACGCTACATTTTATTCAAAATTAAATATCTTCACTACAGTTTGGCTTTAATAAGATTTCCCCAAGAAATAGGCAAGAATAAACCTGCTGTCCTCCATGATTCCCATTCCGAAGCACTTTAATGAGACAAGCTCGTAATCACAACTTCAGAAGTGGGGAGATTTTCCGATAGCATGTGAAGGATGCATTATAAGCACAAAATTAGCATATCAGAATGATTTCAAAGGATCGTGTGATGCTGAAGACTGGAGTAATGATGCTGGAAGATCAGCTTTGTCATCACAGGAATGAACGACATATTAAAATATATTAAAACAGAAAACGGACATTTTAAATTGTAACAGCATTTCACAATGTTATAGTTTTTACTGTGTTTTGAATCAAATATGCTAAAATACTTCCTTCAAAGACATTAAAAAATATTTGAACGATGCTGTATATCACAGGTTAGAAACAAATTATGATTTATATTAGCATTCCTGCAGGGAGCAGAGACATCACAAGCTGGCTTTAGTGTAACAGTGCAAAAAATTATTTAAATACATCAAACAAAATTTATAAACAAAATAATTTTATTTTAGGAAAACAGTGGCTGAAGTATTCGTGCAGCATATCGAAAATAGAAACGCGGTGTCTGTCAACAGAAAACACATCAGACGCTTGCAGTGTAGGCTGCTTTGTTCATTATACTCTGAGTGATCTAGTTTTATCAAATCACAACATGTCACATAGAAATATATTAATAGTTCAAACAGATCATTTACTAATGCTGCTCTATGATATTCACGCAGAAACAAATCAGCCTCCTTCTTCCATGTAAAACCACATGGGCCTACTTGACTCTCAAACACTCATTTTCAATTATTCCAGTGATATGGGGTGAGATTTAAACACAAATGTCATCCGTTGAGGGGTTATATGATCACATGCCGTGTCCACAGAGAACCTGGTGCGGTAGAACCTGTTCTCATTCAAGAGCCTACAGCCCTAAGCGGCCACTGCATAAGAATTGTCCTTAAAAAAGCATGTACCACAGCTCCCATTGGCTCTGAAGGCCACAGACAGTGCGCATATTACATAGGGAATTATAGGTCGTCTATCCCAGCACACCCTAGGGCAGAATGAAGCTTCTCAGCAAATAGGAGTCATGTCTATTTTCAGCCCAGGCACTTTAACCTACTTCTCTAGCCTCACATGCTGCACAGCCACCATTTATCCCTGATCTCTCCTCTCCCCGTTCCTTCCCGCTCCGCAATAACTCATTATGACAATAAGAAACGCACTTAGCGGAACCAGGGAGCGAGGATGAGGGAAAACAAGAAAAACCTAGCATGAACTTAGTCAGACTTGGCATTAATCAAACGGTTTAAACTCTCTGAGGCGTATAGTTCCCTCATCTAAGCCCTGAGACCTTCGAGACCAAGCCTCGATCTGCTGTTTGGATGCGTGTCGCACCGCTCCACCTGATTCACCCAGTATATACCCACGTCAGGAGATACCGAGTGCCATTTTAGAATATGCTAACGCCATCCGTCAAGTTCCCAGGACACTTGTTATCTTTGAAGTGGTTGGGAGAGAAACGTAGAGTGGTGGGACTGTTTGTCAGGGCGACGGTGCATGATGCAAACCTAAAGCCCATAACGGGGTGCTGATCAATCATCGTGCTCCAAACCTACCAGGAGCTTCCCGAAACAGGATGACCCAAGAGCTTGCTTGGGTGTTGCTAAAGCTTTTAGAACTCCATAGGAAATTTTCACATTTCCAGGATTCTCAGAAGTGAAGTAGTTGGGTAAACTTCCATAGTGGTGAACGGAAACTGACAACAAATATTACTTTTGTATTCTCATTTGGCTCGATGGCATTTGCTCATGGCACTATAGCATTTATGACTTTCTAAAAGAGGAAAAGATATATCATTAATTATTTATTTATTCATTAATTACACTGACCAGAATAGAGAAAAATGTCAAATCTGTAGTCTGTACATGCAGCAGTGCTAACTACACTCTAAAAAATGCTGGCTTAAAAACAACCCATTTGGGTTGAAAATGGACAAACCCAACAATTGGGTTGATTTAACCCAGCGTTTGGTTCAAATGTTTGCCCAACCTGCTGGGTAGTTTTGTTTAACTCAACTATTGTTTAACGATTACTGTATTGCTTGCTTAAAATGAACCCAAAGTATGTTGGAAATCAACATTTAATAATATGTGTGATAAATGAACACTTATTAATAAGTTTAATGAATAATAATTAAATAATAAACATTTAATTAAAATATTTAATTTAATTCAATTGCTTATTAATAAATGTTCACCTTTTGATTATTATTGTTGCATTTAGTAATTATGTGTCTGATTTCCCATTTCCAACCTATTTTGGGTTCATTTTATGTCAACCAATGAGTAATTTTTATACAATAGTTGAGTTAAATAAAACTGCCCAGCATTTTTTAGAGAGTGGGTTATGTTTTTTCACGTTTCACATTTATCCGGGGTTAAGAATTAATCCTGGGTATTCATAAGCTGATATTTTACACTGTCCATTTATAAACCCTGGGTTAACGCTCTTCTTTGCATATTTGTGGCTATGTTTCCATCCAAAGTTTCGAATTTAACTTGGAACAACATTGAAACATCCAATGCACAACATTGGAAACAGCCAGTAAGTTGAAGAGAACATAACCGTCACTTCTTGAGAAACTTCTGCTAAATATCACCAAGAAAAATGGAAACTGCTGCAGCAGTAGAAGCCATTGTATAATAATTCCATATATAATAACTTACTTGCGCCTGCAGAATAAACGCAATAAAGTTGTCTTGCTTTTGGAGGTGGATGTGTGCCTGGTGTTTTGGGACCACAGTAGAGTAAGACAGTCCTGGGAGGCAATTACACTGAACCACTTTGACAACAGACTTTGCTCAGGCATTTCAAAACAACCAAAACAGCATTTCAGGTGCTGTGCAACGAGATCGGTCCACTGGTTGGTCCAGTTATGCGGTCCCATCGCAAAATCATCCCATCTTTTTTGATGTGCATCGAGGAACTTATTCGGTAAACGTCCATCGTTTATCCTGAATAGCCTTTTTTGTCACCTAAAGCACCTTGGCTGAGCATGTGAAAATGATGCACACGATTGGCTGTTTGTTGCATTGTTTCACACTGTACACGTTTGGCACCGCACAAGCGCACAAATGGTAGAATAACATTAACCTAGGGTTAAGCACAGTGGGAAAAGCCTTTAAGTGTAGCATTATGAAAATAAAAAAACTTTGCTAGAATTACAGTGTTGCATCACAGTCTGTAGAAAGAGTCAATTATACGTAGATTTTCAGCAGAATAAACCAGTTCACATTCTGCGATTGGGAATTAAATGAACAAGCAAGAAGGGACAGTCATAACATAACAAATCTGAGCTGGGATGTGTATCGCCCAGGAGAGCAGCTATGCTTATTACAGTGTGAGGAGTCACATCACCTCAGCTGAGACTTACACTAGGCTGTGTCCTAATGAGAAACATGGGTAGCGTCTTAGCAATTGTGTCCGTGTCAAGGCAGAGACTGCGCACTTTACCTCTCCTGTTGGTTCTCTAAGCTTCATTTCATTCATCTCTGTAGTCTAACGGTTAAAAATCTGGGCTGGTAATCAAATGTTTGAGGGTTAATTCAAATCCTGTAGTAATTAATTATGGGTCATATTCATTAATATCTTGTTCAAGATGTCTAACACTATACTTGTGCAACACATGTAACTAGATTCGTATTTCCTGAAGGAACTACCAATCCTGCCAGCCAAAGACGACAGTGTTTTAGTTCTGCGTAAATGAACAAATTAAGAATTGGAATCAGGTAAATGGACAAAGAATTTATGGACAATTAATAAAATTATGTTCTGAAAGCATGCATACTATACATTGGTCAAGTTGGCATTGTAACCATTTACAATTGTGGCTTCATGGGATAGCAGTGCAAGACAGAGCTGTCGTTTGGCTTTTTAACCCACTATTTGTTGAATCCTGTCTATTTGGACATAGTACTCATTTGCTGTAGTGCTTTTCATATACTATATAAAGGGAAGTAGGCATATTTAATGCAGGATATGTGTCGTTTATTATCGTAAACTAAAGCTGAGATTAAAACTACAAATAGATTTTTGTAATTGAAATAAAGCTAAAATGAAATGAAATAAAATATCAACGAAAACTGAACTAAAAACTAAAAATAACAATAAATTGAACGCAAAGAGTAACAACAACAACAACAAAAATGACAAAAACATAACAAAATTACTAAAAATTAAAAAACTGAAAACTATAATAGTATATAAATCTTCTGTATTTTCTTTATTTAGTAATGATTAATTTAGTATGCTAATAATTCATACTGCTTGACAGTAAGGAAATAATTGATGACCATAATGCAAAATGGTCAACATTCATTCTAATAATGTACATCAAAGAGAGTTTTTCACATTTTAATTTTAAATTTCTTACACAAGTTCATTAAAAAAAAAAAAAACGTTAGCACACCTAAGGCTGAAGTTATCTGCAAAAAAAGTTTGCATAGAGTCTATATGATAAATGGTTCGAGCTGAATTAATTGCATATAATTGAAAAGAAATGTTAAAATATAATTTTTGCAGAACATCAATACAGCTCTGCCTTGAAAACACTGTAAAAACTGTTTCAACAGACTTCGCTGTTTCAGAGTGACATTAGCTGACCTTTAGAGCTGTTTTACATTTTTTAAAGAACCGTACAGCAAAAAGACACTGATTTTTGCAATTCAAATAGCTCTGCATGCCTTGTTCCACAATACTTGGAAAAGAACAAAGCAAAGATAGTGTGAGAAATACTCTATGAAACCAGGTATCTACCACCACTGAACAGTCTTCGAAATCACTATGTCTGTTGGTACATTTAATGTCACACCACGTGGAGAGGATAACCTGCAGACATAATATTTATCTCGACAATATACGTATTTATCTGCGCTTTTTTGTCTGTATAAAGAGGTGGCAAGATCGGTCAACAAGCCTGAGGCAGACTGCAATGCTATATAGATTCCTGATACCGAGAGAAAGACCTCCGTCCTTCATCCAACCAGACTATGAGCATCTTAGTATGCAGGGCAGGTAGACCTACTTGTTCAAAACGGGGGTGTGCGTATATCTGTGCTGAAGGGGGTAATAACACCGGATCTTAGAGTGTGCCGTCATGTGTCTTTTTCTGCGCTTGAGTGCCTCTAGTTTAATCCTGTGTGACGATGAATCAGTTGCATGGGGAAACTGACAGGCGACAAATTGTTATGGCCTAAAGAAGCCGCTATATTCTTGGTGCCAACTACTACCATCATCCATCACTGAGCAACTGATCAGCACAGAGTTCTGCATACTATAACCATAGGAAGCCTTTAAAGGGTTGGTTCACCCAAAAATGAAATTTCTGTCATTTATTACTCACCCTCATGTCGTTCCAAACCCGTAAGACATTCGTTCATCTTCACAAATTAAGATATTTTTGATGAAATCTGAGAGCTTTCTGACCTCCCCATACACTTTAATGTGATTACCACTTTCAAATCCCAGAAAGGTAGTAAAGACATCATTAAAATAATGCATGTGGCTACAGTGGTTCAACCTTAATGTTGTGAAGCGATGAGAATACTATTTGTGCGCAAAAAAACGCCCTAAAAGAATGACTTTTTCCTCTCTTGCATGCCTGTATCTGAGGATTTTCACATTGGAAAAGCAGTGCAGCGCTTCCAGGTTCTACGTATTCCTGTGATGCTGACTCAGGAGCCGGACAATAAGAAACGACGTTTCTGAAACCCGGGAGCGCTGCACTGTGTTTACTATGTCAACAGCCCAGGAGACTGACACGGCAGAGAAGAAATTGTTGAATAAAGTTATTTATTTATTTATTTTTTCACACAAAAAGTATTCTTGTTGCTTCAGAACATTAAGGTTGAACCACTGTAGTCACATGGACTATTTTAACGATGTCTGAACTACCTTTCTGGGCCTTGAAAGTGGTTACAACTTTGCAGTCTATTGGAGGTCAGAAACCTCTCAGATTTCATCAAAAATATCTTAATTTGTGTTCCAAAGATTAAAAAAAGGTCTTACAGGTTTGGAACGACATGAGTAATTAATGAATAATTAATTTTCGGGTGAACTAACGCTTTAAGGTTGAACAACTGTAGTCACATTGATTATTTGAATGATGTCTTTACTACCTTTCTGGGCTTTGAAAGTGGTAATTACATTGCAGTCCACTTCAATCTCATCAAAAACAGATGAATGAAGGTCTCACAGGTGTGGGATGACATGAGCGTGAGTAATCAATGACACACATTTCATTTTTGGGTGAACTAACCCTTTAAGCCTGTAGTCATCGCAAATAAGAAAAGAGGCATCAATGTAAATAAAAGCTCTGTTTTAAATAAAACGGACCTCTAACCTTGGCAAATAGCAGCATTTTGCTCTTTGGAAAAGACAGCAGGGGATAAACAGGATCAGTGGGTGATAGCAGCTATACTAAAGATGGCCTGTAATGACAGAAGCTTATGCCACTTTCCATCCTCCCTCTCCTCTCCATTAGATGTGAAGGTTAATCCATCCGTGTATCTCTCTCTTATTTGCCGTTAACCATTTTATATTTCCTTCTTCCTCTGTATAGTCCTGTCGACGTGGGTTAGAATGACCAGGATGCCTTAATTAAGTCTCACAGTATGATACCCACTAAAGTATCACAAAACCAATAGTGTCTTGATACTACCCATTTTGGTTGGATGAGTCGTTACGATGTTCTTGCTTTGTTTTTATTCGCGACAGTTTAGATCAAAATGGCATCTTTTGGCATTCATGTGACTGACGAGCATCTAGTCAGGAAGCATGACACTTAGGTCGGGGTTTCACTCGTGGTTCCTCCTTCAGGTACCGTGATATTACTGTGTACCAGAGTACAGTATACCATGCAACACGATCAAAGGCTAGAGAGGAACATCACATCACACATTGCATGTCTTTGCTCTCTTCCAGAGACTCTAACACTGATTCACAATTCACTCACACAACAGTCTCTCAACAAAACGCCAAAAAGCCTTTTAACTCGTTCATAAGACATTATAATTGTAATGCAGTTTCCATCACGGCTGACTCTCTAGTTCTCAACTACAAAGCCCAAGAGCAGTCTTGATCTGTAATGCTGAGAAAATACCAGAGTCTTGGGAGGGCAGAGAGCTCTGAGCAACACAAGATGAATGTGTTTAGATCGCTGAATATATGTCACAGCAGCTGTTGTATTTCAGAGGGCCCTATTCAGGACAAAACGAATTAGCACTGTACTAAAAGTTAGCTGTTTTAATTTCTACAAGGGTAGAAAGCTTCTAATCAAAAAAGGGAACATCATATTTTCCCTGACCTGACATTTTCCATCAACGTGGTCACTTAAACAAAAAGGCATTTTGGAACACAGCTATTTCGTCCATTGGTTTAGGACGTTTTTAGCTTCTGGAGAACATTACAGATGCTGATGGAGATGTTATGACCCGTGCAGAGCCAGGCTAACGGGCGGAGACTGTTTGCTAGTGTCGTTTACTCTGCACTTCCAAATGTCACCATGTATTCCAGCAAAAAGCCAACAGCCAGGCAATGACGTTATGATGAGGGACAAAAATTGATAAACGTCGATTAGGAAACACTGACCTACAGCTTTAGGTCTGGCTGACACAGATATGAGCCATCAATTATTATTTCGTTCCTGCCTGTCACTCTTCTGTTCTCTTAGGAAGCAGCATGTTCAGAAATGGCACATCAGTAGAACAGTGACTTAGTTTTGAAACATTTTTGACGTGTATTTGTAGTAGTAGTATACTGTATATACTGTAGAAAACCATTATAAAATAGGCAAATAGCATAAAAATAGCATATATATATATATATATATATATATATATAAAACAATTTGGTGAACTAGAATGTAAATTGATGATCAAATATAGACAATCCACAACATTCAAAGCTTAAAATAATAGTAAAATGACGATTCTGGTTACACTTTATTTTAAGGTGCCCTTTGATACAGTGTAATTATACAAATTAGTACTGAGTAATATGAATTAACAACATGTACTCATTATATAATTAGGGTTTGGTTTATAGTTAGTTGCTTGTCATTATACATGCTATGTTATACTGTACTATATAAGTAAATGTAAGATGTGTAACAGGGACACTGTAAACTAAAATGTTACAAGCGTTCTCCATTATATTTTTGAGAATGTTGGTAACCAAATAGTTTTGGTCACCACTGACTTCCACAAACACACTGAGACAGTTCTCAAATTATATTCTTTTATGTTTCACAGAAGAAGTCATACAGTTTTGGAACGACCTGAGAGGTTTCAATTTAGGGTGAACTATCCCTTTGTGACTGTTACTGCTGATACAACAACTGCTGGTTCAACACCCACTAAGGTGACCCAGTAACTGCAGAGCTGCTGTGCCCTTGAGTGAGACTCTTTGCGGGGACACAGTCTCTACAGATTGCAAGTCATTTCGTATCTGGAAAGCGGCTGTTACATGAAAAAAAAAAAAACTAACAATCTCTTCTGCAGTCACGGGTTATATATACCATCATTCAAAGGTAAGGATTTTTTTCTTTGCTACATTCACACTGTCAGTTTTTGGGATGGTCAGCCGCAATTAGTTACTGGTGCGGAATGTCCCATTCTGAGAGCAATTTACTGTAGCGTCTCGGATACTGTGTGCATGAACATGCATTTGGTCGACCAAAGAAATATCAAAGATAGCAACGACCATAAAACCGATCACAACCGATATGACAAGACTCCAACTGAGCCCGTGAATTTTGACAGGACCAGTTTCGGTGGAGAACAGGGACTGGATCTAAAACTTTCAGATGACATACAACTGTCTGACGTGACAGACAGCTAGTTGTCCAGTCTAGTTCCGATCACACAGTACGGGTTTTCAGAGAATGCAGTTGCGAGTCCTGAAAATGTACAGGTGTGAGTTTGGTTAAAGAATGCGGTTGTCACTCCTGAAAATAGCCGTACTGTGTGTGATCGTAACTGTATTAAGGACTCAAATATAGGACTGATGAATTTAGAATTTTTTAAAAGTCTTTTAGGCTTACTAACGGTGCATTTATTTGATCAAAAATCCAGTAAAAACAGTAATATTGGGAAATATTCATACAATTTAAAATGTTTTCTGTTTTGATATATTTTATATTATAATTTATTTTTGTGATGGCAGAACTGAATTATTCTAGTCTTATTCCAGTCTAGTGTCACATGCTTCAGAAATCAATTTAATATGCCGATTTGCTGCTGAAGAAATCAATTGTGCTGCTTAATATTTAATAACTTTTTAAATAGATTTTTTTCTAAAAATGTGTCTTTATTGTCACTTTTGATCACTGAAAATATCAAAAGAAAGTTGCTGACAATAAAATAGAGCAGACCCACTTCTAATGGTAACGTTTATTCTGTTGCAATGGACTGTATTATGACTTCCATTATGTGCATTAAAGTAAACATGTTATCTGACTTTAAAATGTTCTCTCCTGTACTTTTCCCTCTTTTTATTTTAGTATTCCTTTTAGCTGTGCAGTTTTTAGAACTGGCATTGCTTCCACCTTGCCTCCCTGTACCCAATGCTCAACGCCCCTGACTGTGCAGAACTGTGCCTGATGGGCAGCGCTGCTCTCTGCCGCTCTCTCTGCATGTGTGTGTCTGCCTGGCACGCTCTCTTTAGCTGGTGTCAGTGGTTGTGGCAGTCAACAGCGTGTGGTCCAGCTCCTGTGTGACTCTAACTAGCCTCTGGCTCTACTCTTTCCGCCCCACATCACTGATTCCTCAGGGCTATTCTCCATCTCCCAGCATCCCCTTCGCCTGCCATGCATATCAATCACTTTAATGGGGGTGCTTTTAGACGAGAAAAAATACTCGGCTAAGCTAAAGTGGGTCAGTATCCTTTCATTGGTGACGCTGCTGAAGGGAGGGGAGGAAGGAAAAGGGAAAACGATAAAGAGAGACAAATATGCTGATAGAAAGATATATATATATATAGAGAGAGAGAGACAGAGAGAGAGAGAGAGAGAGAGAGAGAGAGAGAGAGAGAGAGAGAGAGATGCACAGGATACATGGTCCTAGAACAGAGAGGTTTGAGCAGCTGGTGGGCCTGCAGTGCCCTTTCACTTCCATTAAGTGAAAAGAGGGCACAGGGTCAATATAACAAGCGGCAGCACAAGTCATTAACCTGGATAGCTAAAAGCCACATCACAGATGCAACGCTCACTGTCTCTCCTTTCCGAGTTGACACATTTCTACTCAATGTGGACTCAAAACATTTGCATGTACTCAAATAAACAAGATGAAGATGTCAAACAAAAGCTAAAAAGCTTAAAGGGTTAGTTCACCCAAAAATGAAAATGATCCTATAACCTATTTACTTAGCCTCAAGCCATCCTAGGTGTATATGACTTTCTTGTTTCAGCCAAACACAATTGGAGTTATATTAAAAAACATCCTGGCTCTTCCAAGCTTTATAATGGGAGTGATACTAGGTACCCTAGATTTTGAAGCCTGAAAATAGCACATCAATCCACCATAAAAGCAATCCATAAAGCTCCATAGGGTAAATAAAGGCCTTCTGAAGCAAAGTGATGAGTTTTTGTAAGAAAAATATCCATATTTATAACTTTATAAACTGTTATCACAACCTTCCGGTAACGGCCATCCGTGCTTTCAAGAGAGGGTCAAGTTGCAGCAGAAGCGTGACCTCTGACCCGACATATGATGAAGCTGTGGCGTAAACTCAGGTGAGAAGAATTCACACACACACACACACACACACACACATACATATATATATATATATATATTATTTTACTGAAGGGTGCCACATTTTTGAATGGTAATCTTTCTTTTTAGTGTTTACTTGGTAAATTTATCATCATTTTTCACACCTCCCCTGATTCCTCTTTGATAACCATTGCTTTAGTGAGATTAATATTCATAATCACAGAAAAACAACAACACTGATGTGCATCAATGCTATTAAACTATACCTGGGAGAAATCCCAAGCTAGACAAACCCTGACGCATTATGCATACCATGATATATTAAACACCTGGTCCACCATCTGCTTTCGTACGATACCTGCACACTATGGAGGCAAGTTAACCTCAAATGTCATGGCAACAGTGCAGACGGTCACAATATTACGCTCCTACCTTTAAGAAATCTTTACAACAAAATAATTAGCCACAAACAACGCACTGTTTCTGATCTTTCTTTAGCTGAAGTATTTAGCATATGTGGAACAGATGAAATACTGACCTTCTAGAGAGCAACCAAACACTTCAAACAATGTCTGACAACAATATTCTGGATGTATGGCGACATATGTTCTGGCTACTTGAACGCATAAGGCAAATTGTATCGAGGTCTCGGATAGCTAGGCCCCATCCTAAGAAGTCGCTGAGGGGTGAAGTGTGGTGTCGAAAGGTAAAGATAGCACTCACCGGTTCTTTAGCTTTCTGCGCTAACACTGCAAAGGTGGACAGCTTGCTGCACAGACATTTGGTGTGGGAGACTGCCGGCGATGGGAGCGTTTGGCAGCTCTCTGCGTCCCAGTTTTCTTCGCCAGCCTCTCTGTTGATAGGGTATAGCGACAACACACACAAACACACACACAGGAAAAAAAGAGAATGAATTAATTGGGTCATTCTATGAACGAGAACAGGAGTGGCCGTAGTGAATTGCACAGTACCATGAGAACTAGTCGATGACAACTGCACTCCAAATGCTTTTTGGCCCTCAAGTTCACTAGTCCTGCTTTTATAATGGGCCGTCCTATTCATATAGTCTTACTGTAAATATCTGCTTGTCATACACACTTTCAGCGTCTCATCGCTGTCCTACCTTCCATCATTCTCTTACTCAGTGTTCTCAAAATGTCTATCAGAATCACTCCAATTCCCGTCGCTTACCTTTTACACTTCATTTCTGCTGGTATTTGAAGTGTAATTATAAATATGCGATAGTTAAATCCTACTTTCATTCACTTCTTTTATCATCCTTGAACAAACCATATTACAGTGTGCATATATATACAGTATAAACTATAGCTTGGAGTCAGTAAGATTTTTTTAAAGAAATTAATACGGGCTGCCAATGTGATGATGGGAACGTAAGATTTCTCACATATACAGATGTGAAACACATTTTTTTTCATTAGCAGAAATAAAGGGAAAAGGAGGGGAATGGTGTTTCAAAACATTTGTTAAACGTAAACTGTTAAGCTTCATGTTGATCCTCAGATTAAACTCACTGCTGAGGCCAGATGGTCGGACTAAGAGGAACTTCAAATTATGGATTCAGCCAATAGTCTGCAACAAAAAAAGTGCAACTGAATAAATGTGTAACATTCCGTTTCCACAACTGAACATTCAAGTTCAAAGCCTAGTCAAGTCAAATAAGTCCGGTTAAATGAGACTGTCCATAACCCGTCAAGTGGTGGGTCATTTTCCCAGCAGTAATGGTGTTAAGTTCTGTGATTCATGAGTCATTACTACTGAGCCCACGAGTAAGACACTTACTTAAAACATCAAATTTCAGAACATTTCTTATTAGCATTTCATCACCACAAAGTTACACTAAACAAATATTTCAAGTTAACATACGGTTACGGTCTGGCTCCCAGTTATCTCAGTATCTGCTTCTTCCCTACACCCCAACCCGATCACTTCGGTCATCGGTGTCACAGCACCAAAACTCTGGAACTCCCTCCCTAGGTCTCTCTGCTGTATTACTTGTATCACTGAATTCAAATCACAACTCAAAACTCACTTGTTTTCTGAATGTTATGACTCATAAGTTGTGTTCTGTTCTTCCCTGTCCTTAATTTTATGCCGTCTATTTAATGTCCCTTTCAACTGTTTGTGTACTACCATTGTGTATTCTTCTTTTATTGTCTGTTTTTTACCTGCTGTCTGTTATGTCTTCCTATTTTTTGTATTTACATTGTGAAGTGATGGAAAGGCGCTATATAAATAAAAATAAACTTATTAACAATAAATAAGTGAATTTCATCTCCAAGCAATGATTTGTATTGTATTGTAAGAGTATGATTGGACAAACATGAATGTAAATTAACTTACTGAACAAATACACAGAGCTCAGAAGATCTGTCAACTGAGAAAATGTAACATGGAGCTAACCAGTGATTAGGAAAAGTTACTTTTAAAAGTAATGCGCTACTCCCTAAAAAAGTAACTAATTGCATTACTTAGTTATGCTTTTATGGAAGTAATGCGTCACGTTACTTTTGCGTTATTTTTTCTCAGCTGGGCTGGGATTTTTTTGTTTTTTTAAATAATAATAATGAAAAAAGTTCTATTTGGCAAATGTAAAGGCCTTTGCACACAAATAGTGAAATGAATAAACCTCAGGCTGAAGGAATTGCAAACTCACAGTAGAGGGTCCAGCTCAAACAAACCAAACACAAATATGATGTTTATCTAAAGTCATTTTTTGCTTATTCGTATGGTTGAATTGGATCTTCATAGGTCAGCAGCAAAGACACTGGTTAATAAAGTAAGATTTAATACATAAAGTACATTTCTGTTATTTAATATTTAATTCATGCATTTTTGTAATATTTTGACTTGGCATTTCACTTTTCATATTCATTTTAAGAGAATACTAATTCTGTTTTTGTGCAAGTAAGAGCAGTAAATGCAAGATTTAGTCTAGAACTACAATAACCATCATGTTTACACAGCCAATTTCTCTCAACATGGAGGTAATTTGTAAAGTAATTTGTGTTATTTATTTGAAAAAGTAACTCAGGTATTTTGATCTAAATTTGTTTCTTGTAACAGTAATGTTACAATGTTGTTTCTTGCAACAGTAAACTGATTGCTTGTAATGCATTGCATTTGCAGTCGCAGTTGCATTTTGAGTTACCCCCAACGTAGGTGCTAACACACCTAAAACAGACAGTGTCCTTAACCAGGAATCATGTACTGATAAATGCAATAGAAAAAATTGAATGCACAGCAAGTACGTTTGGATTTTGCCAAATGCATAAAAAAAAGAGATGGTATAATATTTAAATCCATTTATTATAATCTTGGTACTTTTAAAAACTTACAATTAGAAAAAAACACCTTTTTCAGCAGTTGGTAAATCTCAGAGATTTATATCCAGACATTTAAACAGTATTTCATGCAAATTGTATTTTTCCTTTGTGATTTTATTTGTAGTCACAGTAATGAGTTTTTGCCATGTTGATAATCAGAAGATCATTTCAGCTTGTTAATATTTAGAATCTAGCCAATGAAGTTGGCTTTTTAAATGATGACATGGTTATTTGTTAATACTTGCTGAACTTTTTTATCCCTTGAATTACGAGTCTATAATACTGGAAAGTCTACTCATACAGCAAAAATAGAGATAAAACTATAAAACTAGTAATAAATAAATAAATTAGGACAGGAATTCCCAAGATTAATTAAAAAAAGGGCTATATAAATAAATAGACCTTCCTGTAATTATTCATGACTATATTCATTAACATTTTACGTTCCCTTAAGGTCAAGGATGTTTAATCAAACATTTTGAGGGAAAATTCACTAAATATTTGTGTCACTTTTATGTATCTTATTCTCTAACCAGCCACAATCTAGTTTCAGTGAATCTCATTTTTTCAGCGCCAACATGCCTCCTTTCCATGTAAATTAGACTTGTTATAGATTGAGGCATATTCACAAATGTCTCTTAATTTGCTTGGCACAATTAACATTGCGGTATTACCGCCTGTAGAAAATTGTTTAAAATAGACGCTTGTGTACATTTTCAAGCCATTATGCCAGCAGTGATTCATCAAATGATGATCAAATAATGGAAAGGCACATTATAATCAGGCATTTATCCAGATTTGTGGTGTAGAGTGCAGTTGTAATAGTCGATTCAAGCATCTGCATCGCAGTGGAGTGATGCTGGACAGGTCCTGTAAAGTACGCCAGATCACAGTAGTTTGCAGCATCTTTCATAGTCTTGCTTAGCCAGAAGTTCAGACTGACGGCAGAAGGTCTAAACTCCCTAGTAGCTTTTATTGGCCAAGGACCATCCAAGAGACTGACTGATTTGTAAAGCAACCTATCACAGTTTTATTGAGCTCCATGTTAAGGCATGTGAAAATGTAACACTAATGTTCCTACCATAACAGACAGTGTGTAAAACTTCTTGGATGTCCTTTAAAGAGATACTAAGATACTAAGAGGTTACTAAGATGTAACCTTCAGATACTTTTGAATATATGTAACCCCTCTACCCGGGTCTTACTTGAACCGCTCTGAGCGGACTTTGAACCCGGGTCTTCCGGCATGGGAGTCAGATGCGTCAGTTACATATACAGCATTTAGTTGACTCCTCTAAGAAGGAGGCTAAAGACTGCAACCCGTACAGTCTGTTGCCAGAGCATCTTTTGAGGTCAGAGGAGTAAGGTTTACTCACACAGCAACTACTAGCTGGCCTCTGTTACACTCACCCCCCTAAACCTCACTCCCATCCGGGTCACGGCACCAATGTTACTCCTACACCCGGGTCCTACTCGACCCGCTCTGAGCGGACTTTGAACCCGGGTCTTCCGGCATGGGAGTCAGATGCTTCCATTACATATACAGCATTTAGTTGACTCCTCTAACAAGGAGGCTAAAGACTGCAACCCCTAGTGTCTGTCGCCAGAGCATCTTTTGAGGTCAGAGGAGTAAGGATTCCTCGCACAGCAACTACTAGCTGGCCTCCGTTACACTCACCCCCCTAAACCTCACTCCCATCCGGGTCACGGCACCAATGTGAGTCAGATGCCTCCGTTACATATACAGCATTTAGTTGATCCTGATAAGCGCTTATTGTCACAGTTGTAAACACAACGGCTTTGTTTCCAGGCGGACCATTACAGAACGTGACACATATGTCTCTAGGAAATCCTGTAGATTTAAACCAATCAGATGACGACTTCAAAACTCCCAAAGTGTTTCCAATTTTGTGTGCCTTGTGCATCAGACGTTCAATCCAACAGTCATTGAGACTATATCCTTCACAACCTAGTACTCCAAACTGCATAATGGGAATTGCATTGTGCAAATTTAATTAGGCTTGGGCTAATCAATGCTAAAACAATGCTAGAAGTGTGAGCAATTCATTCCTAGTGTAAGAGTCTTGTGAAATAGTAGTGAAACAAAAGCAGCCTTGCAATAAACCTGCACAGAAGAAACACAACATCACATCTAAATGTCTATTTTTCATCTCTCTCTCTCTCTCTCTCTCTCTATCTCTCTCTTTGTCTCGCTCTCTCTCTCTATCTCTCTCTCTCTTTCTCATAAACATGCAACATTCATTTCTTCAAAACATATGCTCCCACAGCAAGTGCTCAATAAATAAAAACCCAACTAATGCAATGTAAGTGCAATCTTTCTCTAGCCTTGATCTGCAGATTGACACTTCAGAGGCAGCTGATCTGAGGCGACTCCCAGTCAAAGTCTCTCCGACACCAACAGAAACAAAAATGAGTCGACAGACACGTGAAAGGAATTCTGTGTATTTCTAGTTTGGCTAGGATCAAGAACAGAGCATCAGGTGCAAACCTCCTGGGGATATTAATCAACAGAAGGTGAGCAGGAGCAGGTGAGATAAGAGATAGAGGGGATAGTGAAACATCATCTAAAACATTGTTTGGCGGGCGAGAAAGATACTTTGCTTATATCAGAAAACATCCAATTACTGAGCTCTCTGAATGAGACAGGTACGCTGTCCAAAACAACATCATTTACAGTCCTTTGGGACATTATCTATCTTTTATAAAAAATTATACCAGCTAAAAAGATATTGTGTTTGGGATGGTGGGCGCCAGTAGCAGTTGATGATATTGATTTTTTTTAAATGGTCGATGCCGATCTTAGAATCCAAGGTGGCCAAAGGCAGATATAATTGTTACAGTTCTGTTCATTTTTCACTGACTTTTAGTTATCATGGACTTTTAGTTTGTTTTCATTCACCACATGTCTCCTTTCGCAGGCAGGCCGATCAAAGTACCACAAGAGCGTTTGGAGGTCATACTACTCTTTATGCTTTTGAATCGCTCTTATGGTACATTGATGTCATACGCCAATCGGTCTGCTCAGCGCCGATGCATCTGGAAGAAACCCTTTAGTTTCCTGCCACTCATCTGCTACCATAGACATTAACTCAATCATCACACCTGTTCATTATTTAGATCATCACCATTGTGTATTTAAGTTCCTCTTGTTCACTCAGTGTTTGTCAAGTCATGTCTAAGTTAAGTGTGTTGCATCCTGTTCACCTGTCAAATGGATTATTGTTATTTAAAGCTTTGTGTTGAACATTCTTCTTCATCTCCTTATCTGCAACCACCCGCAACATTAATTTAATATTTTATATAAATAATTAGACAGAACTGTTAAGCAGAAATAGTAAACTAATGAAGCAAGAAAAAAAAATATATCCGATATATCTGTCAACCACTAATCGCCAGTATGGGGTGCTGGCGTGCTGGTGTCTAAAGGATAATCAATATTGACTTTTTGATGGTCGATACACAGCCAATATATATGACAATATATAAGAAATAACAGAGGCTTCCAGAGATCGCTGTAACATGCAGATAGACACTTTTGAAGACAATAAACACACAACTGCAATAAAATTATATGGTTTATCTGTGTTCTTCATGTCATGTTGGGTATTTTCATAATAATAGATTATATTTATAATGCAATCCTAATGGACATAGCTTTTTTCATTGTACAGAATACCATTAAAGGATATATTTTCTGATTTTTTGATCCGAAGCCACATCAGACCATAGAAGGTTATTTAAAACACTTAGCTCGGTGATATAAAGTAAGTTTGGAGAAAAACTATGGTTTTAATCTCATAAAATGTTGTGTATTGATGGTGTGCTAAGCTAAAATGCTAGCTATTGCACCTGCCACCTAGCTGAACAAATATGTTATTTTTATGAATAATTCTGAGTGGTAAAGCTCACTGAAATGTTTCTTTCTTCAATAAGGCCACTTGATACAATTTCAAAGAAGTTAGTATTATGATCAAAGAAATGAGAGATTAAAACAGTGTGAATAGAAAGTCAGAATTTATAATGAAGAAAATAATAATTGAAGCCATAACCAGGCAGATGTGAATGTGTGCAGGGAAGATTGAAACTGAATGGGGCAGATTGCACCATGAAACAAGAGTCAAGAGAGGTTTCAAACAACTTAAAATATTGAAACTAGTTATAAATTTATTTTTTTCATTTTCACAATATTTAATTGTCTGCTTTCAAATGAGACCATACTTATGCTTAGAGTGAAAAGGCCTCATGAACTGTATCTGTTTTAGTTTGGGTATGCCATTTATTGGGATTTTTTGAAAAAGCAGGGGTTCTGGCTAACAGGTTAATTTAAAGATAGTGAAAACACATGTATAACAATTGCTGAAATAATAGTAAAATACATAATAATATTTAAAATAAACATTTATACTGTCATATAGAAGTCCAGCTTTCGACAAATCAGCTGAACAGAAAAACACACCAGCCAGTACTGGTCATTAAAAAACACCAAATAAAAGCCATGGTAACATATTGGTCGACCACTACGGGTGTCCCAATCAGACTTCTTAACAACC
Source organism: Zacco platypus (assembly GCA_038088235.1). Taxonomy (NCBI): domain Eukaryota; kingdom Metazoa; phylum Chordata; class Actinopteri; order Cypriniformes; family Xenocyprididae; genus Zacco; species Zacco platypus. The sequence goes on from CM076071.1 coordinate 26,348,716, forward strand.
TTACACTAACAAAATTCCTCATTCCTCGAGCTCAAACGATATAGGATGGCAATAGTAACGGCAAGGTCATGGTTTCAATTTCCAGGGAATGCATGATCTGATAAAATATATAATATAAATACAATGTAGGTCACTTAAATATAAAGGTCACTGAATAAAAGTGCATTAACAACAATAAAAATGTGAAACATAAATAAAAATGTAAAAAAAAAAAAAAAAAAAACCCCTTTGGCATTACCCTTCTTCGATCATCAATCCACCCAACTTCACCAAAAAAGATCATGCCAGCACTGAACCAAATTTCAGCAGGGCTAATTCCAGAAAAAACATTCATTTGCATAAGTCCAACACAATTAGCCAGCATGGTAAACAAACCCTCTGAACCGTTTCATTTTTACATACGGTTTGAGGTTTTCTCTCATGCAATTATCAATAGATAGGCATTTTTCTCTAACACTGTTGCTCTGTCATACACACAAAAGCAAATATGCATGCTAAAATCAAGGGCAAGCAGGCCAACATATGGAGAATGAAATGCCACAGCAGTCATTTTTCACCCTTTGGTATGTGAGTGCGGCTCCATTATTTAATTAGCACATGCTGTGATAGGTTTAATGAACCAGCAGCGCGCTCCCTTCCCCATCAATGGCCCAGCCAGTGTTTGTGTTTAGGTCTCTGATTAAATGACCAGATCTGCCGTGACAGTAGTCTGGGGGGGATCAGATTACAGAACAGACCAAATTGACTTTGTCCCCTTTTGTTTTTAATAACCACTACAAGATGAGCTCCCTCAAACCACAGGATGAAAACATGAGATAAACGTTGACAATAGAGATCTAGTTGTGGTGGATTAAAGGAGCCATCGTCTTGACAAAAGGTGCCGGTTAAGTTGGGATTCGTGTCTACCATGAAGGCTGAAAATACGCCTTAAACAAACAAATTAAACATGGATTCTGACAGCTAATCCATGAGAGGAACAGTTTTATTTCGGGAAGGCAATTAATTCTAATCTAGTTATAGGCACCTGCGTTATGAGCTAAATATGCCCTATATGATTATAGTGAAAGGGTGTTCTGAGAAGAATTATGTGAGTATTAAAAATTAATGCAGAGTATAAAATGACAAAAACAGGGGGGAAAAACACTGTGAGAAAGAAAAATGAGAAAGTGATGTGAAATGGAGGAAAAGAGAGAGAAAAGACTGATAATTAGCTCTAAAAAGCAAAGGAGAGGGAATATTACATGACAAGCGGAATCAATCTGGCATACTCTTTTCTCTATAAAACAGAGGAATATCCTGGAATTTATGCAAGACCATCCATAATGGATTAAGTGAATGACACCTTTAGGGAAGTTCAGCAAATCTGAGGGTGAAGACTGAGAAACCTCATTCTTAAAAAAAACATAAATGTAACAAACTTGGTGTGTGCCCTTTATTAAACACACACATGTTGTGTTTTCAATTTTTATGGGGACATTCCATAGGCGTAATGGTTTTTATACTGTACAAACTGTATATTCTGTCCCCCTACACTACCCCTACCCCTATACCTACCCATCACAGAAAATGTTCTGCTATTTTAGATTTTCAAAAAAGATAATTCTGTATGATTTATAAGTTTGTTTCCTTATGGGGACCAAAAAAATGTCCCCACAAGATCAAAATTTACTAGTATTACTATACCTGTGGGGACATTTGGTCCCCATAACGTAGGGAATACCCCCCCCCCCCCCACCACAGGTTTGTTTTGCTATCAAAGCGAGGACATTCCATAGGTCTGATGGTTTTTATACTGTACAAACTGTACATTCTATAGCCCTACATTACATTACCTACCCTACTTCTAAACCCACCTATCACAGAAAACATTCTGTATTTTTACTTTTTTAATAAAACTTTGTTTAGGATGTTTTTAAAGCTATTATAAATATGAGGACGTAAACATGTTTATGTCGTAATACCAGTGTAATACCCATGTCATTATACAAATTTGTGTCCTCATAAATCTCACAAACACACACACACATATGTGCTAAAACATTATGACCAGTCATAGGTGAAGCAAATATTGCTTATCATCTCCTATCAGGGCGACATATTAAGGTCTAGATAGATTAAATGGTAAGCAAACAATCAGTTCTCATAATCAGTGTGTTGGATGCTGGAAAAATGGGCAGGAATAAAGGCTTGTGGGTTTCTCCTGGTCAGCAGTGGTGAGAATGTACCATCAGTGGTCAGAGGATGGACAAACCACAAAATTGGAACTGGACCTTGGCGCAGTGGAAGAAGGTCGCCTGTTTTCTTTTACATCACGTGGACGGCTGTGTATGCGTGTGACATTTACCTGGGAAACTGATGGCACTCTGGGACGACGACAAGCCAGAAAAGTGTGTGTGAAGCTTTAGGCAATGTTCTGCTGGGAAACTCTGGGTCCAGCCATCCATATGGATGTAAATTTGACAAGTGCCACCTACCTAAACATTGTTGCAGACCAGGTACACCTCTTCATTACATTACAAGCCTACTCTTTCAGCAGGATAATGCACACATTGTTCATGAATGGTTTGAGGAAGATGATGAAGAGTTCAAGGTGCTGCCCTGGCTTCAAAATTCCCCACATCACAATCCAATTGACCATCTGTGGGATGTGCTGCACTAACACGTTTGATCCACTGCGGCTCCGCATCACAACCTACAGGGCTTGAAGGATCTCCTGATAACGTCTGGGTCACAGGACACATTCAGGGGTCATGTAGAGTCCATGCCTGGGCAGGTAGGTGCTATTTTAGCAGCATGTGTAGGACCAACAGCATATTAGGCAGGTGGTCATAATGTTTCGGCACATCGGTGTTTGAGTATGGATATAGTTCAGTCATGAAACTCTAAAAGAACGCTGATTGGTTCTTGTAATAGCGGGACATTAGCCAACCAGACACATTTCCCAATCCACATAGCCATATATTTCTTACCCTAGCCTGCGTCACCTGTGGAGATCTGCTATGGGGTTTCTTATATATTCTTCATCTATGTCCTGAATGTTATTTTAACTAAGCTGAACAAACGTCCATGCCAATAAATGCTAGTTAAATAATTCACTCAGTGACTTGTCATGACTGTATATATACATATAGCTCTATAGGAAGAGAGCGTGTGGCCTGATATTCAGGGATATTTAATGCATGTAGAGTAAATGTACATACTACATTCTACATGCTGTGATTATCATGTGACCTAACAGCACCCATTGAGATGCTTCACCTCCATTCACAAATTCCTCTCCTATGGCCTCATGGGATAGTAAAGTGTGCACACTTCAGGATTTCGCCAGAAGTAGTAGGTCATCCGGTCCTCTTTTGCCTACTCCTTTATGAGCTCTGTGAATTTGGACATACTTCTTTTGTCACATTCTGTTTTTACTGTATAGTATGGAAGGACACAGCCTGTAACTTGCCCTGTTTATGAAAGAATCAGCAGTTTTGAACGAACCGGTTGAATGAATAAATCAATGCCACCTACTGGTATAAAAACGTCACGTGCAGAAAGAGTCATTAAAAATATCCGCCACAAATGAACAGACTGACAGTCTGTCTGGAACACGCAGTACTCGAATACATATTTTTTTCAGGACTCTTTTAAGGACATTACCATGAAGCAGCTGTTCAATCTGAGGGTAAAACTTAATGTCATACCCTAGAAATAACACAATACAAACACTCGATATATATTCTTGAAATGTTTTTGGAGTTTCCTTCTCAGAGTACCAAAGTTTTCAATCAAAAGTCAGGAATTTCTCATTAAATTCTTCCAAGATCAAAGTATGCGACCTACACTGATTTAATAGCTCGATACCCGCACAGCATTTTAAAGCATTCTAATTTGCGCAAGTAATTTTAGGATAAATACCTGAGGCAACATTAAAAATTAAACATACCTGCAAAACTAAAGCCATCTCTCTGAGCAATATTTTCCTTTTGATGCCTCGGATCTGAACTGGTGCAGAAATAAACAAACTGAAGCATTGGCAGTAATTTCCCACAATTTCAAATATAAAGGATCAAGTCCTTGTCCTTTTGAAAAAATGCTTTTGATTCTTAATTGCTATGCATCCCAAAAACTTCATTATGTCAGATGGCATGCAAAGTGCTTGTCATTGGCCTCTCACCTTTGCTTTCCTGGCGATAATTGTTAAGCTTCTTTAGAGAGATTAGCTTTCCTCCTGGTGCACTGATGGGAATGATTCCAAGCAGGTTAACAATACGTGCGACTAGCGGCCCTGCACAACTGGTGTCACAGCTTCATAAAACAACATCCAAAGAGTATATTCTCACAATCGATGATGCTGAATCACGTTAGGGTGTTAAAAAGACATTTTCCTTCATAATCTGATCAAATAACCGATCGATAGCAAACTAATGAGGATGGAGCCAGCTAAACAAGAGCAAGAAACTTCACAACTAGATCAATTCTGCGCACACAAAACTATAGAAACCACAACAGACACAAATTGACGTTTTTTTATCCATTTATGTCTCATGTTTTATAAGCAGATTGAGATCTTGATAATCGAATTCAATGTATCTGACAAAGGCATATGTTCCTTATGCTTAATACACTAATGCATCAATACGAAAACTCAAAGGGAGGATTTATTTGGGGAAAATGTGTTTTACATGATTAAAAACAACCAAAATGAGGGACTTTTCTTCCTCTCTCTCTCCTACAAAAGCTTTGACATACAAACTATATCTTCTATTGGTCAATCTCCCGCATGATCGTATCTCTAGACTAGTTTTGAACTGGCAAAAAAAACCTTAAATATGTATGTACTCACCACAGTGGTGTAGTCTAACTCCACACAGATGCTATATGTAAGCAGACAGACGCTTGCTGAGACTCAATCTGCCGGTGCTTCGATTGACACACTAACACTGTCCCCTGCCCTGGAAGCCACACCCCCGACAAACACACACACACACACACACACACTTAACTTCCTCCACACACACGTCAAAGCACCGGAGGAGGTACAGGGTTATTTCCGCATCAGGTGTTACGATTTGAATCTAAATGTAGAAGTAGCTCATTTTAATGACACACAAACATACTTAATCACTGAAGCACAGCACAGAAAGCTCACCCAATGTGTGTGTGATGACATGAGCAGGAAGTAGGCAGCAGATTACAGCGGGAGGAACAAATATAAAGAGAGAGAGAGGCCCGGTTGTAGAGATGTAGGTCTGGCAGATAATGGCGCATGAAGCAGCTCTCGTGGCGAGATGGATTCCACATTATCCCAGTTCAGCTCTTTTTAACCTTAAGATGGTTATGGCTTACTGTCTGATTTTATTACAGGAAGGGGGGGGGGGTACAAACAGGGGTCACACGGGTTGCGATATCACAGCTGAGAGGGAAGATCTGCATCCGCCCTGATAGTTCACTAAGATAAAAATCCCTGTAAGCCAAATGGCTTCAGGAATCACTATTAAGTTGCTGTGATTATTTTTTCTTGTGGTGTCATAAAAACAGAAGCTGTTCTAGCAGCTGATCCACAGTCCATTGAGTGGGAGAAAGTCTGAGTCACGCCCTCGTTAGAGAGACAGCTCCGTGCTTATTTTCAGATAATGAGCGGGTGCACAGAGAGTTCAGGAGTCTGTAAACCAGACTCCTATCCTGAATCACATGCTGAAAACATCCCACAATGCCTTCATCCCGCAGTAAACATATACAGCAGCTTTATTTTGACCGGAAACAGATCTGGAATACAGTTACTGTAACGGGTTCCCAGCCAAGAAACCAAAAATCTGAATTCTGTGAATCTGTTTGCAAGTCAAAATATCCAAAAGTCAAAATATGTTCCTTATGTTTATGTATGATACACTCATGTATGTATACATCAAGTATATGAAGTGTAAATAAAAACTATAGACTATAAACTATACATAATTTAGCAAGGTATTGTTTATGAACTATTTCTTCCAAAAAACAATTAACACATTCATGATTAACAACTACCCTAGTAAAAAAAAACCTTAAACCAAAATCTATTTAAAATACATATATTTCAAACTAAGTATACTTTAAATCCATTAATATATTTATTGAAAAATCACTTAATACACTATATTATACATAATTATTTTATCTCCATTTAAGTTATTGTTACTAGCAACTGGAAAAATGGACTAGACTTCTCGGCGGATGTTTTCTTACCAAAACAACATGTAAGAAATGCCCACGAAGCCTTTCACAGTCATTTTCGACTATTAGAATGTAACTTCAAGTAATTTAATATCATTTGAAACATTAATTTAGAGCCAGGCTGAGTCTTGATGGTTCCAAATTCTGAATTCCGGTCCTGTTAATCTAAACATTTTTAAATGTTCACGGTCAAGTTACCAACCATTTAGTAAAACCTTGAAATGTTTATGCATTTGCACAAAACTGACATTGCATTTTAATGATCAACACATTAAAATGAAATTCATAAATAAACAGTATGACTTTTTCATATTAATTTTCATTATGATGACTCTAATTTATTTTCACTGCAGGGTTCACAGTCTTTGCTGCTAGTGTAGATTTGCGTAGATGTTAATTCATTTGCATGACTGTCAACTAGTGTGTTTACTAAGTTACTTCAAAACAACTTACATTGAAGGATAATAATGAAAAGTAACAGAATGGATACAGTTTCAGCATCCACAGAGAAGCTATTAATGTAGGTTTTATTTTTCATTGTTATTATTTTAAGACATCATTTTATCTATTTGTACAGTATGACTGTATGAACAAAAACAAGTGTGTAAATTAAGATTAGACATTTTGCCTCATTAACAGACAATTAATCAGATAAGAAAGATAAGAGAGTTCCAAATTATGCCTACATCTATAAGAAATTAATTAACACTTATTTTATTCACAAATAAGCATTGGGAATGATTTGGCATGGGGGTATAATGGCAAAATATCATTCTACAAAAAAAATTATTTTAGATTGAAATATACTGATAAAAAGACTTTGTCAAACTAAAACACAGCATCCACAAAACTCTGGCAAATGTAAGTAACAAAGAGCCCTCTCCCTGTGTGGCTAGGCGGAGCATGCTTTCACACAGCAGTGGACCATGCTGGCCTTAGGGTGATGGATGGCAGTAGTGCAGATTAGGAGCCGGATTAAAACATCCATCCCATACCTACTCAGGAAAAGGTTTGTTGGGATCAACATCCTGTTATTTACCCTGTCACTCCACTCCCTCTGGCATGAGCCCCGCACCAAAGATCAGCATGGGATTCTAGGTCAGTGAGAGAGAGAGAGAGAGAGCTGCTAGTGGCAAGGTCGAATTCCCAGCCTCAGCCTCCACAATCTGGAAAAACTAAACGCTTAATGCGTAATGAGTGTGCAAGTTACCATGCAGGGTTACTAAAGCCTGTAGCAAACTGGGGGATCAGTAGATGTGGTTCTATTACTCTGTTGGTCCAACAAGAATGTTATCCTGGTGTTTGTAAAAAGCAGACAGCAGAAGGGATGTTAGGAAACACCCGAAGATGCCAACATATACACATTTTGATTAGGTTAATGAGAACTTGCATGTTCTGCAGCCAGTAGCTTATAATACCAGTTACGAGTAATTTCAGAAGTTATGTAAAAAGTTTTTTTTTTTTTTAATTGATGTAATAATCAATGATAATAATAATAATAATGATAATAATAATAATAATAATACTATTACTACTACTACTACTACTACTACAAATAATAATAATAATAATAATAATAATAGTAAAAAATAGATAAAAGATAAATACATATATATTTTATAAATATATATATTTTATATTATTTATATAAAAGATAAATAAATATAATGGCTTAAATACTTGGAACTAGTTCAGTAGCCCAATAAAAAAAAAAAAAAAAAAAAAAATATATATATATATATATATATATATATATATATATATATATATATACAGGGAGTGCAGAATTATTAGGCAAATGAGTATTTTGACCACATCATCCTCGTTATGCATGTTGTCTTACTCCAAGCTGTATAGGCTGGAAAGCCTACTACCAATTAAGCATATTAGGTGATGTGCATCTCTGTAATGAGAAGGGGTGTGGTCTAATGACATCAACACCCTATATCAGGTGTGCATAATTATTAGGCAACTTCCTTTCCTTTGGCAAAATGGGTCAAAAGAAGGACTTGACAGGCTCAGAAAAGTCAAAAATAGTGAGATATATTGCAGAGGGATGCAGAAGTCTTAAAATAGCCAAGCTTCTGAAGCGTGATCATCGAACAATCAAGCGTTTCATTCAAAATAGTCAACAGGGTCGCAAGAAGCGTGTGGAAAAACCAAGGCGCAAAATAACTGCCCGTGAACTGAGAAAAGTCAAGCGTGCAGCTGCCAAGATGCCACTTGCCACCAGTTTGGCCATATTTCAGAGCTGCAACATCACTGGAGTGCCCAAAAGCACAAGGTGTGCAATACTCAGAGACATGGCCAAGGTAAGAAAGGCAGAAAGTCGACCACCACTGAACAAGACACACAAGCTGAAACGTCAAGACTGGGCCAAGAAATATCTCAAGACTGATTTTTCTAAGGTTTATGGACTGATGAAATGAGAGTGAGTCTTGATGGGCCAGATGGATGGGCCCGTGGCTGGATTGGTAAAGGGCAGAGAGCTCCAGTCCGACTCAGACGCCAGCAAGGTGGAGGTGGAGTACTGGTTTGGGCTGGTATCATCAAAGATGAGCTTGTGGGGCCTTTTCGGGTTGAGGATGGAGTCAAGCTCAACTCCCAGTCCTACTGCCAGTTTCTGGAAGACATCTTCTTCAAGCAGTGGTACAGGAAGAAGTCTACATCCTTCAAGAAAAACATGATTTTCATGCAGGACAATGCTCCATCACACGCGTCCAAGTACTCCACAGCGTGGCTGGCAAGAAAGGGTATAAAAGAAGAAAATCTAATGATATGGCCTCCTTGTTCACCTGATCTGAACCCCATTGAGAACCTGTGGTCCATCATCAAATGTGCGATTTACAAGGAGGGAAAACAGTACACCTCTCTGAACAGTGTCTGGGAGGCTGTGGTTGCTGCTGCACGCAATGTTTGTGGTGAACAGATCAAAACACTGACAGAATCCATGGATGGCAGGCTTTTGAGTGTCCTTGCAAAGAAAGGTGGCTATATTGGTCACTGATTTGTTTTTGTTTGGTTTTTGAATGTCAGAAATGTATATTTGTGAATGTTGAGATGTTATATTGGTTTCACTGGTAAAAATAAATAATTGAAATGGGTATAAATTTGTTTTTTGTTAAGGTGCCTAATAATTATGCACAGTAATAGTCACCTGCACACACAGATATCCCCCTAAAATAGCTAAAACTAAAAACTAAAAACTAAAACTTCCAAAAATATTCAGCTTTGATATTAATGAGTTTTTTGTGTTCATTGAGAACATGGTTGTTGTTCAATAATAAAATTAATCCTCAAAAATACAACTTGCCTAATAATTCTGCACTCCCTGTATATATATATATATATATAATATTTTTCATATAATATTTTCTTACATTGATAATAATATATTTCTTATAATAATAATAATAATAATAATAATAATAATAATAATAATAAATCTTGAAATTAAATTAGATTAGTAGCCCAAAAAATCCTCTTCACAAACTTAACCAACTATATATATATATATATATATATATATATATATATATATATATATATATATATATATATATATATATATATATATATATATATATATATATATACACACACACACAATAAAGATGACAGGGACAACCAGCATTTTTTTTCTGGTGAAGCTCGTTGACTAGGTAATTCAAGCCAGCATACCATAATGGAGATGATTGAGACCAGCAACGCTCAACATAGTTTTGGTTTAAAAATGTCCAAATAAATCAAACAACCTCAGAAGAACCTCATATACTAACAGATAATAACATGTCCAGATGATACCACATCCATTCATGTTTTTGAAACACGGCTGAATGCAAATCTGAGTTTATGCGCGGGCATTATGATGGATTTAATTTTATGGTAACTCTAGACTTCATTGCAGCACATTTCTCATTAAAACAGAGGTAGAGATTTGGAAGATAGATGGCACAGACATATGGGCATTTAAAACATTGAACTGTAAACACGAGGCCACGGCCAGCATAATGTGCTGCATTTGCCTGAGCAGAGAAACATTTTGAAATAAACACGTGTAGGAGGCCTTTGGCTTGGCTTGAGGTTTTCATGCCAACTGTCGGCGTAATCCTTTAAATCGACTGCGTACTTAAAACATAGAGACAAATACTCAGATTCAGACAGACACAAAGAGTCGGTGCGGCGGCATGTGTTCACATACACTCGGTGGGGTGTGAAGGGGATGTTTGTGGAGATGAACCTTGCAAAAAGAATGATTTTCATCCATGCCGAAACTCAAGCTGTGCTAATGTGCTAATGTCTCACGAAGACGCTTCGGAAGAACAAATAATTACCTCTCTGTCTCTTCATCTGTGGGCTGTGACTTCCTCTTTACAGTTTTCTTGTGTACAGGCTTTTTCCCCCCTATATTTGGAAGCTTTCCAATTATAATGTATCTTGAGCCAGCATCTAACGTAGAATATGGATGTAAAAAGTTCTGTAGAATCAGCTAATCTGATAGAGAATGATCTTTCAATTCAATCACTAGTCTATCAGCATGAAGTCTAGTCCACTTTGCAGGTTATTGTGGCCAAGTACTGCCCACTCTGACAGGAATGGATCGTCTAGCTGACAAATAAAAAAGCCAACCACAATGCGCATCTTTTATGGGACATTTAAGAGCGGATAAATCCGAAATAGATGATACTATAATAACAGACCCGTGTGCAAATGGTAACTAATTGAAATAATGACACAGCCGTCCACGAATGGCTTTAAATGAAATGAGTGGGATATGTGAGAACTGGCAATATGAATCCCCAGAACAATCCAAAAGTACCAAATAATTTCATGCCATCAAGGTTTGATGTGTGATGAATTACTAAAGCTATAAAGGCAGTTACAGATGCATTTGATTGCTTTGGCTTTTAGCTTTTGGCAAACCTAAATCCCTCCATGAACCACCTTATTGATTTGAGCGATTTCAGCACTACGGACAGCGACGTGCTGTTCTGCTACCCTGCCAGGGAAATGTGTCTGTGACTGAATGTAGTGATTTAAAAGACTGGGAATGATGACTTCAGTTTAATGTAACACCTACACAGCAAATTAACTACAGTAATGCTGAATGACAGAGATATGTCTTCTTCTTCTGCTTGCAAATGAGGAAACAGAAGGGCAAAGGGGAAATCCCATATGAGCAATCTATACAAAGCTTAATATGGATATAAAAGAGGTGTAATTACTCAGTAAAAAATGAAGAACATGGAGGAAAACCTAAGGAGCACCTAAAGGGACATGGTGATGGAAAATATATATTTCAATGCGTTTGAATATATATAAATATACTTCTCTTGCAAAAGTTTTGCGTTACCCCAAGAAACTTTGCGTTCCCTCAGAAACTTTGTGTTCGCTCGCAAATTTTGTGTTCGCTCGCAAAAAAATCTCAAGAGGTTTGCGGGGGAATGCAAATTTTTTGTTAGGGAATGCAAGCGAACGCAAAGTTTCTCGGGGGAACACAAAATTTTTGCGAGAGAACGCAAAAACAAATATTTTTTCTTCCTGTCTCATATTTTTTTCCCTCACTATGTTCCTTTAAGGGCTCTGTAAAATCCTTTATATACACTACCATGAAAAAAGTTTGGGTTTGGTTAGTCTTTTATGCTCACAGTTATACTGTGATATATTATTACAATTTAAAATAACTGTTTTTTTATTTTAATATGTTTAAAATGTAATTTATTCCTGTAATTTCAAAGCTGAATTTTCAGCATCATTACTCATACAATCACGTGATTCTTCAGAAATCATTCTAATATATTGATTTGCTTATTATTATCAATGTTGAAGACAATTGTGCTGCTTTATGTTTTTGTGAATGGCACAAAATCACTTTCCAGAACATTCTCGTTCACTGCTCCCTGCTGGTGGAATGATCTCCCCACCTTCATCAGGAACGCAGGATCCCTGGCAATATTCAAGAGACAGATGAAAACTCATCTCTTTCGTGAACACTTAACCCCTTCATAAAAAAATTAAAAAAAAAATCTATCCTTTCCCCTTTCCCTTCCTACTCTAGCTTATGTTACTGATCAATGTATGAAACTTGTATTGTGAACACTTCCAGTGTCTATTTGCCTATCCATGAAGAATCGCTTGTTTGTATTCCTCACTTGTGAGTCGCTTTGGATAAAAGCGTCTGCTAAATGATTAAATGTAAATGTAAATGTAAAAAAAATTTACTCTGCTTCAGCTAATGGTGAAAGTTTGTTCTAACTAATAGGCTAATATATACCTTTAGGCTAACACCAAGCCCCCAACTATTAAGGTTTGGCAATGTCTACCAAATTGGCATTGGACAATGACAGTGGTTTAGTTCGAATCACATGGAATCACGAATCACGTCTACCAGCCCAACCCTAGATAGAATACAAAAATTATTATTAAAAAGGAAAAGATTTTATCATAGTTCCTCCTTTTTTCTCATCTCTTTTCCCCTTAGCCTCAGGGATTCAGAGTTCTACACTTTACAAAATGACAGGAGGAAGCCAAGGGATGTGAATAACTGAAGTAAACAAAAAGCGCCTTTGTAGGACATATTCTCCTTGCTGCTCTCTGGAGCTGTTTCCCGTTTACTACGTTACAAACAGATTAAAGAAGCAGCCCCCAGTCCCTCGGGAGCCCCTTTAAGCCTCGCGGACACTGTACCTCCACTGCTGCCCACATACTATAGCCTGAGAAGAGGAAAGAGACTCAATAAGGAGGTAAAGGAAGAGGAATTCTAAAAGAGAACAGAGTTTGCTGCACAAAGATCTACAGAAATGGTGTCTTTTCTCTCATTACCCTCTTGCTAAATGGATAGGAAACCACACAAGAGCACTGCTTTTTTTCCATCGAAGCAAAGACACAATTGCCTCTTAGACGTCTGTCTTGAATCTGTAATTTTCTCCTGCTTATGCTAATTCAGTCTCAGAATGTCCGTCTGCAGCCTCAACAGCAAGACCAATTCCCCCCCAAAAAAAAAAAACGAGAAAAAAGATTATTACTGTATTTTCCAAGTTTTTCTCAACCAAAAATACAAAAAGAGAGAAACTTGATAATTCCCACCCACTTAAAGAAACTGAGAGGAAGATGTTGAGTTGTACGACACAATGGCCTCACCAGCTGCTGGTGTTGAAGAATGAAAGTCGGCCATCAGAGATGTGTCTTCACGGGCCATTGTGCTTGACTGTGATCTCCATCGATCTCACTCTGTCTCCCGCTCTCATTTCCTGTGGATTAGAACTTCCCTCTTCACTGCTTTACACAAAGACTGCCTCAGTTTCTCTCGCTGGAGAGACTGGGGGATAATTGTAAAAGGGGAAATTTCTAACGCTCAAAACGTCTTCAGTCACACTCAAGTTAGAGTGAGGATGGTTAAGTCGGTTGAGATCAGCAAAATTCTGCCAGAGGAAGAATGAAAACTGTATCTGTTCATACAAAAAGTGTATATATATATATATATATATATATATATATATATATATATATATATATATATATATATATATATATATATATATATATATATATTTTGTCCAAACAGCAATGACGTTTTTGTGGGCGGAG
>CM076071.1:26367500-26395000 GCA_038088235.1 Zacco platypus
GGGACTTAAGTTGCCGAAGGTCAAGCTTTGGCAACGATCTCTTTGGCTCATTGTCAAAGAATGACAGTAACTTGCTGTCAGTGTGAATGTTTCTTGCGTCTCTCTTTGTCCTATTCTCTCTCACCTTATTTGTGATGCTTCAAAAACTCTTTTGTATCGCTCCTCCCTGATATAAACAGACTCCGAGCGCAGATGTTTTCCGACACAAATACAAACAGAGCGTGAACTAGAATACATGCGGCACTCTCAGAGCTTCTAAATAAACAGCCACAAAGACGCAACCAAAGCATATCAACAGACAGAATTACATCATCAAGAGCCCACGATGTAGTCAAAAAGGGGGGGAAACACTTTTGTTTGACATTTTCTTGCACATTTATAGGCTGAGATACCAAGTTCTACCAATAGGGGGAGCAGTACAGAGTGAAATAGGACACAGCATGTGTCATTTCATAACCAGAGATCCCTCCGGGAAAGCAGATTCATATTTTTGAAGACAACACGGTAATAAAGCTCCTTTTTTTTTTTTTTTTTTGGGATGGGATCGCATCACAAGACAATCAAATCATGAGATTGAAGTCATTGTGTTTTGAAAACTGGGAATTGGGTGTCAAAATCTCACTTTGACGCTTGAGGTGAGAAGAATGGTACACTTATTTCAGCTCACTAATTCAATTAACGTAGTGTCAAAGAGATTGCTATTGAGTCTGCAAATACAAACACTGATGTCAATATGCTCTCAACTGGGTTGAATAAATATAATATGAGATCTGAAATATGTCAGTGACAGTCGTGTGACAGAGATTGTAAGGAGATGAATGACTTACGGGTCTCCGTAGTCCCAGACAACGCACTGAGGATCTGTTGTGCCCTTTGAGGAGAGAGAAGACAGAAAGAGTTAAGAATGACTCCATAACTATACATGTTGCATGGCAGTACAGAAGAGAGGATAATAGTGTATGCATTTGTGTCTGTGAAGGCAGAGAGAACATATGTGAATTTATATTATTTATATAATAACCAGGTGGCATATATAAACAAACAATGATTGACATTTATTTGAAACATATGTTGTTACAGCCTGAAACCTAACAAACTTTCTTTTTGTGGAATGTTTAGCTTCAAAAAACATGTGTTTTTATCATATTTCTGCCACTTGGTTTAATGTAGGTGGCACTTGTAATTTTGATACAATTATTATAGGCACTATCAATAACATGTTTGGGGTCAGTAAAATGTTTTTTATTATTATTGAGATAAATTAATACTGTTCAGCAAAGAATTGAAAAGAAAACTTTAAAAATGCTATAAACTATAATAAATGCTATTAATTTATCACTATATTTATATCACTATATATATATATATATATATATATATATATATATATATATATATATAGCTAATTTAGATTTTTTTGTACAATTGTGTTAATATTAGACTTTTTAATGAAATTCAATCACTTTAATGATACTGAACTTAAAAAAAATACAAGGGAATAAAATAATATTTTTTATTGAAAGTAACACAATGAAATTGGACAGAAAATATATTAATATTAAATATCAACATATTATTTTTATTAAGTTCTATGCAACAGAATCAGATTTATTTTTTTGACAAATTATACAATTAATGTATAATACAAAGCTATTATTATCAGCATCCCTAATTCTTATATATTATACATACACATATTCATACACACTTATTTATTTCTTTTTTAAAATATTATTATTATACTTTTAGTTTTTATTAAATCTTTCGTTTTAAAACTGGAACTGGGTCTGTATGTGGATGAAGGTCCACTATCATTCAGCACATACATATATAACATTTTCCTTTAAAAAATGAAACCGAATGGAAGAAGGAACAGAAAAAAAATATATATAGTCCCCAACTGGCCAGCAAAAAAAAAAAAAAAAAAAAAAAATCTCTTGAGCCCTAAATATAGACTTCAGGTGAATCATTAAAAATAACAACAATAATAAAATAAATAAAATACTCATTCTTGATTCATTAATTCATGAGAGTCTGGGGTGACGCCTTCACTTTGTGCTCAGTGTGAGGCTCTAATCAGGGTTCAGTGGAGCATAGCTGGAAGAACAGCTAATTATCGATTCATCAGCGAATCAACTGGTATAATTGACTAATCTGTCTCCACTCAAGTTATGCCTATTATGTCTTTTTAGGAGGATGAATCCCAGACAGGATCTTATGACCTGAACAATGATCACCTCTGACCTTCAGGGGTATAACAGACTCCCGTTACGGCTGCCAGAATCAGAGAGCAATTATGTCTCTCTATGTGGTCTCAGTGAGGTTGTATACTTGAAATAAGGGCAGGTTCAGAGAGGTGCAGACACTCGAATGGAACTATTTTAAACATTTCATTGCCCCCAAGTGGTTAAGCAATGCCACATACTGGATTGGATCAAATGACTAAGTCACATGTTGACAGCTGACACAAAGTAATAAGTGTTTGAATGACAGATGGTTGACACGGTCACGGTCCCCTCCGCAGAGTGGCTTTCAGGACAGCATCAGCATCAAACACTCACACAGCTGTTCGATCACTGTAATATGTCTGCTAAAGCAAGTTTTAAGTGTCCAGTATGGGCATTCGACTGGCTCGAACGTACTTATCAGAAACACAAACAGATGGCTTTGGTACTCTTGTTCATAATGAGAACAAATGAACAGAGCATTTTTGTCATCGCAGGAGGTAAACAAAACATGCGACTGAATACATAATTTCAATTTGACTCTCAAATGACTGACAGCCGGATGCTTCTGGACATCGACGATCGATAACTGGCACGGACGTCAGTACAGCCGTATTAAGACTGATGAATGGCGAAGAGCGGCAGCCAATGACACAGCTGGAGTGCACCGCCTCCATTTCCCAGCAGCCTCTGGGGGTCAGGATGGCTCAGGCAGGCTGTCTCAGAGCAGCTGTCCACATAGAGAGGACAAGTCCCAACACACAGGCTCAGATCCCCCCCCCCAAGCATCCAAACATCTGTGGCCAGGGCACCGCTGCACAATCTGGACACCGACCCCTGCCAAGGTCTTCCGAACACAGATGCGGCTCACCCAGGACCACGGCTGAGCGGGGCATGACCTCGGTACGACGGGGGACGTGTGCATAGAAAACATTCATGAATCACGTCCACTCCCGCATTCCCAAAACTCACGCTTCTATGAAGGAGATAGCAGGTAAAGGTTGCCATGACGACTTAGAGAACATCACAATGGCAGTGTTCTCTGCACAGCTGATATCTGCACTGATGCACAACCCAATCTGCAGGTTTCACATTTTACATCAATCCTTGCGGGTATATTTTTTATTACACCCCCCCCACATAAAATATTGAAAGCCTTTATGTGTAGTACTTTATGTCCTGTGTATTTAGGGGTTGTTAAAGTGTACTATTCATAACGGAGGATTATTAATAGAGGGTCATCCTAACAGAACTATATTTCGTGCCTGATTAAGGTGCTCAAATAGACTCGCTGTGCTTGAAGTTTGCGCTCACATCATTTCAGAGGCAATTTGTCAGCATGAGTGAATGTGCGTTGGTTATAGGTCATAAGAACCGGAACAATTAGACCAAAATTTGGAAATATGAAAACAAAACAAAACAAAAAAAGTAATGTGATCACATTACTTAAGGGTTAGTGCGACCAAAAATGAATATATATATATATATATATATATATATATATATATATATATATATATATATATATATATATATATATATATATATATATATTCATTTTTGGTATATTCATATATATATATATATATATATATATATATGCATATATATTAGTCAGACGATGAATACAGTCAGTCACAGGCGAGCCACACTCCAATCCAGAAGGGGGCGCACATGGTAATACAACGCTTATTGCTAACCATGACAACAGGACAAAGAGCAGAAGAACAGTGCATACGCAATGACTTGGGTGCCTGAAAACAAAGTCCACTAGGTAGTGTGCATCTTTCTGCGCTCATTGACAAAGGAGAATACGGAGCAGAACACATCAAATTAAGTTTAGTAGGGTTGGGCTTAAGCTTTGAATGTTTAAATGAAGTTTAAGTTGAGCAAATTGTAACACTCCTAATCCAGTAGTTTAATTTTTCATTACTTTATTGATTTTGTACTTTTATAACACAAGATTCTTTTTAGTTTTGTAGCTGATTGTGACCAATAATTTTTTTATTTTTTTTTTATGTCCTGCAAAAAACAAAAACAAAAAAAAGACCTATGCATGAGTACATTCTGTGTACTATTTAGTGCCTAATGCACTATTGGAAGCTGTACTTTACCAACTAGGGGACTAAATGCCGCTAGGTGGAACAAACTGTAATTTGCACTACTGTCTGATCAAAATAAATGAAAAGAAACCTAGCATTGTGGATTTTTCCTTTGCTGGTAACACTTTAATGTAGGGTCCAATTCTCATTATGTGCTAGTTGCTTATTAGCATATATACATAACATAACATATTACAAGGATATTGGCTGATTATTAGTACTTATAAAGCAGATAATGCCTTATTCTGCATGACCAGATTCTACATCCCATAATCCAACCCAATAACTAAACTTAAAAACTACCTTACAAACAATTAATAAGCAGTAATTAGGGTTTATTGAAGAAAAAGTCATAGTTAATTGCTAGTTAATAGTGAGAATTGGACCCTAAACTAAAGAGTGACCATTTTTCCTATTGTACCGAAATCGTACTGAACCGTGGCCGTTTGTGCGTGTGTGATGTTTACCAACCCCAAACTTAAGAACGACAGTGTGATACTGTATGGTTAACACAAAGTATCAAAAATATACTATGATGCAATATGCAATAGTTTGTAGGTGGGGCATTTAATATTAATGTCTTTTAAAATATGAATGAAAAGTGTAAGATACATACATTGAGCAAAGGTGCAAGTTCCACTGATACCAAGGGCTCGGTTGGTTTCGGTAAAGGACGCACCGTCACTGTCAGAATCTTTGAGCTGATCACGAATGGATCTCTGGAAGGAAGGAACATAGAACAAGTTAGATCCAAAACTGACTTCACACTCCATTTCACATCTATCGATAAGAATCAGGGTTGGGCAACATTCAGAATTTAAGAACAGTCTCCCTTCATGACTGAACTGGACTCAAGCCACAGGTTGCTCAATTGGAGTTTGACATGAAATTTAATCTAACAAATCCAACAGAGTCACTCAACAGAGGATATTTATAAGTTACAAATTTACAAATGTTGTAAATGCAAAACATATATTTTGACTAATTATGCTTATTTATTCCTGACTATATGGACACTTTTTTTTCTCAGCAGACTGGATATATTACTCTAAACCAAGTTATATACTGTCAAAACAAATTACATATTAAATTATTTAAATTTTGTTGCATTTTATGTATTGTTAAAATGATCTCTTTTATTAATTTCTCTGTTGATGTATTAAGTAAAATATAGAGTAAATTTAACCCTTTGTATTGTATGTTCGAATTCTGGTTAAAATTATGTTGCGGGTCAAAATGACCCTAATTGGATTCAATACAATGAAAAATCACACCATGAAAAAATGAAATAAATAGTTTTCCTGAAGCTCAAACAATAGAGCATGGCGATTAATAATTCGCAGTTAAATCAACAACTAAACAACTAAAATGCAGTGTATATTTCTTTGCATAAAAGTGTCTGCCAAATGCATTAATGTAAATTTAAATACCCTGAGTGTAGTTGAGAAACTGATTTAAAACAAACAAACAAAAAAAAACATATTTTTGTTGTTGGGGGTCTGTGCAGCTGGGGTTAACCATGAAACTTCAGGTCAAATTGACACGCGAACATAAAAATCATCAGACATTTTTTACACACCTTCCACAACACCTCAGAGTGTCAAAACCTTGCAGGCATGTTCATGACCCTAAATGAGAAATTGTCACAAAATTAAAAAAATAAATAAATAAAATAAAAATCCCAAGTTTACCAGTATTTTCGAGAACTCAATTGTATGTTGCGGGTCAAATTATCCCGTAAAAACATTAGAATAATACATAAATTAAATATTAGAATCTAAATATTGATTAGAAGTATAATCTACAATTACAGCATTTTCATTTCATTTTATTTCTACTTAAATTCTACATAAAGTTCTGCATGCTGTATACCTCAATTCTGAATTCTGAATGGTGCACAACCCTGGATGATATTCAATGACAGTGCGTTATACAATGGCTGAATGCCACTGTGTGTGTGTGTGTGTTTTAAATCCGTGGCAGAGCTTTTTTGGACCATCCTGCGCTAAGCCAATCCATCTATTTTTGGTGTGTGTGTGTGTGTGTGTGTGTGTGTGTGTGTGTGTGTTATGGAGAGAGATAAAACTTGTGTATGTATCCGTGGGAGTTGGGTCACATGGAGTTACATTCTGTCACAAACAAATCGGGCAGGTTAGTTCCCCCTGGGGCAGTGGGAGCAAGGATGTGTCTTCTGTGCAGAAAATTAATGAGACACAAAGCAAAAGCAGACTAAAAACAAACAAATAGCCCTGATCCCATACATATTCAACAAGCCCCTTCACAATCAACCACAGTGAGGAGCAATGACCTGGATACCAGGGCCTCTAACACGGCTCACAATAGAGAGAGACAGAAGCAAACACAAGCAGCGGTTGTCAGGGTTGAGGGCTCTGACAAGCTCAGTGAGTTTGGACAGTGAACTACAGACCCCAGCAGGGCTTGAGCAGGACGCGAGACATGCCCCCCAGTGTCAGCTGCACGAATCTGCCTAATTACACTTATCTCTTCCCTCTCAATAGAGAGAGGCTCTCAGAAGTGGCTAGACTGAGGGAAAAGTCAAAAAACAGTTAACTGGAATATCTATAAATGAAGCCTTACACTTGCCCTAACCGTGCGTGGCATGATTATTTTCTATAAGTACCCTTTATGTCCACAGTCAAAGTGCTGACGATGTGTGACTGTAGGAATATGAGCGAAATATCTGTGAAAACAGATAAAACAGATACAAAAAAATTCAAAAAAACCTAAACTCCTAAGATAATATGAGAATACTATTGAGAATAAGTATTTTGTCACATATTCCTCGGTTGCATTTTTTTTTCAAATAGTTATTTGAATAGTTAAATTATTCAAATAGTTTAATCATTGTCACAATGCTATGGAAGCTTGTTTCCGCCACAGAACTAAAAAAAAAAAAGGATAACTGACTTTTTATATCACAATTCAGATTTTTTTTCTCACAACTCCGAGTTTACATCTCACAATTCTGTCTTTTTTCTTAGAATCGCATGATATAAAGTCACAATTGTGTGTTTTAAAGTCAAAACTGCATGATATTAAGTCACAATTGTCAGTTATATAGTTAGAATTGTAATCTAAAGTTGCCATTGTGTGTTATAAAGTCAGAATTGCACGATCTAAACGTGAGAAAAAAGTCAGAACTGTGAGTTTATATCACGCATTTCTGACTTTATAACTTGCAACTGTGAGTTTATATCTTGAAATTGACTTTATAACACAGAATTGTGTGATATAAAGTCAACACTGTGTGATATAAAGTTGAAATTTTGAGTAAAAAAGTCAGAATTGCTTCAATAAAAAGCATCTTTTTGCTTTGATAAATCAAAATTTTTTGGAAGTAATTTTGTTGACAAGATTAAAGCTTGTCAGGATCAAAATAAAACTAATATAACTGGAAAATAAAATAAAAATAAATGAAATAAAATAAATAAATAAATCAATAAAATAAAATAGGACACACATTAAAGTTTTTTTTAATCATTAAACTTTTATTACCCACCTACTGCAAATCAAATTGTCACTAGATGACAATAATGACAACAACTGAAGGCCCTGAGAAATTTAATCGCGCCATTTAATTGGTTTAATAAATCAACTGACAACACACGGAAAAATAAATCAAATAAAACTAAATTCAACATTGAAAACTACTATTCAAAACCATATAAACCATTTTTAACCACTTTTTGAGAACTGCTTATTCATCTCGAACCTTTTTTGTGTAGAGGAATAATGTTCTCCAGTGTCAATCTCTGTGGGAACAGCTGAGTCAGTTTGATAAGGCTGGACAGCTACTCCATTTAAGCTGTATAACATGGCTAATTTGGGGTTTTAAGAGCCACATCCCTGGACACAACATTAGGATATCCATGGCATGGATCATGGGATTAACAGGTAGTGCAGGAATAGGAGGTATTCTAGGAACAGAGAGACCGCTAGTCTAAAACTAGTGCAGAGAACAGTGTGGCAGCACAGTAAACCCGCAAAGAGTAGCAAACTTTATCGGATTAACCACGGTTATGAAGTAGTATGAACTGGTGGCCTCCCATCAGAATATAAAGGGTAAGGTTAAGACCTTCAAATAAGCATCTTAGTCATATAAACTCATCTCTAGACAGATTAAAACAGGCTTAATGATTGCTCCACTTTTCAAACGCTGAAGATTTACCTTTTGATAATTGTTCATGGTACATGTCAGCTGGTGTCAATCATATGCTGAGTAACAAACTGAGGGTCCTGGAAACAGCTCGAAACACAAACACATGCATTCATTCACACACATTAAAGGACTGGACTTACTTTGGTGGGGGCATTATGAAGCCGAGGGTGCGGTACAGGATGGCTCCGATGACGAAATATGGTGTGTCGTCTGATTCTAAAGAGCAAAAATGGACAAAGTATCAAAACACACTACTTGAAATGTTCAAATGATCATTTGATCAAAACTCAATTAAATGAGTCAAACTATAAAGAGATCGAAAAAACTTTTAAAATGATGGAAAATTATTAAAAAGTGTGCCAAGTTCTTTAAAAAAAAGTACATGCGTTTTATTTATATATATATATATATATATATATATATATATATATATATATATATATATATATATATATATATATATATATATGTGTGTGTACGTGTGTGTGTGTGTGGGGGGGGGGGGTATTCCCTACGTTATGGGGACCAAATGTCCCCACAGGTATAGTAATACTAGTAAATTTTGATCTTGTGGGGACATTTTTTTGGTCCCCATGAGGATTATTATTACTGTATGTACAAATAGCATTTTTACTGTAGTTGTGAACAAATGATTATTCCATTGATCCACATATATGAAGGGAAAACGAATCACATCGGAACCAACTTATGACCATAATAATCAGCTCCGCCTGAGTGAACCAAAAACACCAAGCAGAATATAAAAGAACGGCATTTAAGAAAACTCGTAGAGAGAGTCAGTGCATAGCCTGACATTTAAAAGACAAAGAAAAGAGTGGTCTCGGAGATAGGACCACCGATTCTGTTCCCAGGCCATCTGTCCACTCCTCCCCATTGGCTCCGTACCCTTGTTTCAGCAGCACACATCTCTGTGCTCTTCATATCATTTGTTTTGTTCTCTCCTCTGCACGAGTGCCTTGCGCCTCATCATCTGTTCTTTTCTCAGACGCTATTTATCACGGAACTTTTTCTTCTCCATCCCTCCTCACTCTCATCCAATTCTTCTTCTCCTCAAAATGCTGTGGGCCTCCAGAGAGACTCGTCCCTGAGTAAATGCCATCATATTTCACTTATGGAGGACATACTTTGGACAGGAAGTGAAAGCGATACAGTAATAGGTGATGTAACGAGTCTAAAGCCCACATTTCATTGCTCTATTGTCTTCATGTGGCAATGCAAGTCCTCACAGCTATTCAAAGTTCATACAGAGTTGGAAAACAGACATTTAGACCTGTTCTAAGGCACTTCAGCGGATTTTACTGCAAATTTTATGAAGAGAAACTCACTCAAGCATGGCTGAATCACTGTTGCAATGTCCACTGGCATTATGCAATAATGTTTAATAATTGAGCTTGAATAGAGCTGGTTAAAATCACTGAACACTGTATGCTTACTCTCTGATGCAAAAGAATACGGCAGTAACTGAGTATCAGTGGATAACGTGATCTCATTAGCATGTATAATTTGTACATTTGTATCTCTCTAAAGTCATTTATGGTTTAGAACCGTAGAACATTTATTACATATGTTAAATATCTTTTTTTTTTATTTTTAATACTCTGTTTAACACAATAACAACATTTACTGTGAAACACACTTTATAAATAAATCTGAAAACGTTTCTCCATTATTGTTCCAGTGTTATTTTATATTTTCTTATACACTATTATATATTGTTATAATTTTGAATTAGCTTTTATTTGCATTTTATTTTTCATTTTCATGTTATATTTATTCATTTTGTTATCTGCTTTTATCATTTTTAATCATTTTTAAATTCAATAAAAAAATACCTTTTATTATTACTCTTATTAAATATATATATATACAGTACTGTGCAAAAGTTTTAGGCAGGTGTGAAAAAATGCTGTAAAGTAAGAATGCTTTCAAAAATAAACTTGGTAATAGATTATATTTATCAATTAACAAAATGCAAAGTGAGTGAACAGAAGAAAAATCTAAATCAAATCCATATTTGGTGTGACCACCCTTTACCTTCAAAACAGCATCAATTCTTCAAGGTAAACTTGCACAAAGTCAGGGATTTTGTAGGCATATAGTTAGGTGTATGATTAAACAATTATACCAAACAGGTGCTAATGATCATCAATTCAATATGTAGGTTGAAACACAATCATTAACTGAAACAGAAACAGCTGTGTAGGAGGAATAAAACTGGGTGAGGAACAGCCAAACTCAGCTAACAAGGTGAGGTTGCTGAAGACAGTTTACTGTCAAAAGTCATACACCATGGCAAGACTGAGCACAGCAACAAGACACAAGGTAGTTATACTGCATCAGCAAGGTCTCTCCCAGGCAGAAATTTCAAGGCAGACAGGGGTTTCCAGATGTGCTGTCCAAGCTCTTTTGAAGAAGCACAAAGAAACAGGCAACGTTGAGGACCGTAGACGCAGTGGTCGGCCAAGGAAACTTACTGCAGCAGATGAAAGACACATCATGCTTACTTCCCTTCGCAATCGGAAGATGTCGAGCAGTGCCATTAGCTCAGAATTGGCAGAAAACAGTGGGACCCTGGTACACCCATCTACTGTCCGGAGAAGTCTGGTCAGAAGTGGCCTTCATGGAAGACTTGCGGCCAAAAAGCCATACCTCCGACGTGGAAACAAGGCCAAGCGACTCAACTATGCACGAAAACACAGGAACTGGGGTGCAGAAAAATGGCAGCAGGTGCTCTGGACTGATGAGTCAAAATTTGAAATATTTGGCTGTAGCAGAAGGCAGTTTGTTCGCCGAAGGGCTGGAGAGCGGTACACGAATGAGTGTCTGCACGCAACAGTGAAGCATGGTGGAGGTTCCTTGCAAGTTTGGGGCTGCATTTCTGCAAATGGAGTTGGGGATTTGGTCAGAATTAATGGTATCCTCAATGCTGAGAAGTACAGGCAGATACTTATCCATCATGCAATACCATCAGGGAGGCATCTGATTGGCCCCAAATTTATTCTGCAGCATGACAACGACCCCAAACATACAGCGAAAGTCATTAAGAACTATCTTCAGTGTAAAGAAGAACAAGGAGTCCTGGAAGTGATGGTATGGCCCCCACAGAGCCCTGATCTCAACATCATCGAGTCTGTCTGGGATTACATGAAGAGAGAGAAGCAACTGAGGCTGCCTAAATCCACAGAGGAACTGTGGTTAGTTCTCCAAGATGTTTGGGCCAACCTACCTGCCGAGTTCCTTCAAAAACTGTGTGCAAGTGTACCTAGAAGAATTGATGCTGTTTTGAAGGCAAAGGGTGGTCACACCAAATATTGATTTGATGTAGATTTTTCTTCTGTTCACTCACTTTGCATTTTGTTAATTGATAAATATAAACTATTAACATGTCTATTTTTGAAAGCATTCTTACTTTACAGCATTTTTTCACACCTGCCTAAAACTTTTGCACAGTACTGTATATATATATATATATATATATATCTATATATATATATATATATCTATATATATATATATATATATATATAAATATATATATATATATATATATATATATATATATATATATATATAATTTTCATTATTTTAATTTTATAATTTCAACTTATAATGCCAAATTTTATTTAATTTAATTTAATTTTTAATTTAATTTAATTTAATTTCTGCATTTAAGTTTGTCATCTTCATCATCTTTTCAACTTATTTCAAAATGAAAATTATTTTGAACATTTAAAAACAGGCTAAATACAAAAATATATTTCAGAAAAAATAAAATAAAAATAATAATATATATATATGACTATATATAATGGTATAGTAGTTTTGTCTTTATCTTATTCTGTGGATAAAAGATCACCTCAGACAAATTAAACTTAATGGCAGTGCTATTTTGAAACACCATGCGCTGAAAATAAAAACCTTGAAAAAGTTACATCAGCCAGTAACACAGATAATTCAATGTCCAAAACCTCTAAACACCAACAAAACAGACTCTTTTAGCTCAGTTTCCTGACAAAGGATGAAAAAAGGGAGGCATGTTTCACCACTTCACTGAGAACTGGGACGCCAAAAGACAAATGACGTCACCGAGATACCGCAGATCTCATCAGCCTCAGCAAATCAAATGCCAATCAGCTCCGTGGCAGTTCTGACTGCATGTTAAACTATGAGTTAATGGATGACAATCACACGACAAGCCTTGTTGGTCTGGTCTGAAAGGAGCCTGACTTCTATTTTCCCTCTATTCTCTCAGCTATCAATTTAACAAAGCTATTTTGAGAAAGGGCCGTGATGAACCTTTCCTTCTTTCTATAGAAAACCGTTCCAGACAAAGCTCTGCCCAGGGAGCCATCTTATCTCCGATGGCAGTGGGCAGAATGGGGAGTGTGTCGAGACAGGAAGTGTTTGTTATTTCCTGCTGGGCGGTCCTCCACGGGCAGGCAGGTTTGTAATGGTTTAGCCTGGAGTTGTTGAGATACTCGAGGAGACACTAACATTAATGGTCATTTCTTTGATGTCCGTTTGTTTCTTTCTCATTTCATTCAGCACTCTCTTCAGTCTTCAAACCAGCTCTTCCCTGCCCATATCCCGTGTTTTCATTCTCCCAGGCAGAATATCTCTTTGTTTTTTTCTTTCTCAGATGTCTGAGTGCCTGTCATGCTGGCAGATCACTATGATTTTCATTGGCCCATTTATTCTTTCTATTCTCTCAACCGTGTTCTCTGTCTCTTCCCAAACCACTGACTGATTGCATTCAGTTCTCTGAGGCCACATACATGGAGTGCAGCTAAATACAATTTTACACACTACAGCTTAATGCCTTTCTGTACTGTACACACAGATTTGGTTATTCACTGGAGTACAGGAGTTTATCTGCACAGTACACAAAGAAAACAACACTCAACGGCCATCTTGGTAATGCTGTGCAGCTAATTTCTAAGTAGAAAATACAAATATAACTCCTAACTACTTGAATGGGGAAAGTATTTTGAATTGCAAATGTCAAATCAGGGTATAGCAAATGTCGAGACGTTTTTCAGCACGTCTTTGTGAACGTGCTGATTCACTCCCTGACAGTATATGGCGCTTGTGCTTAGGTAAAGTGCAAATAAACACACTTATGAAATAGACATTCTCAACTAGATTTCTTGAATGTAAAATACAATAGGAATACAGAAATAAAATAGCATATAATACACATGTATTGGTGTGGTCAAGAACTGGCATAGTTTGTAGGGGTCTTCTTCTTATCAAGACCATTTTGTGCCTGTGAACCACCAAGTCGTGTAACCACTTTAAAAAAAGTTGCCTTTTTAAACCACCAGCGCCACCTAACTGTAACTTCAGCAGTTCCAGACATGTGAACGGCAATCTCATTGGTCGGCCAGTTTTTAATGCGGCACGTCACATCAAAAAAACGAACCAAAAATAAAACGAAGGCATTTTTTTTTTTTAAATGAGGCTTTTACACTAGGCATTTTGCACGACACTGTGCACACTCACATTAGCGCCCTTTGTTTAGTCCCGAAGTGTTAAACGTCACCGATAATCACGTGCGATAATCGTCCCAGTGTGTACAAGACTTTAATTTCGAATTTGGTCAAATCATGCTAACAAAAAAATTACTTTCCAGGTTGGTTTTATCAATTTGTACATAGCCGTTAAAGGGATGGTTCACCCAAAAATGACAATTCTGTCATCGTTTATAAAAAAAAATGCATGCAAGTCAATGAGGCCCAACAACTGTTTGATTAATACTTTCTTTTGTGTTCAGCAGAAATTCATACAGCTTTGCAACAACTTGTGGGTGAGTAAATAATGACAGTATTTTCATTTTTGGGTGAACTATGCCTTGGTTATGGGAAAATATTAGGTGGGAGGCAACATTTTATTTCAATGTTTTTGCATTGAACTTTGCATTCTCTCACAAAGGGTTGGCTAAACACGCTAGCAAAACATTTGAGAGTTAATGCAAAACTGGTGATGGATAATATGAGATGGTAACAAAAACTTTCAGTGCTTTCGTGAAAATTTCTTGGGGGAACGCAATACTCTGCAAGAGAATGCAAAAGTGTTGCGAGCAAATGCAAAGTTTCTTGTGGGAATGCAAAGTTTTGAGAGTGAATGCACAAGTATTGAAATACACCCCCCCCCCAACACTATATACCCCTTATGGGCTCTGTTAATGTAGGCAAATGTGTTCTGTCATGAATAAATTCAAATATATTTCGTTCTTTTAACCCGAAAGGCCAGACTTTCAATTCTATGGTGAGGATTTGCCCCATTCATTAACTCCTGCTTTCCATATAATTAAGGTCCAATTTTGACCAAAAAACGGGTGGCAGTCACTCGCAATATAATAACGCGTATTCAGGATAACAAACTAAATGTAACATCTTATCAACTTTTAAGAGCTGAAATTCTTCCCATATTTATTAATTCAAACCATTTTGGAACTGCATTTGGTCGCTGCTAGACATCTGATGTAAAATCTGCAGAGCATCATTGATTTAGGTGACTCATTCCCACATTTAAATATGGTTGCGACACCCAAAGCTTTGCAGAGTACAAGAGCGATGGAAAATAAAGTAAAAGAGTGAGGAGAAAGATGCTAAACAATGTCAAATGTGACAGGGAAGAGAGTCATAGAACATGCTAGGACACATTAAGCAGCTGAACCCTGACGGGATAGTCAGAGTCGCTGCTGACACCACACGATCTCAACAGTAACAATGATGGAGCTCATGGAGAGATGCAGTGGAACTCACATACTGTTACCAACAACATGATGATCGAAAAACACTGACTTTATGAGGGCAAACCTACTATAATGGGGAAAATAAAAAATAAAAACTAGTAGTACCATATTTACTTTAAACTGATTCCATGATACACCAAGCCAAAAGTGTGTATTCACACAATGTACATGTCACATTTAAATATGATTATTATGTTTTTTTTTTAACATTTTCAAACTTCTTTAGTGTGTAATGTTGCTGTCCGAGCGTGAAAAAGCTCTGCAAAGCACAAATTATTTGTCAGTAGGTTTCTGAACTGAAATGGCTCAATTGTAGTCTTGAGTTTTCTTCCGGGAATGTTTGTCACAATATTCCCCACTTAAATAATTCCCGCCTAAGGCATACGCAAATAAATAAATAAATGGGTGAGCACCGGTTGAGTTGCATTAGTAGTGTGTTGAAACTCAAAGTTGACATTGGCGTGACATTTCCTAAACACACTAAAAGCGGTTGACCAATCAGAGCACATTTCATAGGGAGGGGCTTTATAGAGAGAGGAACTGACAGACTGGGAAGAGATGTGCTTCAACAATGTAGAATATGTGAAAAATAATGTGTTTTTTGGACATTCAAGCATGAAAACCTATTCAAGTAAACCCCCAAAAAACTAAATCAAGACTTTGTATAAGGGCACAATCGCTCAACATGTCACGAGTTCATGCACTAACACACCATATCTTGCATCACTCACCATCGGAGGACAAGGTAAAGACTTCTTTAGGGATGAAGAGTTTGTCGTCTGCAGAGCGTGCCCAGTCTTTCATCCCCCTCCTCCCCTTCATGGGGAAGTTGATGTCACTGGAAACAGCCGAAACCGGCTCTCGCTGAATGGTGATTACTGACAGGACCAGAGAAAGACAGATTAACAGTCTTGAAAGTTCAAATATTAAACGCTTCACGGAAGCACTTTTAAGAGATGTTCACTGCGTAGATGCCACGGGAACTCACTGAGGTTGTTGGTGACAACCAGAAAGCTCTGGAACGGCTTCTGAGCCTCTCCAATTAGATGAATGAAGTCTTCCACAACTCGCATCAGTAACACAGAACCCGGAGAGACCTGGAAGGAAGTCACACAATCACAAAAATACACATACAAACAAGAAATGAGGTTTAGTCAAGCCCAGTTTTGGGTATGATCTCTGAAACATACACTACCGTTTTTAATTAACAGTTGAAAAGTATTAAAATGATCAAAACCGGCAGTAAAGACTTTTACATTGCTACAAAGATTCGTGACCCTGGACCCAAAACAACATAAGTTGTATGGGTATAATTGTAGCAATAGCCAACAATACATTGTATCGGTCAAAATTATAAAATTATTTTTTTTCCTACTGTAAATTAGGAATAATATATATATATATAAACATTTTTTTTAGTGGGTATGGACTTCATTATTAAAGGCAATTTTCTGAATATTTAGATTTTTTTGCACCCTCAGATTCCAGATTTTCAAATAGTTGTAATCTCGCCCAAATATTTTTCAAGTGGTGTATAAATTAAGACTGGTTTTGTGGTCCAGGGTCATATTTCTATTTCAAATAAACACTTTGTTTTTTTTGCTTTCTATTCATGAATCCTGAAAAACAAAAATCAAAATATTAAGCACAACAACTGTCTTTAACATTGATAATAATTAGAAATGCACCAAATCAGCATATTAGAATGATTTCTGGACATTTCACGTGACACTGGAGTAATGATGCTGAAAATTCAGCTTTGCATCACCGGAATAAATCACAGTTAAAAAATATATAAAAATAGAAAACAGTTCATTTAAATTGTAATGATGTTTTAATGCATTTCTGATCGCAGAATTGTTGAGCATAAGAGACTTTTTTCAAAGCATAAAAATTTCTTACCGCCCCAAACTTTTTTACATCAATAACACTCATAATTCCCAGACAAGCACCACTAAACGTCCATAAAAGGTTTGTTGTAAAAGACTAAACTTTGGCTAATAAATGTCAGCTTCTTGTTACTGAGAAAACAATAAATTCTACCTTCAAATACTTTTCATTTTCAGTGCAATTTTTACAGCCAGATCATGAGAGTTTATGATGCAGCCGTGAAACGATGATGGAAAATAAGCATCCACGAGTCAGATGAAGCACGGTATATACCATCATTCCCCCGCTCTCCACTCTGTCATGTTTATAAATTGGCAGCGGGTTTTAATTCACCAGGCCTTTGTTCCAGAAAACAACATGCCACATGCACATTTCACAGTGAAGTTCATGAGAACACGGAGCCCATTCCTCAATCTAATTGGAATATTGCTCTTCCTCTCACGAGTGGAAATGAAGGCATTCGTGATTGTCAACAGAATATCGTGTTTCTCCGTGCCATAGGGGACTCCATTTATACTATTTATACACTTTTGGTTTGCATTTGCTTTGAATTAATCCAAAATTAAACGTTTTCTAATATGTGGCAGATGGCGATTCTATATGCATGCAGATGAGACTCAAAGCAGATTGGTGCTTGTTGTTGCTTTGAAATGAATAGGAGGAGAACTGACATCATTCTTTCCCAAGCAGACTTCTGGTATCTTTCACAAACAACCTAATATGCTTAGTCTGGGAGAAATACGCTAGTTAACATCTTGGAGGTTGAGTTTGGCCATTTCTGAACTTGGTCATTCCAATTGGATAACTTCTGTGGGATATGTTTACGCATATGTGCTTCTGTATAATGACAGCTAAAGTATATTTGACCGTTGTCCCTGACAACCAATCTACATTAAATCTATACGATCTACACTAACTACACGGTTGCCAGGGACAACAGTCTCAACCTTATCATCGTGACAAAAATAGAGTTTTGAAACTGAACTGTTATAATCTCAGATTTACATTTACACAGTATGTTAGCTCAAGATTTCTCTGCTATCGAAAGCTCTAGTTGTTTGTCCACCTTGTAAGCGTCCAGATGGTGCGGAAAAGCTCTGTTACTGGAGGGCAACGAGGTTGAGACAATCTCAAACACAAGAACACATATGCATTCACTGACAGATGAATTGAGTTGTGTGTCAATGTGTGAGAATGAACCGGTGTCACGTTCATGTAAAAATGATGCTATTGTACCGCACTGTAAACTGAAAGAGTATTGGCACAACAAAAAATACAGGCTCTGATAAAATAGAAACTTTGTACATGCATCATATTTACTCTTAACAAGGCTAATATTCCCACTTTAGAGTCAAAACGAATTCAAAATTGTCCTTTTTTACTTGACTGCAAGTTCCTGCTCTTACTGTGATGGAATAATCATCGTATTTTATTCAAAAGAAACCAAACGTTTGTTAACTCCAGCTGTCAACACTTATTCAGCACAGGC
Source organism: Zacco platypus (assembly GCA_038088235.1). NCBI lineage: Eukaryota > Metazoa > Chordata > Actinopteri > Cypriniformes > Xenocyprididae > Zacco > Zacco platypus. The sequence goes on from CM076071.1 coordinate 26,386,165, forward strand.
TATTGGATAATACTAAGTGCTTTTAGCAAATTCACATGCATACTATTTATATAGTTGACAGAAATTACTTTTATTCAGCAAGGATGCATTAAATTGATCACAAGTGACAGTAAAGACATTTAAAAGGTTACAAAAGATTTCTGTTTCAAATGAATATTGTTCTTTTGAATCTTCATCAAAGAAGAAAAAAAAAAATTATCAGTTTCCACAAAAAAGCACAACTTTTTTCAACATTGATATTAATAGGAAATGTTTCTTGAGCACCAAATCCTTAGAATGATTTATGAAGGATCATGTGACTGAAAAGGACAATTTATGTGCCCACATGAGCCAGAAACTTTTGCTGTTTTTTCCCACTGTCCCCTTTTGTCAGTCTTGTACAAATGGCTTACTTGTAGTAGATATTTTAACATGCAACATACACATTTCCCCTTTAAGAAGATTCTGGCGGACAGAATGCGCATTGAGGGGACATGGTGAACACTCCAGCAGGCTCACAGGAGAAGATGATTATTTACCGAGCAGGGAGAGCAGGAGGTGTGTCAAAGATTTGCCTGCTCAACTGTGCTTTAAAACCAAAATCTGGCTCAGTCACGCTGAGCTAAGCACCTGGCGCCCGCATACATACACAAACATAAACGTTCACTGGAGTCACGAGCATGTGCGGCACAGACTTTGCTCCGTATGTGACCATTAGTCACCATTACCTCCACATATCCCATGCCTACATTTAAAAAAAGAACTACACGTACACATTTATGAACAAACTAATGTTTACATCAGAAGTGACATCAGTGACTACAGGGCACTGTAATGGCTGTCGGGTGCATTTGGGAGCAACACGGCTCATGTATGAGTACTATGTATGAGTCATAAAGTACTCATATTGTTTTTGAAAACTTATGCAAGTGTGTTTTGGATGGTTACTCTGTAGTTGATTTTCAAAAGTTGTTTTAAAGACATCTCTTAAGCTAACCAAGGCTGCAATTATTTGATCATGTAATAAAATGCAGTAAAAACTATAATATTGTGAAATATGGTTACAATTTTTCTATTTTACTATATTTTAAAATGTTATTTATTCCTGTGAAGGTAAAATCTCATTTTCAGCATAAATACTCCAATCTTCAGTGTCACATGATCCCTCAGAAATGCTGATTCGGTGCTCAATAATAAAAACAATTCTGCTGCATTATATTTTTTGTGGAAACCGAGATACTTCTTTTTATCCAGGATATTTAGATCAATAGAAAGTTCCATCTGACAACATTTATTTGAAATAAAAATGTTTTGCAATATTATAAATGTTCTTTTTGTTCAATTTAATGTCTTTCAAAAATCTTACTAGCTCCAAACTATTGAACATTTTTGAACAACCAATGAGATCTTATCAATTTGAGAAGAAATAGTACAGCTCTCCTCAACAAGTCACATGATTTAAAGAGGTCAAAAATTATAATATGTTCCATGTGGTTCACTTATAGGGCTCTATCATACACCTTGAGCAATGCAATGCGACGCAAGTGTTTTTTGCCTGACGCAGTAATCATTTTCACATCCACGTTGTTTAAATAGCTAATGCACTCGCGCCCATCTGTTCGCTCATGAGCGTGTAGGTCTGAAAACAAGGTGTGTTCAAGCGCATTGTTTGTGCGTTGTTATTTTGAGGCTGAGACTGAGAACGACTGCTCCATTGACCAACAAAAACCTGGTCTAAAGTCAATGGCGCAGTATTTGCTATTTAAAGGACGCGTTAGTAATATGCGCCTATAGGCGGGTGCACAATGCGCATACACTCTGCTTGTTAAACACACAGGGATGCAGCAGCACACAAACATTTTTAAATATTAAAAATAAAAGGATTCCTCTAGCAAATTCCACCATGTAAATAGCGAATCCGCCATGATGTTAATTTAGTTTTTTGCACACACCCACACACATACACACACTCAGTTGTGTTTTTGTGTTTTGTGGGGACTTTCCATAGGCGTAATGGTTTTTATACTGCACAAACTGTACATTGTGTCCCCCTACACTACCCCTACCCCTAAACCTACCCATCACAGAGAATGTTCTGCTATTTTAGATTTTCAAAAAAGATAATTCTGTATGATTTATAAGCTTGTTTCCTTGTGGGGAGCAACAAAAGGTCCCCACAATGTCAAGATTTACTGGTTTTACTTACGTTGTGGGGACATTTGGTCCCCACAATGTAAGGAATACAAGTACATGTACACACACACACACACACACACGCACGCACGCACGCGGGTTTGTTTTGCTATTAAAGTGAGGACATTCCATAGGTGTAATGGTTTGTATACTGTACAAATTGTATATTTTATCCCCCTACACTACCCCTACCCCTAAACCTACCCATCACAGAAAACATTTTGCATTTTTACATTTTTAATAAAACATTGTTTAGTATGTTTTTAAAGCTGTTTGAAATATGAGGACGCATGAAATGTACTTGTGTAAATCACAAAAAACGTGCACATACACACACACACACACACACACACACGCTTGTTGTGTTTTCATTATTTATGGGGACATTCCATAGGCGTAATGGTTTTTATACTGTACAAACTGTATATTCTGTCCCCCTACACTACCCCTACCCCTAAACCTACCCATCACAGAAAATGTTCTGCTATTTTAGATTTTCAAAAAAGATAATTCTGTATGATTTATAAGCTTGTTTCCTCATGGGGACCAAAAAAATGTCCCCACAAGATCAAAATTTACTAGTATTACTATACCTGTGGGGACATTTGGTCCCCATAACGTAGAAAATACCCGACCACACACACACACACACACACACACACAGGTTTGTTTTGCTATCTTACTGAGGACATTGCATAGACTTCCAGTGATTTTATACCAGGTCAATGACATTTTCTATCACCTAACCCAACCCCTACTCCTAAACCTACCCATCACAGAAACACGTGACCATCACTAGATTTAAATAAAAACCTATTTTGGTTTTTATAAGCCTTTATAAGCCTTTTTGATTTATAAGCCTTTTTAACTAGTGAGGAAAAGTCAAATGTCGTCATTAGTGGGTTGTGAAAGTATTTCATAGTATAAGTTAGGGTTGATTTGGTCCTCACAAGTATAATCAAAACAAGTACACACACACATCTACAACAATTATATGCATAAAAATGATTATTTTAATCTCTCATTCTGAACCTCTGTCTGAAATGATCTATTTTTAAGCAGCTTGTCAGTAAACGGCCACTGTTAAGATGGGCCCATGTTATTGCATAGGAAACAGTATCAACGGCCACTCGCTCGTAAGTGTTTTAAAAACATTATCCATATAAAACCATCATTTACAGACAAGGCATTATGAACTCATTTACAAGCGGTTTTTGTGATGCAGCTGCTGTCAGATCCAATACAGGCTGCTTCCTCCTTCAACAATTTTTTCTGCGAACCCTCCAGTACACTGTGCCTCACAGACATAACAAAATGCTGTAAACAGAAATAATCCTCCAACGCGATCTGGGACGACATTAAGATACACCATCCACTTGTTTCTGACACTGGGATCCTTCTAAAGAGTCTGCAAAGAGACACAATGAGCTGTTTAAACTGGATGTTCTTTCACTCTTCTATTTAGATTCAAGTGTGTGGCCGTGGAGTGTGTCAGAAACTGAAGGCGCTCCGGTATACGATATCCAGTGTAGAAAACGTCAGTAATTATAATGGGTTCTATTTGCTTTTGACGTGACGTTCGCATCTGGTCTAGATAAATATCTGCCGTTAAGTGACTGAATGCTAGTGGCGGGGACTACAGTGCAATGATGGATAATGATTCGTCAGTGTCTAGCTCTGGAGGCAGGCATATGCAAATATATTTCCCTGTGTGACATCACAGATCACACAACATCAAAACAAGCTGTTTTTGGAGCTTGCTTAAATAAATGCTTTGCTTATAATAAGGAGAATTAAACTGTTAAACTTGCAGGATGTTTTAATGGTTCAAAGACCCCAGAGTATGTCAAAAGATAAAGGCAAAATTGATTTCTCATGTCCGGACCCCTTTAACGAATAACTAGCGAATGTCACATTTTAGAAGTAAAATGTAATGAAAAAGACAATTCACGTAATTTATGTGTCCACAAGTGGCCCAAACTTTTGCTGCCTTTTTTCCCCACTATCCCCATTTGTCAGTGTGGTACAAATGGCTTACTTGTTGGCTTACCTGAAGTAAGTCACATGACTCAAATATTGACACAGCACAAACGGTTACATGTGACGGGTTTGTTCAAATCCCTACACCAAAATATGAGTAATAATTATATGCTTGCCTAGGCAAACACAACTACAAACTGGCACATAAAATAAGACTATTAGCTAAGCAGCTTTTGCTGTTCCACTTATAAAGAGTGAAACAAGAGTGGATGTATTTGGCAATTCTGACATGATGTGCACTAGAACTGAACTAGGACTGTAAAGAATAACCATTCCATAATTTGCCAGTTATTTGACATGACCAGAAAAAGTGCATGTTCTTGAGTGAGTCAAAATATGATCTCCTGCAGTTAGTTCAGGCCTCAGGGCATAAGAAAAAAAATAAGGCTTGTGGATGGTTGAGTTGAGGTAAGTTTATTACTATGCAAAAGTCTCCTGGCTTGACATCGAAGACACCGTGGACCGAGCTGCACAGCGTCTAAAGTCAAATAGAGTCTAATGGAGCGGTGTAATGCAAAGAGGCAGTTATATCAGCACATTCCTCTCCCAACACACTTCACAGTCGGTTTCTATTACACCCAAAGCCAGTCTGATCACATCTGTTGTTAATCTGTGAGCTCAGACCTGGCTTTGATGACACAGCTCTGTCTGAGAGGAAATTAAAACTCACGGCACACAGATATGAAAAGTTGCGTTCTTCGGTCAGATATTTGCAGGTGTATTGCAAGGGCAGAGGTTAGACGTGTTACCTGGTGAGCGTCTTCCCACTTCTCGAGGTTTTCAATGTCCAACATTAGGCTGACAATCTGGAAGAATTTCTAAAAGAGAAGAAACAATGAAGATGAAAAAAAGATGAAAACTGTGTGATGAAAGAATGAAGGAAAATGGAGAAATGCGCTTTGATGTTTTTGTGTTACACTGCACTGCAAAAAAAGTATTTTATTTATTTAGCATTTTTGTCTTTTTCCAGTTAAAAAAATAAATATAAAAAATGTATATCTTAAAAACATGTGAAAAAGATACCCTGAAAGTGTGTGGGATGCTTTCAGATAAACTTCAATTTTTAATTTAAATCTATAATTTATTGCTAAATTATTTTTAATAGATATATGTAATTCATACCCCATTTTTATTCTTGTTTTATGCAAAATTCTCACTAAAATAGGTTAGATTTATGCTTAAAATGAGAAAAAATCAAGTCACTGGGGTAAGAAAAATAAATAATTCAAGATATAGTCTTTGAAAACAAATATAAATATATTTTTACTTTATCTATCTACAATGTATCTATATTTATAACATTTATATATTATTTACTGTGAAAAAAAGTCTTTTTTTTTTCAGTAGTGTTTTATATTGTGTTTAATATTTTGTAATTGAACATCAGGTAATAAATGAGTATTTCAGCCATGAAACTGAATTCGCATTCTGATTGGTTGTTTCAATGTCACTTCCACAGCCAATCAATTGCATGTATCCATTACTCCTTCCCTTTATAACCACGACGCATCCAAGTAAATACACTAACTCTGTTCGCTATGCAAATTCTTATTCTAGCCCTCCACCTCCCCAGCACCACCTGCATAGATCTGCAATGGAAGGTCTTCCTCTCATTAGCATCAGCAGCAGCACGTTTCCCTTAATTTTATGTTCCGATCATTTAGCAGAAGCAATTCGTACTTTCTCTGCAGCATCAACAGCAACCATAGCTCCACAGCACTGTAGAAGATCTAGTCCGTCAAGACCAAACCTTCCATTTATATTAATATAATATTTTATAAACTACCCCAAGACTTGTCATAACTGAAATTTAATTATGCACTTGACATGTCAAGCATTGATCAAATTTTTTTACAGTACACATGCCATTATATTACCACGTATTAAGCCTGCATGGTACTTTTCCTACTATTCCTAAAAGCTTAATATAAAACTTCACGAGAAATATTGCCCAATCACAGTTTTTGTCATCTTCCCATTTATAACTTTGCACACACCCACAAGCAAATGCACACCTGCACGTCGTCAGGAGCTGGGATGTAGGTTGCTCGCTTGAAGGTGTCCGTCACATTTCGGAGAATCTCCACGGAGAATAAGAGGTCGCCGCTATAATAATTCTTACGGGACATTAACTCCAGGAGACTCCTCACGATCTGAGACATGCCCTCCCCTGCCAGGGTCCTCTGACCCTTCGCAAGATGTTCTCGCAACTATAGGGGAAGAAAAAAACATGGTTTTATGGACATACACTGATTAATAAACCTCCATAATAACCACATGAGCATGAAGTTACACCCAGGTTTTATAAATAAACTCAGAGAGATAAACTAAAAGCGAGATATCAGGCTAAACCAACAGACTGAGCTGAAAATTTCTATACGTTTTCTCCACTAATTTCAGGGAAAATTCAGAGGAATTATTGTTATTTGAAAGAATAATTAATACACTAAAATATATAAAAACCAGACAAGCAAATAAATTAAAATAAATAAAAAAAAAAACTTTAAAAAATACAAATTACAAAAGCACATACTAATAAATAAGCTAAAATTAACATGGAAAAAAAGCTGATTCAAAATATTAATAAATCTATAATCAAACTAAAATAGTAACTAAAACAACTTAGTAAAAAAACTAACTTAAAAAAAAAAGATTATAAATAAGCACACTGATTCAAAGGTAAGCCAGAAAAGGAAGTGCAGAAGAACATGCTGGCTTTGAAGCTGAAGCAAAATTGATCCAGGTCTAGAGCAAAGCAAAAGCAGTTTGAAGGTATTGACATCTGCCTTAATCTACTTCCCATCTACAGTCAACCAAGCTGTGAGCATAACAAAGTGAAACTACTTCTCCCTCAGTGAATTAACCAACAGAGTTCTTGTTTGCGGTTGAACGTCGGCGGACGAACAGTTGACTGTCTAATGACAGTACTGCGAGTGCAGGATGTGGCAGACAATGGCAATCAAAGCTAATTAAGCATTGTCTGATTATAATGAGGGGTTAGTGGACAGGTTAACAGCACAATCAACCCCGTCGCATCATGCCTCGGTCGAGACGCAGAATTAAAACCCACTTGGCATTATGAACTCAAAGTCAGAGGTCATGTCTAAGGAATTAGGAAGAGTGCATCCGTTGAATCTGTTAGAAAGTATTCAATCATTATCAAAACACAGAGGTCTGAAACCAGGTGAGAGAAAGTACATAATCGATATAAAAGCTGTGAGACTAGTGCTGTTTCTTTTTAAGCTTTAAAGCATGTACGGTAAGAACTTTACGGTAGTTCAAAGGAAGCATCTCCAAGTAGTGGTTTTCATTTTCTTGGTGTGTGTTATAATGAGTGGTAATCCAGCACTGAAATTGACTCTTTTTAATGTTTTGCTGGATACTCATTGCAGTTATTATCATCTGCGGAAAGTGACAGTGGTGATGTTCTCTCCGGCACACACGACCATTTAAATACACTCAAATCTATCGTTTTTCTGCGGCTTGTTATCCGCACTGGTGAAACCATCAAACAAAATGCAAACAAATGTGTCCTTCTGATATGCACCCAGTGATGCACAGCCACAATTCTGGTGTATTAAAGTTTTAATACTTAATATTCAGCTGCTCATCCATGCTGAGCTACAAAATTCAGGGACTGACTGTAGCAGATGGACGTTTTAAATAAAACTGAACAATTGAATTAGTCAGCATGTATGATTACTTACACTATGTAAAATGCATTTTTGCATATTTTTGTCTTCCAGTAAAAATATCTATACATCCTTAAAATTAAATAAATGTATATAAGAAGCAGAACTGCACGTTATATAACTTATATTTTATATAAGTTACTATAACTTTAATTTTCTTACCACATTGGCAAACAGTTTTAGTATTATTATTATTACAAATATAATAATACATTATTTATTTAGAAATAATAATAATAATAATAAAAATAATGTATTTAATTATTTAATTTTTTAGGTTAATAATGATACTTATTATTATTTCTAAATAGTAACAATAAACAAAACAATTTATTTAGATAATAATAATAATAATAATAATAATAATAATAATAAACATTTATTCAGGGATATACTAATAATAACAATAATAATAATAATAATAATAATAATAATCCTATATAAAAAAATTAAAAGAGAGATATTAATGTTTAAAACAAGAATTTACCAATTGGATTACACAATCTAATTGTAATCTTGTACAATTAATCTTGTATAATACATTTAGTTCAACACATATTTTCTGATATTAGTCTTATTATATTGCACAAATTAGCTCAATAAATTTATGAGAAGATGGTAAACCTCTACCACAAACCTGATTTCAAGATCAATATTTAAACTCTTTATCAAAACAGTGAAAGACTGTGTTAAATAATGTGGATACACAAATTGATATTTATAATCCAATCCTTCTCCAGCTCGTGACATCACAGCACGTAATCCACTCCCATGTACTCACAGATAAATGTAAATATCTATATTCGAGTGAGACACATCGGGCGAAGCTCGGAGGACCCCAGTAAGCAACTCCATTAGCGTCCAGCAAACAACGACGACTAGCAGATCCTACAGGGAGAGGGAAGGAAAAAAGAGATCATTATCACTGTTGG